>CM050924.1:13318852-13860728 GCA_027742785.1 Vigna reflexopilosa
TTATTCCTTATCATATTCTGTCTTGATTATGCATATAACGAAATTATAATATATAAATAAATTTTAATTAAAAAAAATTGTTTCTATAATGTGATTATATACCCTCTCAAATATAACCAACATCAATAGTAATAATTATTAACGACACTAGTACAAAATGTGTTCTTAAACTCGCACATTAGACCTTTGTTTACACCAAATTGCTGCCTATTCAGACGCGGTGGCAGTTTCGTAATTAAAGAGACCTTATAGGCCTCGGTTCAAAGAAGACCGATGCAGAAGAGCTCTACCACTTCGGTTTCAAAGGCAACCGGTGCCTAAACATGGTCAGAAAAAATAATACTGCTTCGGTTGCACGCAGAACCGAAGCATAAAGATCTGCAACACGTCAAATCAGTCAAATCAATATCAATAGGCACCGGTTAAATTAAAGAACCGAGGCCGTATAGGCCCAGATCCTCTGCGGTATTACCAAGTGGGCCTAGACCTAATTAAGGGTGAAGCTTCTTTCCCTTAACGCGCACCGCACCAGATCCTTTTCTTTCCCTCGCACCAGATCCCTCAGATCTCTTTCTCTTCAACGCGCCCCAGCAGCCACGCTTCTTCCCTTTCTCTTCTTCCCTTGAACGCGGACGAGCATAGTGTTGTGATGGAGGTGAGTGGCTAGCGAAGACGTGGAGAGACGCAGCGAGGCGCGACTGATAGCGGCGAGGTCGCGTCTGATAGCGGTGAGGCGAGGCGCGGCGATGCGAGGCGAGGCGCGGCAATGCGAGGCGCGGCGAGGTGCGACGATGCGAGGCGCGGCGAGGCGCGACGATGCGAGGTGCGGCGATGCGAGGCGCGGCAAGGCGCGGCGAGGAAGGCGGTGGCGCGTTGCGAGGAAGGCGGTAGCGGAGTGAATCGATTTGGCATTTTAGGGTTTCTGAAATTTCATTTTCAGATTTGGGATTGTGTTCTTGTTTTTGCAATTTAGGGTTTCAGTTATTCATCTAATTTTGGGGTTCCATTATCTGAGTTTGTTGAGTTTGTGAAACAGTGGTTATCTCCTCTGATTATTCATTTTGTTATCTGAGTTCTTTCATTTTTAATGTTTTTCAGTTCGTTTTTCAGTTCATTTTTCAGTTCGTTTTTCAGTTTGGGGTTTGAAATTAAAATCTGAAACTGAAATCTGAAATTGAAATCAGAAACGAAACAGGCTAAAGAAAAAAAAATATCCTACTACTTCGGTTTAGGTTCTAACCGAGACCGTAAAGACAAACAAAATGACACGGTTCAGAACCGAGGCAAAAAGGCTACCACTTTTTGCCTCGTCTGAATATGCCTCAGTTCAAAAACCGAAGTCTATGAGTCAAATTAACCGGTGCCGTATCCTCTTTCTGCACTAGTGTGAAGAAAGACCGGTAGGTTATAAATATATAATAATTATTAATGAAAAAAAAGATCAATAAAAGAAAATTAATATATACTAATAGGTTAGAAACTCACTTTTATTAAAATAAAAAAAATATATTTTTCTCTGTTATTATTGTAAACCTCTTCTAACCTTTCTCATATAACCAAAATAATAAATATAGTGAATCAAAATAATAAATACAGTGAATCAAAATAATAAATACAGTGAATGTACTGTTGACCGTCTCGTTAATATTTTTAAAGTTGACTGTATGGTCTACGTTTTCAAAAGAACATTGAAGATTTCTCAATTTTGAGTTTTCTAAATCAGATGGCTTCTTATTAAGTTGATCGGTGATTCTACTATTAAGACTATTATCACAAATTCAACATCTTTTATAAGTAAAAACAGGTAAATCACACGGCTTAGAGACTAAAAGAGAAAGACTGAGAATAAATATAAAGGAGATCTCAGATATAGTAAAAGACTAATAAAAAAAAAGTATAAAAGAGTAATCATCAACCCCACATCCGAAACCGTAAGAATCAATAAAGAGACACCAATGAAAAATTGAATTTATATGATTCATAATCCTTCATTATTTGAATTCATAATGATTACATCAGAATCTCACCATACTCAGAATGGTGGAGTATCATCAGGCAAAGGTGGATTTTCGCAGAAACAAGTGTGACTCAGACAATTACATGAAACACATTTTGGACAATATTTTTTACATTCTGGGTCTGTGTTACAACGCCCAACTGCAAGTTCTGAGAATTCTGCTTCAGATTTCATCATCATATCTGCATGCAAATATATAAGAACAAATAAAAAGTAAGAAAAAACAAATTAATTTGAGAGAAAAAGAATACAAAAATTATAAAAATTTAGATCATGGTGAAACATAGAATGGAAACAAAGTATGATTTGACCTGAAGAAATGATGAAAAAAGCCAATAAGAATGCCAATGTGAGAGAATATTTTCTTGAAGAATCCATTTTGCTATAGAACATCGTCTTCAACCTAGGTTTATATAGACAATAATTATCATAGTATGTTCAGAACTTTGACTATCAACGCCTCGTAATTGATTAATGCATTGATTATAAATATAAATGAGTGATAAAAATTAATAGTATTATTAAACGTTGTATTCTTAAAATGTAGTTTTTTCTTTTAAAGTTATTAGTAAATTATTACTAAATATATATTTGATTTTTCGCAACTTTATTAAATATATATTACTACTTGCCTTTTTTAGGAGTTTTTTTAATCTTTTTCTAGAAATCCAGAAAGACAAACGTCTTCTAGATTTTAATAAAATATTTATAAAGATTTTTCTTTTACTTTTTTATATTATAACAAAAAGGTAACTATTGATTACAAAATGGCCGTAGTATGTCTTTGATGTTTAAATTGGCGTTGTTTATTATCTTTATTAAATATATTACATTAAATATTTGTGAACATCTCTGTTTAACAATACGTAACTTACCATAACGGTCATTTTCAAAGAAAATATGCCTAGTATTTTATAATAAATAACCATAGAAACACATAAAACTTCAATAAATAATTGTTAATATATTTTTAAAAACTCATTAAAAACATCTAATTTAAATAAACTCATTAATAATTCAATGGTAAAAAGTTTGTCTTGTAGCTCCAAAATTAGCCTCTCAGAATATGACAGAAAATTGTGCATACGTTTACTAAAAAGATTGTAAATTCATATGATTTTAATTTTTTATATTTTTGCCATATCGAATATGATTTCACTTTCTTACTTTTCTTTTAAAAGTTTTTGTTTTTTCTAACACTTAAATCTAGTGCAGCAGATTTCTATTGCTATTTCTTGATAACTTTTTTAAAAAGTGTACATTGTTGAGAATGTTGCTTAATAGTGTAATGCTTGTTACTTTCTATACAGTTCTCCTTTTCTCTTTACTTCTCTCTATTTTTATTTTCAAGTTGTTCCATCCTTTTCGAAACAACTGAGAGGCTAATCTTTCTGATGTGACTTTGCTGCTTTCTGACACTAGAATCGAGTACTCCGCTACTTGTTTGGACTCTGGATGTCATTCAATTGGACTCTGGATGTCGTTCAGTTGTACTCTACATGAGGAGAGGTAAGTGCAAAAGGTACTCCGACGCTCAAGTTCGGAGTGGTTTTATGAATTGTTTATCACAATTTAATATTTAAGCCCTGATCGGACGTAAATAGAACGTAGTGGAGTCTCAGTTGAACGTACTTAGCCTTTGGCCTTGTTAGTGTATTTATAAGTATTTCATAGCTCAAATAAAAACAACCTTACCTGAAGATCCGGTTAGTTACTCATAAACGACCTTATCAATATTTTAACCGCTTATCAACATCTTCAGATCTTCAATCAAATATGCTTGATTATTTTATTCTCCTTTGATTATTTTATCTTCTGCTGGATTACTGGCCCAATAGTACCTTAAGTGTTGGCCCAATTATGGTCCAACACTATTTAACGTGGTTGACTTTAGTTGATGCGGTTGATGATGGCCTGGTTGACCATTGTTGTGGTGGTGACCGAACGACTTGTGATGTTAATCGTTCGGTATACACTATATCCGATACATGCCCCCCAAGTCCGAGTTAAGCATTCGGCTTTAGCCGTGATTAACTATAGGACTTATGAGTTTGAGGGAGGCTGTTTTTAGTCGTTGCTCGATGGACTTTATAACTTCCCTTTTGAACTTTTTAATAGGTCGAGCGCCTTACGATGGGATTTCTTTTTAGAACTTGTTCCTACGTTAACTAGCGACTTTGATAGTATCTTGCTTTTCTTTTCCATTTCATAAGGTTGAATGGCCAAGCAGGCGAGAGTGCTTTATTGAAGACGGTCGGTTGAGAATGAATGTTCCTCAGCTCTTGGTGTTCGACCTACGAGTTCCTGGAGAACTTCCTAGTCAGAAGGCTTTACTTCTCGGCTTTGACCTAGGAGTTCACTAGGGAACTTCTTAGGGGGAGGGCTTTACCTTCCGTCTTTTGTGACTTTGACCTAAGAGTTCTTCCTAGGGAACGAGCTTTACCGTTCAGCTTTGCACTAGGAGTTCCTGGAGAACTTCCTAGTGAGAAGGCTTTACCTCTCGGCTTTAGACCAGGAGATTTTCGGATAACGTCCCTGGGTTTTGTTTACAAGAGTGACAGTTTGTTGAGAACTTTTATCACCGCTCGATTCGGACCATGAGTTTTTCGGATAATGTCCCTGGTTTGTTTAGGAGAGTGACAGTTCGTTGAGAACTTTTATCACCGCTGGTTTGGACCAGGAGTTTTTCGGATAACTTCCATGGGTTTTGTTGACGAGACTTTATTGCTCGGTTTTAGACCAGGAGTTTTTCGGATAACGTCCCTGGGTTTTGTTTACGAGAGTGACAGTTCGTTGAGAACTTTTATCACCGCTGGTTTGGACCAAGAGTTTTTCGAATAACGTCCATGGGTTTTGTTGACGAGACTTTATTGCTCGGTTTTAGACTAGGAGTTTTTCGGATAACGTCCTTGGGTTCTATTTACGAGAGTGACAGTTTGTTGAGAACTTTTATCATCGCTCGGTTTGGACCAGGAGGTTTTCGGATAACGTCCCTGGGTTTTGTATCTGCGGTCGTTGCTCTAGTAAATTGGACGATGATGCAAGGCCTCCTGTTGCCTTTGGCATGTCACAAAAGAAGAGGCTTTCTATCCCCCACTCACTTTTACTGGAATTAAGATATACCATGATTTGTAATAGAATAACGAAGGTGGCTTTCGACAACAAATAAGTAAGAGACAAGTGTTGGAGTTAATAAATGTTAACCAATAGTGTTAGAAGACATTAGTCTAAGTCTTAGACTTTAAATAGAATGATAATGATGTCATATATTTTTATCTTATCACAAAGTGGTTCCAGAAAATAAAGATGTTGCTTACCACCGTTCAATTATTAGCTTATGTAAAAATAATTTCTTAGTAACCAATGTTTTTAGTATGAGAGCAGTATATATTATATTATTAATCATATATATAAAATCTTAGTAAAAATAATTTATTAGTAACCAATCTTTAATATCTATATAAAATAATGGGTTAAATATGTTTTTCGTCCCTTAAGTATCACACGATTTTAGGTTTAGTCCCTACTCAAAACTTTAATGGTTTTTAGTCCTCGTAGTTTTGAAACTATTAGTATTAGTCCTTAAAAATGGACGGCGTTAAGTTTTAGTAGATGTGGCAAACGGCGATGCCAGGTTTGATGCCAGGTTTAATGGAATCCCGAATTGTAATTGTTGTTTAGGGGGTGGACAGGCATGCATTATTATAATGTAATGGTCTGTTAGTAGCAGGTGGAGTTGGTGTTGGTGCTGATGCGCGAAGATACATTGATTCTTCCGGGAGGTTTCGAGGTACCTGATTAAGTTAGGAGGTGAATAAGGAAAGGAAGTCAGTTAATGATGGATGGGATAAATGTGGAGTGGAATGGGAAGAATCGGACCACGACAGGAGATGGCGATCTGAGAGTTGCAGTGGACTTAGCAGAGTTCTTGGAGAGAGATAGAGGCGGGGGAGCAGTGTAGCAAAAACCTAGATCTTCGTTGTCGTCGTCGTCTTCGTCGTCGTCAACAGTCTAAGAAGCCATGACCTGAGCGAGGCACTGAGCCTTTGGCAGCAACATTCTAAGTCCTTTTGACAGTTGAAATTCCAATTGTAGTAAGGGTAAGGGAGGAAGAACGAGAATGGCCACTTGAGTGTCAAATTCTTATTGGCCAGCAACGTGGCAGAGAATGCAGAGCGCAGCTGGCATCAAACCTGGCATCGCTGTTTGCCACATCTACTAAAATTTAACGTCGTCCATTTTTAAGGACTAATACTAATAGTTTCAAAACTACGAGAACTAAAAACCATCAAAGTTTCGAGTAGGGACTAAAACAAAAATTGTGTGATACTTAAGGGACGGAAAACATATTTAATCCTAAAATAATTATTATAATATCTACTATCAATTAGATATTTGGATTTTACTATGGTTTATCATATAACTCAAACACTGCTGTAAAATAATATAATGGCAGATTTTTTATTATTTTATTTTCATATTTATATTTTAAAAATACTTATCTTGTTGATGAAGTTTCACGTAGAGATGCCATGTAGTGTAGCTTTCACTTTGCTGAAAGTTCCTAATGTCGATCTGAAGTAGCAATGTCCAGATCGAGCGCTCATCTTGGTTCCTTGCTGTTTCAGCGGGATGTCGCTCGGCCCAACGGTGAGCGCCAAAATGTTTCAGTAGGGATTTGCAGGACCGAGAGACTAACCTTTCTGACGTGGCTTTGCTGCTTTCCTATGCTGGAATCGAGTGCTCCGCTCGCTTGGACTCTGGATGTCGTTCGGTTGGACTCTGGATGTCGTTCGGTTGGACTCTGGATGGGGGGAGGTACCTGCAAAAGGCACCCCAACGCTCAAGTTAGGAGCAGTTTTATGAACTGTTTATCACAGTTTAATATTTAAGCCCTGATCGGACGTAAGTAGAACGTAGTGGAGTCTCAGTTGAACGTACCTAGCCTTTGGCCCTGTCAGTGTATTTATAAGTGTTTCATAGATCAAATAAAAACAACCTTACCTAGAGATCCGATTAGTTACTCATAAACGGCCTTATCAATATCTTAACTACTTATCAACATCTTCAGATCTTCAATCAGATATGCTTGATTATTTTATTCTCCTTCAACCAATTATGGTCCAACACTATTTAACGCGGTTGACTTTAGTTGATGCGATTGGTTATATCCTGGTTGACCATTGTTGTGGTGGTGACCGAACGGCTTGTGATGTTAACCCTTCGGTATACACTATATCCGATACAAAAATTAAATCACATTTTTGTATAAATAAATTGCTTTGGGTATGTATTTTGATTTCCACGAATCTTTAGATTTTCTTCTTTTGGATACATATATTGGGCATCCATGTGAAGTGTAAGTTAAATAGATATATATTTATTTTTATTTTTTTTAGTAACGTGTATTTTTTGTAAATATATGATGACTCTAGCTTTTTATAGTTTTGGAAAAAGTCTATGAAAAATAAGAGATTTCAGGTAAGAATAGTTAATTTAATTTGTTAAGTTTATTTTGAATTAATAGATATGTAAAAGATGGAAAAAATTGAAATCTGTTGTTAGTTTGAAACCTATGTTATTACAATAAATTTACTGATTACCTAACTAACTACACGAATTAAAATATGTAGATAAATTGTAAATTCCATACAAATTAATATTTTGTATGTAAATTGATCATACGTACTTATGTATCCGTAAGTAGTACTAAACTAATTTGAAGACACCTATATATAGGTTAGTTTGACGAGAAAGTTTTAAAAAATAAATATTCAGATCGTGTTGAAGGTAGATTTTAATGATTGGTATTAAATTTCTTTTTTCAGAATCAAGCAACAGCATCCGGATTGAGTATATATTTAATAATGTAACGTCCCAATTATATACACCATTCATATATAATAAAGACGTCATCATGCATAATATAGGAAAGCAGTCAAGAATAATTTAAGGATTACAGTCATCCTCAGAATAGTGCGGAATTGACAACAAGAGTATTAGAATTTCTCCTTGAAAATCACGGAGAATTTAAAACTTAAAACACACACGAGTTCTTCCAAACATTAAGAATTACGAAATAAGACTAGCTAATCTAAGCTGCAGCACTGCCGTCTTCATCAAGAGCTGCTTCCAAAGTATCCTCCCCGTCATCTGCTCCCATCCAAGTGGATGATCATCGCCAAAGAAACACACCCAAACAGCACATAACACAAACAATGCAAGGGTGAGCTAGATATAAAAAGCATGTTATACATACAACACAGTTAATTTATGCAATCATTCATAGATTCATATAAAAGAACAATTAAAGCATACTCATTGATCCATATTTCACACACTCCCATGACATGTAAACATTCCTTCAAACATGGTAAACTGACATCACAAGACTTGTTACTTTATACCCCGACTCGTCCAGACTAGAATGATTACCGAGCTATGGCGGGTCTTGCACTCGTGGTGGCTTTATGAAATTTGGGCACTCCCGCCCTGGCACTACCGCCTTGTGAAACTTTGGGCACTACCGCCCGGTGGAACTTTTGGCACTACCGCCTGGTGGATCTTTGGGCACTCCCGCCCGGCCACAATCACGAGGTTAATCCGTTATCACTCACCTTGGATCATATGGAAGCATCCAAGACTAGGGGACCTCCTGCTACTCCTCACCACATGTTCAATCCTCTCTACATGAGAAGAAAGACCATTGGAGTTTCAGGATGACCCCCAAAACTGAGCTACCATGTAATCATTCTATACAACCCCAAAACACCACCATGTATCCTCTCCTTGAGGATCATGGAATTACGTCCATGAATTATACTGTTACTTTAAACCTTATCCCAAGTCATGAATCACCAGATACCTCCATAATATCACATTAAATCCAACGTATTTCATACATTCACATAAATCCCATCCACATTATATATTTTCCAAACATTTTACACATAATTCAATTCAAGAGAAATGAACTTAAAACCCATCACCATTTGCAGACCATTGGATGGACGAACACTATTCACCGAGCGTTATAAACCGAACGCAAACTATGCCAATTGAACGAACGCTCAGAGATTTAACACAATTTGGACGAACGCTAAAACCGAACGCTGAACACAACTAGGCCGAACGCTAAAACCGAACGTCATATTGGATTCAACACTATTTGGCCGAACGCTAAAACCGAACGCCTGAACAAAATTAGGCCGAACGCTAAAACCGAACGTCATATTGGATTCAACACTATGTGGCCGAACGCTGATTGGTACTTAGGACAAACGCTATTTATTAACAGGCCGAACGCTATTTCACTGACCACACCATTAGGACGAACGCTTATATTGATACCTAGGACGAACGCTATTTCACCAAAAACACTATTAGAACGAACGCTAAGATTAATACTTAGGACGAACGCTATTTCGTCGAGCACCATACTGGACGAACGCTAAAACCGAATACTAAGAGAACGAACGCTACAATTTCTAATACACTAAGACCGAACGTTCATGATCCAACCTTACGAATATCAATTTACAACCGAACGTTCCAGATCTAAATTTAGGAATCTGAATTTAAAACCGAACGCATACTAATACATCAAAACCGAACTTGCAAGATTAAATCCTAAGAATATCAAATGAAGACCGAACGCTACACTCACTTATTCACCAAAACGGACGTTCAAGCTCTTAAACTAAGAATATCAAATTATACTAATACACCCAAAGGCCGAACGTTCCAGATTTACACCTAAGAATATCAAATTTAGATCGCACGCTTAAATCACTGAAACATCAAAACCGAACGCTTACTATTACACATCCAGAAACAAGACCGAACGCTAAAGATCACCTTATTAGAATACCGTTTTAGGGACGAACGCCTACTGCCACTATTTCACAAGATCGAACGCTCAAATTTACTTATACCAATTTAAGAACTAAAGTTCACACTAATCTACCAAGACCGAACGCTACACTTACGGACGAACATTAACGTTCGCCGAACACAAAACCGAACGCTCTACAATATTGGCGTACCACTATTTGGTCACTATTCAGGTGAACGTTCAGAATACACGACCGAACGTTCAGAAATTGGCCGACCACTATTTTGGTCGAGCACTTGTTGGACGCACGCTCGTTTCTGCAGAATTCTGCAGAAACTCAGCAGATTTCCAGATCTCAGAAACCCCATTTCTTTATCCCCTTTCTTCCCAGATTTGCTTCCACAACAATATTCTACCATCACTCATACAGATTCATACTGAACAAGATCACTTTAAGCACAAATCGTTCATCAAATCTCTTAATAACACAAAACTCAAATACATAAATTATTTCTACAATCTACAGAAAAGATCTAGCTCCCCTTACCTCTTGAAGACTTCCTTGGAAACCTTGAATCAATCTCTGAGTTCTTCCTCTGCCGTTCCAGTTCTCTGCTACATTGCCCAGCTCTCCTTCCCTTGCGGTACCAAGGTCTCCTTGCAAGTTCCAGAGCTCTCAACCTCACCTTTTAGATTTTTGCAACCAAAACTCCATTTCCTTCTCTCAGTATTTTTAAAGCCGGGCCTTGCTCCCTTGCTGTGCTCTTGGACGGTGTAGAATGAAAGAAAAAGGGCCCTCTCAGTGCTGCTGTCCATTAGCAATTTAATAGAAACCCACTTTTGATATTGGGAGATCCATTTCTGATAGTGGGGCGGCTGGTGCTTCCAACTATGATGACTGCCGCCCCTCACTTACTTAAAGAAAGTAACGTGCGGTCCTCACACCTTCCCCACCACTTTTTATTTTAAATGCACGGTCCTTACAAATAACCTATGGATTTTAACAGTAGTAATCACGATTTTTCTTATATATATATATATATATATATTTAAAACTTTAACATTTTTTATTTAAATTATCTCTGCAACTGTCTCTACACATAGGAATGTCAACTAGATGTTTATAATAATAGGTCAACCTCAACAACACGGGCTGCAATAAAATAACTAACAAAAAGTCACCAAGAGAAATATTAATATGGGCATAACTATTCTAAATATCACATTTAAAATTTAAAATATCACATATAGCATTTTAAGATTATGTTTTGACCTATATATTTTTAGAGCTTCAATTTGGATTATCAACTCATGTTCTTTTAGATTATATGTTGTTGGTAAAGAACTAAAAATTGGCATTTTAAAAGTAACAAATAGTAATTTTATTATTTTAATATTAAAAAATTTTAATATAAATAAATTTTGTTATGAAAGAGTTTTTTATTTGTGTTTCACCTTACACTACCAAGAGTTTCATCTCGACTTCCAAATTTCAGACTTGCTCTCTAATTAATGAGGTTTGGTGAACATTATTATAATAACTGTATTTTATTGATTATTATTAGGATTAAATATGTTTTTCGTCCCTTAAGTATCACTTATTTTTTGTTTTAGTCCCTACTCCAAACTTTGATGGTTTTTAGTCCTCATAGTATTGAAACATGAAATATTAGTCCTTAAAAATGGACAACGTCAACTTTTTGTTGATCTGGCAAACAGCAATGACACATATTCTGCCTTAAGTATCTGCCACGTTGCTTGTTTAATTTGTGGAATGAGATTAAGTGATTGGCACGTGTGTGGGTGATTGAAATCAGATTACGAAAGTTGGGTTCTTCTTCGTCATCTCAGTTAGGGGCAAAGATGGGTTCTTCTTCGTCATCTCAGTAGGGGCAAAGCTGGGTTCTTCTTTTGGCTAGCAGGGTGCAATCTTGTAGGCCCCATTCCTCCTTCTCTAGGAAACTTGACGAAGCTCACAAACCTCGACTTGTCCATGAATAACCCGTCAGAAACATACCTGAACAACTCGTGTCAGGTTTGCGCAGCATTATGCAAATCGAACTCTACCAGAACTCGCTCTCCGGCGCGTTGCCACACGCCGCGTTCGCAAACCTTGCTAACTTGGAATGGTTCTATGCCTCCACGAACGAGTTGACTGGGATGATTCCGGACGAGTTGTGTGGGTTGAAGAAACTCGGGTCGCTGAACTTGTTTGCTAATAAACTCAAGGGAACTTTGCTTGAGAGTATAGTGAATTTGGAGAACTTGTACGAGTTGAAGTTGTTCAACAACTCACTCTCTGGGTCGTTGCCAATGGGTTGGGTGGAAACTCAAAGTTGGAGAGTTTCGACGTTTCTTTTAATCGATTCTCCGGTGAGGTTCCGGCAAGGTTGTGCGGTGGAGGAGTGTTGGAGGAGCTGATTTTGATTTACAATTCATTTTTCGGGAGGATCCCAGACAGTCTCGGGGAATGCAAGAGTTTGAAAAGGGTTCGGCTTAGGAACAATAACCTTTCTAGGGTTGTAACAGGAGGGTTATGGGGTTTACCCCATTTGTATTTGTTGGAGCTTGTTGAGAACTTTCTTTCTAGGTCAATTTCTAATCGGATTTCCGGGGCATGGAACCTGTCAATTTTGTTAATTTCAGGAAATAATTTTTCTGGGTCGATTCCTCAGGGGATTGGTGAATTGATTAATCTTGGAGAATTTGTTGCTAATAATAATAATCTTATTGATCGGATTCCGACAAGTGTGGTTGGGTTGAGTCAGTTGGATAGGCTGGTCCTCGGAGACAATCAGCTTTTTGGAGAGATTCCTGCTGATGTTGGTGGTTGGAAGGCACTTAATGAACTTGATTTGGCAAATAACAGATTGGATGGGAGTATTCCTAAGTAGTTAATGGACTTGCCTACGCTTAAATATCTTGATCTTTCTAATAATCATTTATCTGGTGTAATTCCAATTGAGCTGCAGAATATGAAGCTGAACTTGTTGAATTTGTCGAACAATTACTTTTCTGGGCGCGATTCCTCCTCTTTATGCCAATGAGTATTACAGAAATAGTTTTCTAGGAAATCTGTGGCTGTGTAGTTCTCTCTCTGGTCTGTGTCCAAGCTTGGATGAGAACGAGGGTAAGGGCAGGAAATATGTGTGGATTTTCCGGTTCATATTTGTGCTTGCTGGGATTGTGTTAATTATTGGCGTGTCTTATATTCACACACTGAAGTATTGGGGATTTAGGCTTTATTAAAGAACTACAGGGTTGCAGAAGAGCAAAACAATACATATCATTTTACCTCCTCAACAAGACGAACTCCAACCTTCAACTGAGATGACGAAGAAGAACCCAGCTTTGCCCCCAACTAAGATGACGAAGAAGAACCCAACTTTCGTAATCTGATTTCAATCACCCACTCACGTGCCAATCACTTAATCTTATTCCACAAATTAAACAAGCAACGTGGCATATACTTAAGACGAAAGCTGGCAGAAGACGTGGTCTCGCCGTTTGCCAGATCAACAAAAAATTGACGTCGTCCATTTTTAAGGACTAATATTACATGTTTCAATACTATAAGGACTAAAAGTCATCAAAGTTTTGAGTAGAGACTAAAACCAAAAATCAGTGATACTTAAGGGATGAAAAACATATTTAACCCTTATTATTATTACTCATTTATGACCTTACTATCATATGTTAAAAACATAATATAAAAATTAAAAATATTATTCTTTTGATTTTTATTATTATTTCATACTTGTTATTTTGATTTAAGCTGAAATATTAAAAAATTTAATAACAAATGAAACTAATAAAACGTGTGCTTAATGTTCATAAAAGAAAGACATATAGAAGTTATTCTCATCAAAAACATTGTATTGGATATAAAAATTCGAAAGGAGAATCATCGGATCTCAAAATCCGATTCATCGGATCTCAAAATCCGATGCTTCTTCTTTCGAATTTCCATATATGATATAGTACTTTTGATAGTTTTTTAATTATTTATAATTTTTTATTAGATTATTTTAAAATATTTTATTATATTATTTCTAAATGTTTAATTAGGAAATTTGTATGAACTAATTTAATTTATGAAAAAAATAAATTTATTTAAAATTTATAAATTTATAAATTTATTTAAAATTTATAAATTTATTTAAAATGACATGAAAAATTTAAAGTATTTTTTTGGTAGTGTTAAATATTATTAATTAAATAAAATAATTTAAAATAAATATTAAATATATACAAACAAAATTATTTAATTCATAATTAATTTAATTAATTCAAATATTTATATATTTATAAAATCCTAATATTTCATTAAAAGATAACTATAAACACAATATATTTTAATTGAGATTAAGAATCCTGGCTGATATGTTGTCATTGAAGTTATCAAACTAATACTACTTTTCAAGGTAACTTTTGTCATGTAGTATTCAAGAAAGTAAATAAGGTTAAAGTAACCCTGAGTCATCTCCTAATGAATGCGGAATTGTTTTTCAATATTTGACTCTTATGAATGTTATGCTAATGGAGTTAATGTTGAAGAATGTTTGAAGAACAAATAGGAAACTTAGAAACAATTATAATGAAATAGGCTAATTCCACTACTTTTCCAAGATAGATTCATTGTCGGTTATTCACATATCTTTGTTCAATTGATTATTGTTCGAGTTTCAAATTCATTAAAATACATTCTCAATTAAATTGAGGGCGATCATACAATCAACCAAAGTAGATTCTCAGTTAGATGCAAGACATTTCTAGATTATTCACAATGCATTTAACCAAGTACATTCGGGTACGCTGTCGTTGAAGCTATCAAATTAATACTACTTTTCAAGGCAACTTCAGTATTGCCAAGTAGTATTCAAGAAAGTAGATTAGGGTTAAAGTAACCATGGGTCGTCTCCCAATGAACACGGAATCGGTTTTCAATATTTGACTCTTATAAATGTTATGCAATGCTTAACAGTAAAAGTAAGAAACTATGCTAATGAAATTAAGGTTTGAAGAATGTTGAAGAACAAATAGGAAACTTAAAAACAATTATAATGAAATAGGCTAATTCCACTGCTTTCCGAGATAGATTCATCATCGGTTATTCACAGATAATTGTTCAATTGATTATTGTTTAAATTTCAAATTAATTAAAGTACATTCTTAGTTAATTTGAGGGCGATCATGCATTTAATCAAAGTACATTCTCAATCAAATGCAAGACCTTTCTAGATTATTCACAATAAATTCAACCAAAGTACATTCTCAATCAAATTCTATTGTGTTTAATCATGTCTATTCTTAAATCTCCTAACCAAATTAAAAGCTAATTAATCAACTAAAGTACATTCTTAATTGATAGTAAAAACCATTTAATCATATGAAAGTTCCTAAATTAAATCAAATTAGATTCTTAATTAAAGCTAGAAACCCTAGAACTCATAAAATCAATATGCATGTAGATTCAAACACATTATGATGCAAAAATCTTTGCTTTTAATATGATAGAGAGATGAAAGACATAGAGAGAGAACAACTTAAATCAATAATCAAAATAATCAATTGCATTAACTCAACTTAACCTCAGAATCCATAATGAAATTACAGCAGAATAGCCCTAGATGCTTAGTTATCCATGAATGAAGTTGAATGCATGATAAAATAAGAGAGAGAAGTGGTGAATGAATCAATGAAGTATTTTCTGCCTCCCCTAGGTCTCTTTATATAGGACTTGATTGGGCTTGGACTCTGAATATTCAGTTGACAAAATCTTTTATCTTATATCTTCCAAATAACTAAAAGATTTAGATAATTATAACATTATTTGGAAGATATTTTCTGTTGATATTCCCAAATTAAAATAATTGAACAACTGAATTTTATCTTTTAGCTTTTCTGACTTTCCAAAATTGCACAAATGTCCTAAAATTTCATCTATTTGCGCTTTAGCCCCTTCTGAATTTCCCAAAATTGCACCAGAACCCCTTAGTTGTTCAGAATCAATCTGTTTGACCAGTTTTTCGTAGCCAATGGGGGCCTGCCACGTGGAATTCCCTTTCTCCTAAATTAGGTTTCAGATTGGGGAAAGGGCTTGCCCCTGCGCTTGTGCCGCAAAAGGGAAAACGGTGGCTGATACAATTTCTAGATCTCTAGTTTTTTTTTGTTTGATTCTTGCAGGTTTCTTAAAGTTGACGCGCCGGCTTGCACAAGGTGTTGGCCTCTCGGCGGCTACTGCCTTGACTGGTAGAGGCGCTTTGGTGGTTACGGCTGGCGGTATATTGCGATTTGGCAACGAGGAAGATGACTGTGGCCATGGAAGAAGGTTGCGCTTTGGTTCTCTCTCGCGATGACGGATGACGCTGGTGCAATGAAAGGAGGTTGTCGCAATTGGTAATTTGGTGCTCCCACACTAGAGGGATTTATGCGTTTTAGGTTGAACGGGGAAGATGAAGAACGGCAATGGGTCGCAGCAAGGCGTAAAGAACTCGCAAGGAAGAATAAAGGTTGTGCGATGATGATGACAAGCTGGGTTTTGATGGTAGTGCGACATGTGGTGTTGACGGCGGTGGGCGAGAAGCGATGGTGGTCTGGCGAGAAAGGATTGTGGCGGCAAGGTGGAGACGGTAGAGGTGGCGCAGCGGCTAGGGTTTCTATGGAGAAGATTATGTTCATGTGTTAGGGCTGAGGTGGCGTGTTCTGATTGGTTCACTAATGAGTGAATGGATCAGTGATGTGGCATCATCTAGGTGGTTCAGTCTGTTAGTGGTGGACTGCCACGTGGCATGATCTGGCGAAGTCTGACTAGTTAGTGGTAGGATGGGTATAGGTAGGAAAATTTAGGGGTGTAGGAGAAAAGGCTTAGTGTTTGGGCTTGGTTAAGAAAAGAGGGTTGTATGTAGGGAAATTTAGGAGGTGCAAGGGTAAAAGCTGCCTGTTTGGCCCATCTGTACATTATTTATCAAATAAAATCTAATTTTGGGCCTTAATTTGCAATTTTGACCAATAAACTTGTTATTTAGCTGCACAAATAAACATAAGAACATCCAATAATAATTTATGCGCTAAAATTGACCTTTTACGTCACTTTAATTCCCAAACCCAACAATTTCAATCATCAAAAATTCACTCTAAATCAATCATTTATGCACAATTATCCCATCAAAAATTTGAATTTTAAAGCATAAATGTGGGCATAAATATGCACTCATCACATTCTCAATTAAATCTTATTGTGTTTAATCATGTTTATTCTTAAATCTCCAATCAAAATTAAAAGTTAATTAATCAAACTAAATTCTCATATAACTATAGTTGAAATTATTACCACCAATCAAAGTACATTCTCAATTGATAGTAAAAATTCGTTTAATCATATGAAAGCTCCTAAATTCAATTAAAGTAGATTCTCAATCAATCCTAGAGACCCTTGAACTTATATGATTAATATGCATGTACATTCAAACACCTTATGATGCAAAAATTATTGCTTTTAATATGATTGATAGATGAAAGACATAGAAGAATAATAACTCAAATCAATAATCAAAAGAAACAAATTCATTAATTCAACTTAACCTCAGAATCTATAATGAAATTATAGTGGAATAGTCCTAGAAGCTTAGCCCTCCATGAATGACGTGAAACACGTGATAAAATAAAAGTGCGAGGAGTAGTGGATGATTGCTTATAGTGGAGGGGTCTGAATGAATTAATGAGTTCTCTTTAGGACTTTATTAGGCTTGGACTCTGAATATTATATTGATAAGATATTTCATGTTGATATATTTTCATATTAAATCAATTATCTTAAATATCAATTGAATTATCTCTTAAATTTCTTTTATGTCCTTTCTAATTTTCTAAAATTACATAAAATCCCCTAAAATATCTTCTAATTGCACTATAATGCCTTCTTTTCCTTTCAGAAATTGCTCTAGAGCTCATGTTTAACCAGCTTTGATCAAAAGAGACCTATTTGACCTACTTTGACTGAGGCATGATGTAGAGGCCTTGCCACGTGTCAGCCCCTTTCTCATCCAAAATTAGGGTTTTGCAGATTGGGGAATACTCTTGATCTTGCCCCTATTCTCTCTTTGCGATAGGGTTTCGCCCCTTCTCCTCCGCAATGCTGCTGAGGCTGGTGAAGGAGAAAAATTTTGGGCTGTCGTGAGTTTCCATGGAGGCGAGAGAGGAGATCGCGATGAAGATGACCGAACTGCGATGGAGGTTGAAGCTTTGTGCGTCAATGAAGGAGATGGGGTCATTTGTACTGAGATGTTGAAATCGCGTTTCGAATATGTTTCGAGCTAGGGTTCAACACGATTGGGTTTTAGGGCTCTGTTCTGGGCTTTTTCTTGGATGTAGGGTTGATGGCGGACTCGGTGGCTGTAGTGGCAATTTAGGGTTCGAAGGGTTTTTCGAATTGGGTCTTTGTGTGATGGTTGTTGGTTGTTTGGTTTTACTGAGTTCAGGTTTTCGAAACAGATTGCTCTCGCATATGATGGAAGCATTGTGGCGGTCTGGGGAGAGCACGAATTGCAACGGCTAGGGTTTTCTAGGTGGTTGTGACACTGATCTATGGTGGCTAATGGCGCCGGCAACCTAGTGACATGGTGGCCTGCTGCTTCTGTTGCAAAGAAGATGATGTGTTGAAGCTTAACGATGGCACGGAGGAGGGTTTCTGATGAAGGTTAATGGAGGAGGATGAATTAGGGTTAGGCGGCGGCCTTGAGGCAACGCGGCATGGACGGTAATGGTGGCTACTGGCAGTGCGGTTTAATGGTGGCGACAAAGTTGCGGCACGGCGGCAAGGGTCAGGTAGCAGCGATGCAAGACTGATGTTTCTATGGCGACCTTGTGATGGTAATCGCGGCAACGGTGCTAGGGTTTGGTGACGGCGGAGTGGTTGACGGTTAAGGTTTGGTGACGGGAAAGTGGTTGACAGCTAGGGTTCTACCTAGAGAGAAGTTAGGGTTGAGGCAAAGCTGATGTGGTGGATCTAAATGAGGTGACAACATGTGGTTAGGTGACACTTAGGGTTTAGGATTGCCACATGGCATGATCCAGTGGAGTCTAAATTAGGAAGGATGTGTGTATGAAAATTAGGATTGTAGGAAAAAAGGCTTAGACTTTGTTCACTTTAAAAGATCTATTTAATTGGGGGAGAGTGATTAGATAGATTTAAGGGGATTTGAGAGTGAATTGATTGTTGTTTTTTAGTGGATTTGGATGTGAGTGGGAGTGAATTTAAAAGAAAAGTTTATGAAAATTAGTGTAGGATTTGAAAGAGATGTTACAGATAAAAAAATTGATTAATGGTAGAAATTGAAGATTACCAAAATACCCTTAGTTATAAAAGTAATATAAAATGATAATTGTTAATGTTATATATAATATTAAAAATGTTTATAAGGAGAAAAAAAATAAATATTAATTTTTAAAATGTAAAAAAATGGTAATTTAATAAATTGAAATAGGTTTAAACCCTCGGATCATCCTCATATTTGTTGGGGAATCTCAAGTGGGTTCTCGCTCTTTCAACTGTGTCAATTGGGTCCATATATTTGTAAAATTAAGCCAATTTTACCCAAATATTTGAAAAATTGAGTCAATTAAGCCTTGTCCGTTAAGTTTTCACAAACAGCGTTAAAAGATGTTGACATGGTGCATACATAATATGTTGATGTAAAAGTGTTATATTACGTGGAATTTGTTATTTAAATAAAGAGTGTTTGACGTGGCACCAAATTTAGGGATTTATTCAAATTAGGACATTTTTACTGAAATAGGATTAGGGAAAGGAAATTAGGGATTTTACAATCAGCTGCATTCTACCAATCTGAAACCCATTAGGGTTTTTTTCCTCTCCCACTAGACCAATTGGTCTCTACATCCTGCGCTTGAATCCAAAGGGAACCAGAGGAACCCCAAAAGCGCTCATCTCCTCTGCTCATGTGTGTCCGTCTCAGCCTCCACCCAATCGGCCGTCGCGAGTTGCGATCCAAGGCGTCACCAGCACCGTTGTTCACCATTGGAGGCATCGCCGGCCTTGGCACCGGGTCCTCCCTTCTCCTTCTTCTCTTTGCGTATGAGAGAGAAGTTCTCTCGTTCCTCCATCAATCGCCTCTTGAGCAAGCTCGATCGCTGCGAGCCACGAGCCAGGCTCCACCAGCGTCATCGATCGCCGCCAAGCTCATCGTCGGTCACTGCGTCAATGTCACCAACGCTGACTCCCTCATATTCGCTCGCAATCAGGGAAACCCTTTACCTCTTCTTCAAGTTCGAGACCACCGTCACCAACAATTACGAGTTTGACACTTTCTCATGCACAATTTGTTGATTGGGGAAAGCCCTAACAAAGAAAGAGTTTATCGGCATGGACAACTGAACTGTAACGATGAGAGTATTGAACCGGACCATGTTTGTCAATACAAACTAATGAAGATTAAAGATGGGTTTTCGGAATCTATTATATGTTTTTTTTTTGCTTTAAGGATTCAACTCCTTTTTTGGTGATTGATTCCTACTTTTATGATTTCTTTTGTGCAATGCAGGTTGAATAATGGTCTTGGGATCAGATGAAAAATGTGAGTTGGTATCTCGCTTGACGGAAGACATGGAATCATGGAAGATTGAGTTCGGGTCAGTATTGGTATTGAAAGGAATTGAGAATGAATTTGATTGACTCTACAGAACTCACTGGGAAAGGGTGATGGGGTTTGGTTTTGAGGACAATGAATTTGTGTTTGGGTAAGGACAAATACAAAAAATTTTATGCATCCACGTGGAATTGTTGATTGTACATCACATCATCCATTCAATTTAAGACACAATGCCAAACCATGTAAAGAAAAAATACAACTCAGCATCTGTTAACATCATTTGTGAAAACTTAACGGACAGGGCTTAATTGGCTTAATTTTTCAAATATTTGGGTAAAATTGGCTCAATTTTACAAATATATGGACCTAATTGAGACAATTGAAAAAACAAGCACCCACTTGAGATTCCCCAACAAATACGAGGACGGTCCGAGAGTTTAAATCATTGAAATAATAGTAAAATAATAATATATTAATATTAGTATTAATATTATTATTAGTAGTAGTATTATAAAAGATGAGAAACAACAAATAAAAAATTACAATCACCAAATTGAAACTTTGTTTGATACATGAGAATTATCAATTGTAGCAAGGGTAGATATGAAAATTTCTCATAATCCTTGCAAATCACACCTCTTATGGGACGATTGAAGAAAACAACAATCCCGCATTCACTCACCCTTCATTCTTTAAAAATCAATTAACACAAACACGACTTTTAATTTCAATCTATCATCGCAAATTTACGTGAACAGTAGTTTCTTTATAAGTGAATAGACCCTTAGTGTCTAGGCTTATTTATTGGGTTTGTTTCATAAATAAAAGTATACATTTGTAAAAACAAGGGTGCATTCAGCCTTTTTCTTGAATAAATTAATTTCCTTTTGAGAATTCTAATTTGGGTCTTGATTTGCAATTTGGGTCACTTATTTCCATGCTTTGAATCAATTAAACTCTAATTTCAGTTGCATCAAAAAACATTATGATATCTAAGAATAATTTATGCACTAAAAATCACTTTTTACATTTCTTTAATTCTCAAACCCAATAAATTCAATCGTCACAAATTCACTTTAAATGTATCATTTAAGCAAAAGAATCTCATCAAAAATTTGAATTTTAAAGCATAAATTTAAGCATTATATGCACTCATCTCTGGTCAAAAGATTGTTCTATTTTTATTAAAAATTAATCACATTTTAATGGAAGGCATTACAGGTATTTCAAAAAAATTTGGAGGTGCAAGATGAAACGCCCTTTTTATTTTAAAACACACCAATTCTATAACCACTTTTCTAGAGTTATCACTAGTAAAAAATCGCATTTTTAACTCGAACATTACGCTTCGGTTCCAGAAAAACCGAAGTGTATCAAAACCCGGTGGCAATTTTGTAACTTTTCAAACATTATATGCCTCGGTTGTCAAGCAATCGATGTCTAAAAGGAATACTGCCTCGGTTGACAGGGTGAACCGAAGCATAAACCTCACAGATATTACACTAATCAGACCTTTCACCTAGTACCTTTTTGGTGGCAGAGATACTGCCTCGGTTGGCAGGATGGACCGTGGCATCTAAGCCTTCCTAACAAGCGAAAGAGGAAATTTTTCCCCAAATGCCTCATTCAAGCCAGGAAATCCTAACACCTCTCCTCTTCTCCTTTTTCTCGACGTTGCTGCGATGGCGAAGAGATTATCTGCGAACTCGAAGAAAACATTGTCGGGCTTGATGTCGTGGTGGGCCATGCCCATGCGATGGCAGTTGGCCAGGCCTTCGAGAAGGATCTTGATGAGGACGGCCACTTGGGTCTCGGAAATGGGGTCGTTAACGATGCAGTCGAAGAGCGTGTGGGGCTGGTAAAGGTCCATTACGATGGAGAGATAATCGTCGTCCTTGAAGACATCGAAGATTTGAAGGATGTTAGGGTGAGGAGAGAGAAGGGTCATGAATTTTGGTTCGTTCTAGAGACACTCACGGTCGGTGGAATCAGCAAGAAGAGACTTGTCGATGACCTTGCAGGCGTAGGGTTTGTGGAGAGAGGGTGGAAATAGCGAAAGATGGTTTTGAAGCGTCCACGATCGATCTCCTCGTGACCATAGTGACTTGGGCACCGGTAGAACACATTCGTGGAATTGTTGGAAGAACTGTCATTAACTGAAGGAAGAACACCAAAGATTCGTGAAGAAACGGAGGCACTTGGTTGCAATAGTAGATCCTTATGCAGGTCTAGTTGCATGTAAGTTTCATCCAGATTCTCAACACTTTGATAGAGATTGGCTAAGCAGACAACCATTTGATTCTTGTTGAGAATCCTTATGACAGTACCAATAGGCAAGCAAAGCAAGTTAAAGAAAAAGCAGAGCAACCTGGTATTGCGTCTTCAGTGCTTCGCACATTCTTCGTTCAACGAGCAACAAAAATGGTCTTGGGATGGATGGTGATGATTGGGGTTGAAAATCTGGGTTGTTAGTTTAGGTTGGAGTTTTCCTGGAAAGAAATTGTGGTTGAGTGAGAACAAACATTATTATTATTCACGACTTCTAGAGCTTCTTGTGAATGTGTGGGCATACCACAATGCAACGAGAATGGTGTATATGGACCCCGAGACTAGTGTAATGCAGGAACAACACAAGTTCAAGAGCCGCAGGGGTCAGATGTGGATCAAGGCGTAAAGAGAAGGAAAAGAGAAACCAAAAGAGCAAAGAGAAACCAAAAGAGCACAGAAAAACATAACAAAATAGTAAAAATTAAAAACACTCTATTACCTCGGTTGTTTGTGAATCGAGGCAGAATCCGAACCCTTTTGACTCGGTTCATAATCGAGGCAAAAAATCTACCCCTTTTTACCTTGCCTGTATATGCCTCGGTTGCGGAACTGCTTCCTATAAGCAAAAATAACCGTTGTCGTTTCCCTTGACTGCATTAGTGTATCTGAACTCTCTCTAGGAGTTCTCATCTTTTATTTGTTTCATTGAAGAATCGAGACCATAAGATTGATCCTTGCAGCGAACTCTTCAATTTGGATTGATCAGTTACAAATAGATGCTCAATAAATTAGTTATTTTATTCTAGTATAGGTTCAGACATCGTGTCCAATAATATAATACTCATAGATATGCAATCAATCAATTCATATAGTTAAGTTCAAGAAGAGAACACAAGAGTGGTGGAAAAGAAATATATCAAATAGTAAAATTCACAAAAATTGAAGATACGTTATCTCCAATCCTTGTGAATAAGAGAGTTAATTAGTCCTATACATTTTGAACACTGAAAAGAAATAATGACCAATACATCCATAAGCAGCCTTTGTGTATCTTTCTTAAAGTTATTTTCATATGCTCCAAGGGCGTGTTTTTGTAACTATGTTGATCCTCTATTTATAGGATGCAAGTGAGTTCGCTCCAATTGGATTAGGCCTTAGATTTGTACTTGATTTTTGTAATTGAAGTAACCAAATTTCTTGACAATTGATTTTGTTGATATATTCTTCAATTTTCAGTTATTCTCATTTATTTGATTTTTGTAATTGAAGTAACACAATTTGTTGATAATTGATTTTGTTGATACATTCTTCTATCATTAGTGATTTCCACTTATCTACATAATATTTTCACAAACAAGAATCAAATATTTTATTTTTCAATTTTTTAAATAAATACCTTAGTTTTCCAAAAAGTAATAATAGAAATAGCAATAAAAGATTAAAAAAATAAATATAATGATAATACCAATTATCGAGTTAGAGATTGATTAATTATATAGTGTATTGTTGATTGATTTAATTGAAGAAAAAGTTGAGAGAATTGTCATGGGCATAGATGTTGCGATAAATGAAATTGAAATAATATAAGTGGAAGAAAATTTAGAACTATGCATAAGATATATGTAAATCTTTGAGAAGTATATGTGATACAAAATTTTTTTATTATGATAATAAATTTTAAGTGAGTAGGGCCAAGAGAGACACCTTTCTACTACCACCTTCTCTTCTTCCTTACTTCTGAATTACTTGATCAAGCTTCTTCAAGTCCAAGCCAAGCGGTAGGCACATGCTAAAGACACTCCGACTCTCAAGTCAGATTTTACTCAATGAACTTAATTCAAAATTAAGTATCAAAACTCAATTAAGCTAACCTTACCTCTATAGCTTATCCCTATATTTATAGGTATTTCGAGGACCTTAATTTGATGTTGGCCCAATAACACTAATGTCCGCATTAGATCAATTATAGCCCAACACTCACAAGTTCATTTTACCTGCTTAACTCATAATTTAACAAATAGACCAAACGGCCTTACTATTTGTAGAAAACCATTCGGTTAATATATTGTGTCCGTCATCAACGATGACTTATTGCATAATTTACCGATTTTGATGTTTTTTTATCAACAATAATTAATACGTAAATAAGAGAATGAGACAATGATGTCTTAACCCATGTATAATATCAATAAAAATATAGAAGATGAGAAATTGAAACCTATAAATAGTAAATTTTGATGTTATTAAATATTCTACCACAACAAAATTATACACTTTTTTATTATTGTAACTTTGTCTTCTTTTTTTGTATTTGAATGTTGCAACCCTAAGTTAGAATTTATTTTGTGCGGTCAGTAAGTTTGAATGTGTTGACTTATGCCAATTGTTTGAAATTAATACTGTAATATTTTAATGTTAGATGTGTTTTTGTTGTTAAATTCTTTAATTGATTTGAAATGTATGTTAAATTTATATTTAAGTATAGGACTAGTCGTTTAAGCATCAAATGATAACTTTTATTTTGATTTGTTGTTATTAAGTGTTCTGTTACTCATAATTATGATGTAAAATACTTATCATTGTGACACTAGTGCAGAAATGCCCTTTGACGTCACCCCTTAGACGTTGGATTACATATTATCTAATATAAAAGATTGACCGGTGACATTTTCGTAAATAAGTTGGTCATGTAGACGTCGGTTAGTAGGGGACCGACGTCTATAATATTATAGACGTCAGCCCCACATCTACCCGACGTCTATATTCTTGACAGGTAGGTGAAAAGTCATTTTTTTCGCCATATAGACGTCTAATCCCGCCATCCCCGACGTCTATATTATTATAGGCGTCCGCCTCCTGTAACATACGTCTATATGGCCGACAGGGTAGGTGAAAAGTTAACCTGGACGTCGAGCACCCTCCTACCCGACGTCTATACGTCCCGCGAATATTAAATTTTAAATCGAAAAGATGTCATATTAGTGAGGGCCCCGACGTCTATACTATTATAGACGTCGGACCCCCAAGCACCCGACGTCTAGAGCCTGATATACAACAAAACGCGACCCCGCGAGGAGTTACGCTTACTATTCATCGTCTTCCTCGAGTTTTCTCTCTGCAGCATTGCATTTTCAGGTGCGTTTTCTCTATTTTGGACCGTTTAAATTTAGTTTTACTCTGATTAAATTACTCTTTGATGAAATATCTTTCATTTGAACCGATTAAAATTCGTTTTCGTTGCATTTTGGTGCAGTTTCTGGTGTGTTCTTGGGCAACATTGTTTACTCTTTTTAGCCTACGTTTTAGGTCGTGCACTCCTCCATTTCCCTCATTTGTTTTTTTAATCTGCAAAAAAGGTTAGCTTCTTTGTTGAAAACTTTTTTTGTATGCCTGTTATTGCCTTTTGTGTATGCATGTTATTTGCTTTTGTGTATGCATGTTTTAGGCTTTTAGGTATGCATGTGTTATTGACTTTTGAATATGTATGTGATAAAGTTTAGTTGTGTTATTATAATTGGCATGTTAGATTATAAGTATCAAATCATTGAGTGAAACTTAGTTCCCATTTGAAATTTAACATAAACGATTAATCTTTTAATCGTTTGTATTAAATTTTGAATTGTCCGATTGGACAGTTTGGGAAAATTATTTTTCATAATTTGCTATAACATGTACGTTGGAGTTTATGGATAAGATTGATAAAATTTCAGTTCAGTATTTGTTTTGTTCTCCGTATGCATATTTGATTGTGGTCATCCTTGACTACTCTCATTTCGTGTATTTCGGAGACCAATGCGAAATGCTGCCGAAATCTTATCAAATTTATTATGTAGACTTCTTTGCATGTTTCTTAGCAATTTATGAAATATAATTTTTCTGAATGGGTATGGTCTAACCTTGTGAGAGTTAAAAAATTGAAACTGATGAAGTATGTTACGAACATAGTATGGATCGAAGCTGGATGAATGAACGTCGCATCAGTGAAGAATATGAGAAGGGTGTTCCGGTGTTCTTGCAATATGTTCAACAAAATGCAAAGTCTTTGAACGGGACATATTTTTGTCCTTGTGTTCGTTGTCTTAATCAAATACGGCAAGACTTAGGCAATGTGTGTGACCATCTATTCATGTTCGGCATAATGAGAACTTATACCGTTTGGACTTGGCATGGAGAAGTACTGGACCAACCTATCACATCACGAGGAACGGATTATGTGGAAGAATGGATGAGTGATCATTTAGAGGGCATGATATGTGGTGTTGGTGAAGATAATTTTGGAAGAGCTAATTTATATGATTCTCTTATAAATAATTCAGAGCAACCGTTGTTCCTAGGATGCTCGAACTTTACACGTATATCTGCAACATTGAGGTTGTTTAGTTTAAAAGCAAGGAATGGATGGACCGATAAAAGTTTCACAGAGTTGTTGGAGTTGTTGAAGGAGATGCTTCCAAAAAATCATACTCTATTTATTCGTAATTACGAGGCAAAAAAAAATTTATGTTCAATGGGTCTTGAATATCAAAAGATACATGTGTGTCCTAATGATTGTGTTTTGTACATAAAGGACTTTGCTTCGCTAAAGTATTGTCCAACATGTGGTTTATGCCGTTTTAAAAAGAAATATGTTAAGGTAATGTGATATTTGCCTATAATACCTACGTTCAAGCGTATGTTCTTTGTTAAAGAAGATGCAAAGAACCTTAAATGGCACGTTGTCGGAAGAAAGTGTGATAATCTTCTCCGACACCCAGCTGATTCACCACAATGGAAGAAGAACGATGAAACATTTCCAGAATTTGGTGCAGATCCAAGAAACTTAAGACTTGCACTTGCAACTGATGGTATGAATCCTTATGGGAACTTAAGTAGCAAACATAGTTCATGGCCAATTATGTTGATGATATACAATCTTTCTCCTTCGTTGTACATGAAGAGAAAATATGTGATGTTGTCCATGATGATATCGGGTCCTAGACAACCTGGAAATGACATTGATGTTTACTTGAAACCTTTAATTGATGATTTCAAATTGTTGTGGGAAGAAGGGGTCGAAGTGTTTCATTCACATTTATAGTTCTAATTCAATTTCTATGTATTGAATGATCTAAATTCTTGACTATTTAGTTTGTCATTTTAGTGTAACAAGCAACTAGATTCATGGGAATATGGCTTCTATGTCATGTCTTGGATTAAGACCATCATTCAAGCTGCCATTACAGATGACTGGAATGAGGTAGTGATGCATACCTTCAATACATTACAAATCAAATTCATCTTTGAACATATATGAAACCATAATGAATCTTTCTTCATTTTGCAGCGCTTCAAAAGTACATCTCCTATACCAAAGGACACAATTAGGCAGATAAGGCAGGAGTAGACAGCTTATCTTCTGCAAAGATGGAGCTAGGAACACTTATATTTGTTGTTGAACATTATTAGGTTTAGTTTAAGTTTATAATTTGATAATTTTGGTATTGGATTGTTTTTTAGATTAAGTAGAACTTTCTTTAGTTGAAACGCATATATATATATATATATATATATATATATATATATATATATATTATAGTATACTGTTCTGGGACAATTTTCTGTTTTTCAAGTGTGGCTTTATTGTTCAAATAAATTAATTTAAAAAAAAAAAAAACACCCAGTAGACGTCTGTTAATGCCATGTCTGTCGTCTATAGACGTCTGTCAGTGCACACACAGACGTCCAATGAGTTACAGTGGACAAAACGTTCCAGGGCATTAGACGTCAGATATCAATACATCCGACGTCTATATAGACGTCGGGTATACCTCCTGCATCCGACATCTATATAGACGTCGGGTATACCCACATCCGACGTCTATATAAACGTCGGGTATACCCCGCCAACGTCTGATTAACATCACCCACAAAGACGTTGGATCTGGAATTGCCGTTAAAAGAGCAAAATAACATACATCTAAAGCCTTTTCTGCACTAGTGTGATGAACGTACATGTTTATATAGATAATAGCTAGATATATTTTATGAAGTTATTGACATATTGATAGTATTTTAAGTTTTAGGTTTAATTATGTTTTTTCCCATAAGATATAATTTGATGATTTTCGTTAATACAATAATAATAACGTTAAATTATACTTTTGTAACCAATAAGTGTTGATACTTTTGCAACCACATGATGCACAATCTTAATCTTTGACACAGTGAATGTGCATAGTGAGTCCCCTTGCTTCAGATTTCATACTTATATATGTGTACACAAATTAAGAGTTAATAATAAATCAGTGGCATATATAAAAGAAGTTTTGAAAATAACGTGTTCAATTATTCTCGTGCAATGATGAAAAAACAAGATTATGGAATGCATATTAATAAGTTAAATGGTGAAACCTCTTTGTAGCATCCATCGAGTAATGGCTTTCGGAATGAGCATTTCGGAAATTGTCTTTTTAATTTGTTTTATTTTG
Organism: Vigna reflexopilosa; assembly: GCA_027742785.1. Lineage (NCBI taxonomy): Eukaryota > Viridiplantae > Streptophyta > Magnoliopsida > Fabales > Fabaceae > Vigna > Vigna reflexopilosa. Next base: position 13,348,049 of record CM050924.1, read on the forward strand.
TATATGATTTGGTACAGATATATATAACGAGGACAAGACAAAAACCCACTGCATTTGTTTATAGGAGGAATCAAGGTGAAGCTTTGGCTGTAGTTACAATTGCAAGGGTTGGTGATGGGAAACACCCTCAATAAGGGTTTTTTTAGGTCCATCTAATCCCTTTTTTTCTCATGAACCATGTTCATGTGTTGTTAGTAAAAAATTGTAATTTAATGTTATTTTCATGATGATTTTGTAATTTATACAATATAACACATAGATTATCTTTAGGACCAAGGAAGATTGAAATTGATGTTGAGGACTATATTTGTTTGTTTTGTATGTGTTGACCATCAATAAAAATGATGATGTTAAATGTATTTAACAACTTAATTGTATTCACCATATATGAAGACTCTTTGCATCCAATGAATATATTTATCAACCTTTAACATATCATTAGCAATTACATTTTAGTTTTTGTTTCTGCAAATATTTTCGGGACCGAGAGACTGACTTCCTAGCGTGTCTGGACCGCTCGATCGCCTTCAATCTTCTGTTGTTGGCCGATCGGTATTGACACAAACCAATCGGTTTCCTTCTTGACGAGGGGGGATGTACCTGCAAAAGGCACTCTGAGGCTCAAGTTAGGCGTGTGGTTGAAGAGCTTTAACTCTTAATGAGATAATCAGTGATTGGTTGGCACTCTTTGAGTATTTGAGAGTAGGGGAGAGTGAGTAATGCGTAAGTGAAAAACGTACCTGGCTTGTGGCCCTAGCTTTGTATTTATAATTTACCTCATGGATCCTGTACTGATACAAGCCCAATAAAATACAAATAGAATAAGATATAAACAGATTACCTGAAAATCCGGTTGGTTGTTTATAACCTGCTTATCAATATCTTCAACCAAATATTTTTGGATTTGGTTTATCAAATATCTTTAACTAGATATCTTTAATTATTTTATCATCCACTGGATTATTGGCCCAGTAACAACTTAAGTGTTGGCCCAATTACCATTTGAAGTAGCTTATTAGCATTATAGGCCCAATTACGGCCCAAACCATTTGACCAGGCTGACCAATGGCGGATAGATTGATCGGCCTTTTTCTATAACCGCTCGGTCCATTCCCCATTGAGCCTTGTTCTTCCGGAGGGACCCGGATGTCCTTTCCATGCTTTTGACAAGCCATACACTTTGTAGCATAGGCCGCACAATCTTGCTCCATAGTCGGCCAATAATAACCAGCTCGCAACACTCGGGTCTTAAGGGTGCGTTTACTAGAGTGTAAACCGCACATACCATGATGAAGCTCCCGCAAAACATAGTATGCTTCCTCTGTCGATAAGCATTTCAGCAATGGGGTCGGGTATCCTCGCCTGTATAAATCCTCTCCTACAAAGACAAAACGAGCGGCACGTTTTGAGTCAGTGAAACTGACTGTCTCACCTTGCTCTTGCCTTTGCATGATGTCTCGGATTTCCTGCCTCCAATTAGCTTTTTGCACCGTTGTACCGATGGTAAAGACCTTAATGACCGGTCGATCAAGGGATATCCTGATGACGGAAGACAGCTGCCCCTTTTCTTTGGAATGGGTCAACTTGGATAACTGGTCCGCTCGGGTGTTTTTTGTGACACCCAGGCACTAACGAGGGCGGGGAGTGATCGTCGGTGCAAGAGGCACGAAGTGCAAGAGGCACAAACAAAGAGCGGCTCCTGGCAGGCTTCCAATGGAATGGACACATGAATGAATCGAACATACACCGGAATGAGGTGGATGGAATATTTGAAGGACTACGACTTTGAGTTGCTTTATCATCCAAGAAAGGCAAATGTTGTGGCGGATGCTTTGAGTAGAAAGCGGGTTCAGATGTCAGCTCTGATGATCAAAGAGTTAGAGTTGATAGAGAAGTTGACGGACATGAATCTCGGTTTCAGTTGGGTCATAATCACATGTGGTGTAGTCATCTAACAATTACGATTAGTTTCTTGGAGCAAGTGAAGTCAGAACAAGAAACTGATATGGAGCTACAACGAATTGTGGGGTTGTTAGGAACTGATCAAGTCAAAGACTTTGCTTTGTCCCGAAACGGTATTCTTCGGTTTCGAGGAAGTGTGTGTGCCGGCAACGGCAGATTTGCGAAGGTTGATATTGGAGGAAGGGCATAAGAGTAGCCTCAGTATACATTTGTGAATGACTAAGATGTATAAAGACCTAATAGAATCTTTTTAGTGAAGCGGAATGAAGAAGGATGTTGTAGAGTTTGTAGCTTCCTGTTTGGTATGTCAGAAGGCGGAGATTGAACATCAAAGACTGGGTGGAATGTTACAGCGGCTGGATATTCCCCAATGGAAGTGGGATAGCATCTTGATGGACTTTGTAACTCACTTACCGAGATCATCGAGGGGTCACGACTCCATATGAGTGATAGTTTATCGGTTGACAAAGAGCGCCCACTTTTTATCCATCAATCAGAAGATGTCAAGGAAGAAGTTAGCAGAGTTATACAAACGAGAAATTGTAAGATTGCATGGTGTACTAGATACATTGTATCGGATCGGGATCCAAGGTTTACCTCAAGGTTCTGGCAAAAGTTGTAGGATGCTTTGGGTTCGCGGTTGAGGATGAGTTCAGCATAACAAATGGACAGACTGAAAGAGTTATTTAGTCATTGGAGGACTTCTTGAGGGCTTGTTTTTTGGACCATCTTGGTGGTTGGAGTGAGATCTAAACGTCTTGATGAGAGTAGTGAGGGTGCACACTCATGACTCGATATCAGAGATGATTTTTTCCTTTCTTAATTCTAAAGGTTAATGTTTGTGTAGTTGATTTATTTGCTTATCTTTTGTGTTATAAATGAAAAGAATGTTAAGACGGGCAAGAACCTTTATTCCTATAGAGCTCGCAAAGGCTCTTTGACGGTTGGTCGGGAGGTGGTCGTCAGTTGGGAGGACTTCAGAACTAAGGGGTATTGAGATGTCAACGTCGGGAGAAGTATTGCAATATCTCAAGAGTGGAGTTGCTTGCTTGGTGGTGATGGTGAAAGAGTTGAAGAAGAGCATCGATGAACATCTTAGTGGAATATCGGTGGTCGAGGATTCGTTGGAGAAGAGGTTTATCAGAGTAAGAGTGTCTCCATGGAGTGTGTTAGTGTTGCTAGTGAAAAGTAAAGACGAAGCTCAGGGCTATGTGTGGACTACCAGAAGCTTAACAAAGTCACTATCAAGAACCAGTACTCGTTGCCAAGAATTGAAGATTTGTTGGACCAGTTGAAAGGTGTTGGGGTGTTTAAAAAGATCGATCTACGATCAGGATATCATCAAATTCTCGTCAAGCCTGATGATGTGCAGAAGACACCATTTTGCTCACACTATGGACACTACGAGTATGTTATGATGCCTTCCGGTGTAACGAATGCTCTAACTATATTCATGGATTTCATGAATCATATCTTTCGTTTTTGCTTGGATAAGTTTGTTGTATTATTCATTGACGATATTCTTATCTTCTCGAAGGATAGAGAGGAGCATGTTGAACATCTGCGGATAACATTGGAGATCTGAAGGCAGCATTAGTTGTATGCCAAACTATCGATGTGTACATTTTGGTTCGATGAAGTTCAGTTTTGTGGTCATGTGATACCTCCTCAAGTTTAATGTTTCATTTAACAATTTATCATATTAAATGTATTGCGAGTTATGAAAGAGAAACTCCAATTTGATTGGAAAACAATACCAAAAATTACTTACAATATTATATATAAGTTTTAGTTCATTTTATTATCATTCTCTAGTTTAGCAACGAGATGTCAAGGAAGGAAAAAGAAGAGCTCTAAGCTTTCAATCACAAAAATGATATTCGAAACAAAAGCTAATTAATTTGTATTCTTTGTTTTCCTTTTCAATTGTCTTTTTTTTTTCCTTCTAAGTTCTCTTCTTCAAACTATTCCTAGGCCTAAATTGCTTGAAAAATAAAATAAATATTTGATTTGATAAAAAATTTAGCACATCAACAATAGAATAAATTTATAAAAAGTTAATATATATATATATATATATATATATATATATATATATATTGAAAGTTGTAATTTACAATTTTTATTGTAAGACATCATCATTTACAATTTCATATTTTTATTTATATGTAATTATTACATAACAATATTTAATATTTTATTAATATAGTAAACATTATGTATAAGATTAATCTCCCTTGTTGAATATACACATAGGTTCCTCTATTTTTAATAAAAGAAATATGGACTAAGTCCAAAATACAAATAAAAAATAATAACAAACTAACTAAAGATAAAAGATAAAGATAATATATTTAACACTCCTCTCAAGCTAGTGCATACATATGTACCAAACTTGTTACTAATGTAATTCATAAAGACATAGTGAAAATATATCCTTCTGCACTCGAGTGACACCAAATTGCTAATGATTTACAAGACGACATAGATGATGAAATATCAACCGAAAAGACTCCCCCTAAGCTTAAAATAAAAATAAGAAATAATAGGAAACTAACTAAAAATAAAAGATAAAAATAATATATCTAACAATTTTAATATACAAAAAATGTTCTTTTATTTTACAAGCCTATTTAATTGTAGAAGTAATTGAGATATATTTTAAGTAACTATAAATAATCCATATTCAAGTAACCCAAACAATTCTTAAATAAAACTCCAATCCAAAACACTTATTACAAATTCCAAATAGTATTGTTATAAGGAAAATAGTTATACCAACATACATAAAAATCAGTTCAGATAAAATAGTGAATTTGATTACAACCCTCTTGTTTGAATATCTATTTTCGTCCCTTTGTTTAAAATGTCTTCTATTTTTTTAAATGTTCAAAGTGGTCCATTCTTTTGTAAAATGAAAAGCATTTAAATTGCTAACGATATAATGTCCACCTTAACCAATAGTTAATGAATTGTCCATTTTTAAAATATTAGGCAAGATATGTCCAAGTAATATGACAATATTAAAAGTTAAATGGTTTTTCTAAAAGAAAATTGCAATTGGTTTCAAAGAGAATTTACAATTATGATTAAATTAAGGTTGAAGAAACTAGTGATTTTTCAGGTTTTCATCTTCCGTTTTTATTTTATTCGACTTTGTAGAGAACCATTTCTTCTTCTCCTTTAATGGCGCGAAGCTTGAGGTTTATGTTTCTTACATTTTAGTCTTAGTCTTGTGACTTTTTTAAGTTTTTCATTTGTAAATTGGGTTTTGGTTTGTTCTCTCCATATTGGTGTTAATAATATTGCTTTTTGAGATTTTTATATTCTCTTTTATGGCTCACGATTTGATGGTTAAGGTTCTGATTTAGAATTTTTTTAGTCTTCGTTTTTGTACTCTTGTTGATTGTTGGTGATGATGGAAAGAGTCAAGATAATGGAGGTGCTGGTGGGTTGCAATCATGGGAACACGCAATGGCTAACGAGGAGTTAGACTTTAACTGCCTTGAAATGTGATGGGAAAAAACCAAAGGTTGAGAAGACAAAAATGATTAAAGTTCTTAAAAAAAATCAGACATTTGAAAAAATTTAAGAGTTTAATTATAATGAATCCAATTAGATTTACAAATAATTAAAAATTAACATTCAACACTAATTAAAAGGAACCTTAACATTTAATTATTTGTCACATTTTAAAACTGAGCACCAATTGAATGAAATAAACATTATGCCGTTAACATTTTAACATCATCAATAAAAAAACAAATTAAACCATTTTTAAAAAAAAATACCACTTTAAACATCTCAAAAATAAAAAAGACCATTTTAAACAAAAACAGCTAAGAAAACTAAAATAAGTATTAAGCCTTTTAAAAATTATTACAAGTGGTTTACAGCAAAAAAATGGTCTACGTACTAGTAATGAAAAACGAAATTGAAGATAACAAAATTAGAAAACATCTCTATAAGCAAAATGCAAATAACAAAAATAAAGGTAATAATTAAGTACAAGAACAAGAAAACAAATGAAATATATGTATTACTAATGAAAGCTTTGAAACTATTAATTCACAGAGTAACCTTGCACACATCATTCTTCAAAACAAGTCATAACAAACTTGTGTACTAGGCACACAAGCTCAGATTCAAATATATATGATCAAATTATAAGAAATTTTACTGGCTAATTTATTAAATCGATACAAAATTAAAGCATACACACTTATGCCTTAATGAAAAACGCATCTTAAGGTATTCGTTTCCAAGATATAATCCAATAATGTGAATACTCTCCTGCGCAAATTATTGAATCCCCTGTTTAACAATAATAAAAAACTAATCTTCCAACTTTAGTTCAGAATAACAAACACACGTTGTAGTGAAAATATATGGTGTTAATTTAGGCAAACATTTAGATCTTGGTTTAAAAACAATTCCATAACTTTAAACCCAAATGAGAAGTAATTAAATATACTGGGAAACAGGAGAAGAGTCTGCATTGCTTAAGAAAACCTAATAGATTTCAAAATTCAAGGCGTACAACATAATCTAAACTCATAAAACTGGAAAACAAAGCTCACATCCCAGTAAATGCCTTCTTAGCACCGCTCGAAGATCCAGCAGGGATCACTTTCAATACATTGAACCTCACTGTTTTAGAGAGAGGCCTGCGTAAATGGTAGTAAACATCAGACGGATATCGAGACCAAGACAAACAAAAAGAATAACTTTAATAAAATCTCACCTGCATTGACCAATAATGACATGATCTCCTTCCTTCACACGAAAACAAGGTGATATGTGGGCAGGAATATTTGAGTGCCTCTTCTCGTACCTACACAGAGAATAGAAGTCCGATTATGTTTCTTCAAACATAAATACAAAATCAATGCACAAAATGAAGGCATGGCAACGTAAATACCTCTGGTACTTCTTTATGAAATGGAGATAATTCCTCCTGACAATGATTGTCCTGTTCATTTTAGCACTGTGACATGTTCCAGCCAGGATACGGCCACGGACGGAGACATTGCCAGTGAAGGGGCACTTCTTGTCAATATAAGTTCCTGTACTTAAAATTTAAAACAGATTATAAATCAAATGGGTTGGAAAAGTACAAATTACCTATTTACAGAAAAGAAATAACTATGGCTTTTCACGTGAAATAACCCAAGTACATGAAGACAAAGACATGAAATGAGAAATATAGCCTCACAAAATTTTCGGTTATTATATAGATAAACAAATGTATATTATTCTGCGTCGTATACAAATTCTATTTCAAGCCATGCTAACATTCTACCAAACAAGAATATATACAATTTTTAAGGGATAAAACATGGTTACAGGAATCAACACTATCATAAAAAAGTTCAGAGCAAACACTATCAGAGTAAAAATAGCATTCCCAGATATCGTCAATAGACACAAACTAAAAAAAAATGGCTTGTTTGGGAATGAATTCTTTTGAAGTGAACAAGACAAAATCAAAAGAAAGAGGGCTTCATGAAGAATACAAATTTTAACCTAATTCACAAACACTCCACAGCAGAGCATTTAACTAGTGTAATAATTAAAAAAAAAAAAAAACACGGCCAAAACAATAAACTGTAGATTAACATCTGAGAGGACAAATGTTACTGTTCGAATGGTATGAAGAGATACCTTCGATGGCTTCCCTGGGAGTCTTAAATCCAAGTCCAATGGATTTCCAAAAGCGGTTTCCACCTTTCCCTGGTCTCTTCCCCTTCCCAGTTTTCTTCGAGCTGCGATAGCGAGAAAAACAAAACAAAAACGATTCAGCGTCAAAATCACAGTGTAAGTAAGCAACAAAGTTAAACGTTCCTCCAAGTTTTCAACATACCTGAGGAACACTTTTGGTTGCTTCAAAAAAGCCTTCTCGGTCTGCAACACACAATTTAAACAAAATCAACACAAGATTCACACAAAACATAAAAAGAATTGATAAAACAACATGGAAAAATGGAGAGATGAAGAATACTTGTTCAGCCATGACGAAAGGACTTGACGGCAGGTACAGAGGAGAGTGATGGCGTCGCAAAAACCCTAAATAACTTCTCTCACTGGGATTCCAGGGAAAACGCTACTTGTGGTGAGATTTCTTGTTCTGGGCTGTTTTAGTGGGCTATGAATTAGCTTGGCCCAAACAATACTCATCCTAAATTTTTAAAATTATTTATTGATAATTACTTTTGTTTGAAATTTCTCGTTCTGGACTTTTTATCACATAATATTTATCCTAAATGTCTAAGAATATTATCTATATTATTAACAAAAGAAAATTATGAATTACCTTTTCTATGCACAGATTTTTACTCCATTACCCTTTTAAATCTTGTAATTTTTTTAAACTCAATCTGTTATTCACAATAAAAAATATTATCTAGAATAAAATTATAAAAAAAATTAATAAAAATCATTTATTTTTATATTTTTTTATGGATATATTTTTATAAAACTTAATTATCCACTCCAAAATTATTTTATCCTTTTATTTTAATACGATAGCATTTATGTTTTTATATTTCAAATCTCAATATTTTCTTTTTATATAATTTTACTTACAATAATAAAAATTATTTTCAAAAAGAATCTCCACTTATCATCTATAAACATTAAACATGGTTAATACTAAAATCTGACAAATATAAAATAGATTTAGACGGATTCATATTTGTTTGAAAATATTAATTAGGTCTTTAGATGTTAATGGTTCTTAATTGAGTTTTTAATTTTTAAAATGTGATATAATTTGATTATTTTGTCAGCAATATACCAATGATATTATGTGTGTTTTTTTCTCAATCTTTCTTTAAATAAATTATTACACGTGATATGAGAGGTCCTAGATAATAATATGTTTCATAACGTATTATGGTTATAATAAATGTTAGGTCAAAATTCTCGGCTAAAATTTAACAAAAATGTGTAAAGTCCTTTAGACTTTTTTTATAAAGAAAAGTAGTACTGTTAAAATGGATCATTCGATTAAATTTGATATGGCGCATCACGGGTTGACCACTTAGTGAACCAACCCAACCCAGCTCATTTATTAATAAGCCTAAAAAATTTCAATTCCGACCCGATCCATTACGGGTTAGTGTGGGTTAAATACGTTGGCTCACTCGCTTATTTAATTACAAGTTTTTTTTAAATTAAAAAAATAAATTTTTTTTGTAATTCAAATTTAAATAATTTTACTCTAAAAAGATGTTAAACTTCAAAGACACTTCAAAATAAGCGAATAAATAAGTTTATAATAATTTATAATTTTTGTATCACTTATCCATTTATTTAAAATATAACTTAAATGTAATCTAAAAGCAAACTCAATAAGCGAATAAATAAGTTTATAATATTTAGAGTCTTAAATTGATAAATGTATAATAGTTTACTCTCTTCAAACATCTTTTTCTTTATTTTCATTTACAATACAATAAAAAAAATATTAACTAACAATATTAAAACATAAAATAATAAATAATTAAATTAAACTAGGTGGCTTGGTGAGTCAGTTGACTCACCAAGGGTTTAACCCGAGTGAGCCGGGTTGAAAATTGGTCCGTTATTTTTTTCAAACTCAATCCAGCTCGGGGTGTTCCATCCTCCACCTCTAGGGATTTCATCCTGAACTTCCAAAATTTTCTTAAATACTCATAATATCCTCCATTAAAATATGGGTTAACTATATTTTTCGTCCCTTAAGTATCACACGATTTTGGTTTTAGTTCCTACTCGAAACTTTGATGGTTTTTAGTCCTCATAGTTTTGAAACTCCTACTATTAGTCCTTAAAATTGGGCGTCGTTAACTTTTAGTAGATGTGGCAAATGGCGAGACCACGTTTTATGCCAACTGCGCTCTTCACTATCTGGCACATTGGTTTTCTTTTTATTCATGAGATTAAGTGGCACGTGTTGTTGATTGAAATCAGATTAACAATTAGGGTTCTTAATTGGGCAAAGTTTAATTTTTTCAATTGGGGAAAAGTACTTTACTCGAAGCATTGTACTCAAAGCATTGTCCTCGAAACTTTTCACTCGAAGAATTTTAGGAAGGTGGTCCTTACGGTGGTCCTTGTGGTGCTCCTTGTGGTGTTCCTTGCGGTGGTCGTGAAAGAAACAGTGGGTGTGAAAGACAAGCGTAAAGGTAAGCTAAGCTATTGTTTTTTTTTTCAATTATGGTTGTTCCAATTTGGACGTAAAGTGTTGATGTCTGAATGTAGGTCTAGAAATGGTTTTCGACAATTTTTTTGCATCACATGGGGAAGTTTGTTAGTAATAAGGGGCTATAGTATGTTGGAGGAGAGATACACGTGATCAAAGGACTTGATCTAGATCGTTGGTCGTATTTTGAAGCAGTTCGAATAGTTAAAGAATTTAAGTATGATGCAGACTTCAAAATATGGTGGAAGGGGTCGAAACAAAGGCTAATGAATAATGTGAGATTATTGAGTGATGACAGGGAAGCATTGTACTTGACTAACTATGCAGAGGAGAATAAGGAAGAAGTAGAAATCTATGTTCAACATGTTCCTAGTGAGGCAGTGGAAGTTCACTTTCTTAGTTATGGTAAAGTGGTAGATGAAGGAAACATAGACATGGAGTAAGTGGTTTCCAAAGTGGGTGACGAAGAGGTTAATTTACATGAGGAAGAAGTGGCTGAGATTGTAGAAGAGGGTGGAATGGGTCTGGAAGAGGGTGATGGTGTTGTAGAAGAGGGTGAATGTGTTGAGAAATAGGGTTCACATGTTAATGTGGTTGTAGAGGTTGAAATGGGTGAGGAAGAGTGTGATGGTGGTGAGGAACATGAAGAGGTTGAAATGGGTGAGGAAAGGAAAGAGTGTGATGGTGATGATGAACAGGAAGAGGTTGAAATGGGTGAGGAAGAAGAAGAGTGTGATGGTGGTGATGAACATGATTATTTTTTTGAAGAAGAGGAAGGGGGAATGTGGTTAAGGGGTAAGTAGAAGCTTCAGCTGAAGAATGTCTGGATGAGAGTGAAGAAGACAGAATGGCTAATAATGATGATGGGTTTGGTGTTGAGAATGATAGGGTGGACCAAGTTTGTAGAAACATTAATCTAGTTTTGGATAGGTGGAATACAATGAAAAAAAAGAAAAAACGTGTGACTAGAAGAGGCAATGTTGGGGAAGGTTCATTTGTAATGAATGAAGAAGTTGGAGATCATGACATCAATGAAGAATACGATAGTGATGAATTGGATTCAAATGTAGATAGTGATGAGGATGTGAGGTTGAAAAAGGGCAACTTTAAAAGGTATAAACAAGATGATATGAACAAGAACTTCATATTCGAATTGGGGATGAAGTTCTGTTCATTAAAGGAATTTAAAAATGCATTAATGGAGCATAGTGTATTAAATGAAAAAGAGCTTAAGTTTGTGAAGAATGACCTGAACAGAGTAAGGGTAGTTTGTAAAAACAAATGTGATTTTCTTATTATGGCTAGCAAGGTAGGGGGCAAGCAAATATTTAGGGTGAAAACCTTGGTTGGATGACAAAATTGTGGAAGGCTTTTGGAAACAAAAGTGCAAATATAAATTGGATTGCACAAGTATTAGTAGACATGTTTGTGGCTAACATGACAGTCAACCAAATCATTGATGACTTTAAGAAGTCATTCAGTGTTGGAATAACTGCTTGGAAAGTTGGAAAGGCCTAGCAAATTACTTTGGATTCTTTGGTTGGTGATGGAGAACGACAATATGGTCGTCTATATGATTATGTGGGTGAATTTCTAAGAGTGAAGTTTGGAACCTTTAAAATTAAAGTGAATCAACCCCAACCAAGTTTGCCACCAAGATTTGGGTCATTTTATACGTGTTTAGAGGGCTGTAAGCAAGGCTTCTTAGAAAGTTGTAGGCCCTTCATAGGGGTAGATGGTTGTCATCTGAAGACAACATATGGTGGTCAGTTGTTGGTGGCAGTGGGTAGAGACCCCAATGACCAATATTTCGCACTAGCTTTTGTTGTGGTTGAAAATGAATGCAAATAAAGTTGGAGATGGTTTTTGACACTACTTATGGATGATATTGGTGGCATTGATTGTCAACGTTGGGTTTTCATTTCTGATCAACAAAAGGTATTTTCATTTAAATGTTTTCCTATTTTTATTTCGTAGTAGTGACATTATTTACTATTGACCAAGACCTTTTGTGTTTTGCAGGGACTAATGACATTTTTTTATGACATCTTGGATGGAGTGGAACATAGATTGTGCTTAAGGCACTTGTATAACAATTATAAGAAGAAATTTGGTGGAGGAGTGCTTATTAGAGATCTTATGATCGGGGCTGCGAAGGCCGCATTTCAACAAGACTGGGAAAAGAAAATGGGTGAGTTGAAGAATGTTAACATTGATGCTTACAATTGGTTGCTAGCTATTCCAACTAATTGTTGGTGTAAACATGCATTCAGTAGTTATCCTAGATGTGATGTGATGGACGAGCACCCGAGAAGATGACGATAGAGGCTGTGCGAGCACGATTCGGACTTCTCAAAGCTTCTTCGACGAGTAAAGACGCAGCGGAATGGAATAGAAGTTAGAGATCGAAGGGAAAACTGAGGTTGAACACATGGAACCCTAGGATCTAGGATTTAATCTGTGGAAACCTGAGAGGCACGAATGAAACCCTAAGAGTGGGAATAGACTCAATTTGGACCGATTAAACGATGATAAATGGAGATTGAACGATGGAAAAGGGTTTGATCGGAGCAAAGGAGGGTTTAGTCGGTGGAAATCGAAAACAAATGGTGATAATGGTAGGAAAAGACAAAATGATGAAGAAACCCTAGGTTTAGATGTGGTCAAGAGATGCGGAAAGAGAGAATGCAAACCTGAGAAGAAAATGTGAGTATTGAAGCTTACTGTGATGAAAGCAGAAGGCTCGCGAGGATGAGGTCTCGAGAGAGAATTGGACGAGAGACGTGGTTCTAAGAGAGAGAAGTGGTGAGAAATGAAATATTCCTCGTGACAGCAAAATGAAGAGGTGGTGATGTTGTACGCAAGACAAGGGCGGACGCGTGGCTAAGGCGCTGACGCCACTGAAGCCTATTGGAGCAATGGTGACGTGGGAGAGAAGCACGGTGGAAATTGGAAAAATGAAAGTGAGAGAGTTGCTTGGAAGGTGGCTAGAGGGAGTCTTTGGACTCTCTAGCCTATGACTTTCAAAAGAGAATAATTTCTGATTTCAGAAAATTCAATTCTCATTAATCTAAAAAGTGTCAACACAAGAGAGGAGCTGAGTATTTATAGTAACCCATGCTCCTTAAGAGCTAAGTTATGAAAGGTAAAAATACAAAAGAAGGACTACGTCAGGCACGATTCCATCATACCCTCCCTCTTAAAAAAGATTTGTCCTCAAATCTGGACAATCGCCTTATGAAGAAGCTCCACACAATCTTTGGGAGCATGGCCATCTTTGAGTCGCCTTATTCTTTTATATTCACTTTTTCTTCCTCTTGGATCAAACACAAATCTGCAATAAACATCATATATTTTCAATTAATATCAATCCAAGAAAGAATTTTTCTATAAAATCAAGGAAATAAGAACTTCTAATATTTTGTTTAGTAGTCTTTGTAAATTTTACAAGTCCAAATTCACTTTTGTCTTGAGTTATTTCTTTCCTTAAAGATAAGAATAACTCAAGATATGAATTGTCATATTTTGAAAAGGTTTGCATGGAATATAAGATGACAATTTGTTTGAAAGAGAAGTTAAAAATTGCATTAAAACTGTTTACAACAGTGATTGAACTTAGTTTGAACTTCTGAGTTTGTGATCCATAGTGTGCATTCACTGTCTTCACTTTACTATCAATTCTGCAATTAAGAATAAATTTTTGGTCACTCAAGGAAGCCTAAACCAGTGGTATCTGAAACTATAACTGTGGCTGAGAGTGATTAACCTCTTGTTTTCCTTTGGATTTTTTTTCTTTGAGTTGAACCATGTTCACTTTCCTTTGGCAAAAATCTGATTAAGTTGCAAAACTGATTAAGTGATATGTTGTGAACTGTGACTGAAAATAGCAAGTTCTAAAGTGTTATCCAACTCAGATTTGGCTATCAAATTCTGAAAAAAAAAAGCAAAGAGAGTTGGTGCAATTCACAATATTGTTCACTGTTTCAGTAAACTATCTCTGCCAAAATCAAATCAGATATAACTTTCTTCAATCATAACTGGTTCAACTTAAGTCCTTTTTATTGTTTTTAAAATCTGTTCTAGTTCTATTCCTTAGGTTATATTTGTTGTGTTTACTTTGATCAAAAGCTTTGTTTCTTGTTTGTCAATAGTTGGCTGTCTTAGTTTTGTCTAATTCATATGTGCATTCTGATCTGCTGTTCTTAATTTGAGCTTTAATTGCTTTATTCATCTGATCTAGAGTTGTCTTAAGCAATAGATCTGCTGTGTTGTCATTGTTTTGTGGTTGTCCTGTTCTGTTTTGCATATCACTTTGCCTTGCCTAGCCTTTGCCTGTTTGAGAAGTTGTTACACTCTGGTTTCTGGAATTTGAAAGAGGGTTTGTGTGCTTGGTAGCATCTTAGGTGGTGGTGGTCTGAAAGACTCTCAAGCCTTGAACTGCCAAGGGAGAATCTCCTTTCCAAACCTTTTCATTTATGTGTTTTAAATTTCAAAGGAGAAGCTTGAGTGTTGTGAGCTTTGTAAGGCTGACTTGGCCTAATTCTTTGGCACTTTGAAATAGATAATTCATTGTTAATCTAACTGTTTTGTGATTGTTCATTATGCAGGAACATAAATTGGATCAATTAGATTGGAGCAGTTGTGATTTGCTTAAACTGACATTGCATTCATTTTGGCTTATAAACTATTTGCTGAATCATAGTCATTGTGTTTGGAAAGTCTTAAAACAGTTATATTTTGTGCTGCTAGAGAATTAAGTATGAGCCAATTGCATTATCTTTAATGTTTCTTGATTAATCTGGTTTAATATCCATTTTCCAATTGTACCTTGCTGGAATTTGGTGTGAATTTTTTGTGTGCAAAGTTGATGTGTTGGGAGTTTCGTTGGAATTACACATAGTTAGAAGCAGTCTTTTAAATAGTTTGGGAAAAGCCATACTGTTTGTACTGTAGCAGATTGTAAATTGTGAGCTAAATCCGTGAGACAAGTAGCATTTGCATCTTGATGTGCAGTTTTGAAGGGAGTTTCTTCTACCTTCACTTACTTTTGTTGTGATTGAACTGCTCTTGTTATGAGTTGTAGTTGCTTGCAATTTGTGATCTATTGTATTGGTGTGAAATATCTGTGCAGAGTTGCTTTCATTGGAATTCAATTTGTATACGAGTTTAATTAAGCAGCAGCAGAATCTTAGTGGAAAGCTTGGAAAGCTTGTGCAGCCAAGAGAAAGGGAAGTTATTACTACCCTATATCCTCTTTTGCAATCTGTTTTAACCAAGTGAATACTCATAGCAGCTTTATGATTTGTGATTGTAGGATTATACTGGCCAGGAGATTCAAAAGCATTGATTCCAGAAGCTGTCAAGAAACAACAAAGTTGAGCAACAAAGCTGATTAAAGTGAACCAGGACCGTAGCATAGTTTGTTTTTGTAATTGTTTTCTTCAATTTGTTTGTAATAGGCTTGTGTTAGCCTACTGTTAGCTTTAGCTTTTGTTTTGTAAAAAGGCCTTTTATAAAGTCCAAGTTCTTTGGAAGAGTCCTTGGTACTCTTTCAAACTCTTGGCAACTTTTCTTGATTGCTTTGGTTTTTTTTAGCATAGCTAGACAGGTGAATGTGTCTTGTTAGCCAAAGCTACAAGCTTCACCATAAGAGTAGACTTTAATATTGACTTGATTGGTGTATCTCGTAGGGGTCATTAGAGTCTGCTGGTTTCTTAAGTGTTTTGTCTGTTTGATTTTGTGTTCACATTTAGGGGTGATAAGGCTAAAAGGGATTAAACTCTAAGCCTTTTCACATTAGAGTCCGAAGAGTCTAGTCTTTTAGTGTTTAATTGTTTGTGATTGTTTGAGTTGTGTACTTTGTTTCTAAAGGTGATTTTAGTTTAAGGGGTAATTAGTTAGTAGTAAGACATTTCTGGCAAGGCAAGACTTGGTACTTAAGCATCTCTTTAGCTCACCTCTCTTACCTGGGACTTATCTAAGTGAAAGTTTTGAACCCTTTAGATTAAGAAAACTTTTAAAAACAAAGACGTCTTCTTATAGTTCATATAGGTCTTCTAGGTTAGATAAAGTTGATGAAATGTTTAAACAAGCTAGGAATCTTCCATCCTTTGGTAAAGACATAGGTGCATTAACATACCTAGCTTGGGAAAAAGAAATTGATAAAATAAATCCTTGGTTTTATGGAGAGAGTGAATATTATGTCCTAAGCATATATCTCTCTAAGTTAGAAGAGCATGCAAGTGAGTGGTGGGATGAAAGACAATATCTTGTTAGGAAAGGTAGAAAGTCTTCCATACGTGATTGGCATGATTTAAAAGCTTGCATGAGAAGAAAGTTTGTGCCTTCAAGTATTAAAAGAAACCTAGAACTAATTAGGGATTGCATTGAAGATGGAAAATTATTTCTTGAGAGTTTAAATGATCATGGGTGTCTTCGTAGAGAATTAGAATTTAGGGCAAGACTTAAAGAGATCAAGGATAAGAAAAGAGAAAGAGAGATTGAGAGAAAAGAAAAGGAAGAAAGGAAAGAAGAAGAAAAGAGAGAGAGAGAGAAGAAAACGAGAAAAGAGAAGAGAGAAGAAGAGAGGAATTAAGAAGAGAAGAAGAGAGAAGAAGAAGAGATGAAGAAAAGGAAGAAAGAGAAGAAGATAAAAGAATAGAAGAAGAGAGAAAAGAAGAAGAAAAGAGAGAAAGGCAAGAAAGAGAGAAGAAAGAAAAGGAGAAATTGTTACTGATGACAAATCCTATTCTTTCAAAGATCATGGAATCTAAAAGGGAAGGTTTCCAAATCTTTACTTCTTTTTCAATAATTGATTATTTTTCAATTTTTAAGTTCTCTTTCAAACAAATTGTCATCTTATATTCCATGCAAACCTTTTCAAAATATGACAATTCATATCTTGAGTTATTCTTATCTTTAAGGAAAGAAATAACTCAAGACAAAAGTGAATTTGGACGTCTAAAATTTACAAAGACTACTAAACAAAATATTAGAAGTTCTTATTTCCTTTTTTTATAGAAAAATTCTTTCTTGGATTGATATTAGTTGAAAATATATTTGATGTTTATTCCAGATTTGTGTTTGATCCAGAAGGAAGAAAAAGTGAATATAAAAGAATATTCTCGTCCAATTCTCTCTCGAGAGCTCATCCTCGCGAGCCTTCTGCTTTCATCACAGTAAACTTTAACACTCACATTTTCTTCTCAGGTTTGCATTCTCTCTTTCCGCATCTCCTGACCACATCTAAACCTAGGGTTTCTTCATCATTTTGTCTTTTCCTACCATTATCACCATTTGTTTTCGATTTCCACCAACTAAACCATCCTTTGCTCCGATCAAACCCTTTTCCACTGTTCAATCTCCATTTATCACCGTTTAATCGGTCCAAATCGAGTCTATTCCCACTCCTAGGGTTTCATTCGTGCCTCTCAGGCTTCCACATATTAAATCCTAGATCCTAGGGTTCCATGTGTTCAACCTCAGTTTTCCCTTCGATCTCTAACTTCTATTCCATTCCGCTGCGTCTTTACTCGTCGGAGAAGCTTCGAGAAGTCCGAATCGTGCTCACACAGCCTCTATCGTCATCTTCTCGGGTGCTCGTCCATCAGTTGGTTTTCAGAGCAAGGTCGAACACGCTTCGAAGATAAGTATCGCTTTCCTTGTGTCTTGTCGCTTTGTCTTGATTCATATGTTGTCTTGTGTTGATTTGTTGTAAACTGTGTTTCTCTCTGTGTTCTGGTTTAACGCTGTGCGTTTAACTTCTTTCATTTTCGCGTTTATGTTTCGTTCATTGTTTCTGTTTTGAGTTTTGTTTCATTTGATTCAGTCGTGTTTTTGTTTTGTCTCGCGTCTCTAATTCAAATCGTGTTGATCTGTTTAGCATATGTGTTGTTCATTCATTTCTTTTACTGTCTTGGTTGATTTCAGTTCAATTATGATTTTGTGTATGTGTTTGAGTTATTCAAATAGGTTTCCAATTTCTATATTGTGTGTTGAGTCGTTCTGTGCTTTGAGTCTTATATCATTTTATTCGGTGAATCCAATTTGATTGAGTTTTTAATATCTAAATCCATTTATGTCATGTTTAAGTCTTGTGCTTTGTTTTATTTTATTATTCTTAATCTCAGTTTAACCTTTCAAATTTCTAATTCATGATTTGATTTGATATTTGCCTTGTTTGAATCTTGTCAATCATCAAGAGTCGTGACATTCAATTGAATGAGTTTGATGACAGATTTCAGTGGCAGCATTGGTTGATGTATCATGTGCTAATTGTGCGATTCATGATCTGAAATGTGTTTGAATGTGAATGTCATTACACACCAAATGAGTGATGAATTTCAATTGTGAGCTCGGGTGCAATTGACTAACATCAACACTGTTTTTCACCAATTACACCAAAATTGGAATTTGCTTTGAAGAGTCTGTGAGTCATTCATACTTGGTTTTAAATTCTTTGCCAAGTTCTTATTCAAATTTTTTTTCCAGTATTGTCTTTGTTTTATTGGCATCTATTGAGGTATATGAATCTGCAGAATTGCATTAAAACTGTTTACAACAGTGATTGAACTTAGTTTGAACTTCTGAGTTTGTGATCCATAGTGTGTATTCACTGTCTTCACTTTGCTATCAATTCTGCAATTGAGAATAAATTTTTGGTCACTCAAGGAAGCCTAAACCAGTGGTATCTGAAACTATAACTGTGGCTGAGAGTGATTAACCTCTTGTTTTCCTTTGGATTTTTTTTCTTTGAGTTGAACCATGTTCACTTTCCTTTGGCAAAAATCTGATTAAGTTGCAAAACTGATTAGGTGATCTGTTGTGAACTGTGACTGAAAATAGCAAGTTCTAAAGTGTTATCCAACTCATATTTGGCTATCAAATTGTGAAAAAAAAAAAAAGCAAAGAGAGCTGGTGCAATTCACAATATTGTTCACTGTTTCAGTAAATTATCTCTGCCAAAATCAAATCAGATATAACTTTCTTCAAGCATAACTGGTTCAACTTAAGTCCTTTTTATTGTTTTTAAAATCTGTTCTAGTTCTATTCCTTAGGTTATATTTGTTGTGCTTACTTTGATCAAAAGCTTTGTTTCTTGTTTGTCAATTGTTGGCTGTCTTAGTTTTGTTTAATTCATATGTGCATTATGATCTGTTGTTCTTAATTTGAGCTTTAATTGCTTTGTTCATCTGATCTAGAGTTGTCTTAAGCAATAGATCTGTTATGCTGTCATTGTTTTGTGGTTGTCCTGTTCTGTTCTGCATATCACTTTGCCTTGCCTAGCCTTTGCCTGTTTGAGAAGTTGTTGCACTCTGGTTTCTGGAATTTGAAAGAGGGTTTGTGTGCTTGGTAGCATCTTAGGAGGTGGTGGTCTGATAGACTTTCTAGCTTTGTACTGCCAAGGGAGAATCTCCCTTCCAAACCTTTCCATTTTGAGTGATTTAAGCTTTCAAAGAGAAGCCTGAGTGTAGTGAGTTTAGTGTGGCTAACTTGGCCTAATTCCTTGGCACTTTGAAATAGAGAATTCATTGTTAATCTAACTGTTTGTGATTGTTCATTGTGCAGGGAAAAGGAGTTTGAGTGATCAAACTAGAGCAATTGTGATTGTTTTCATTTTAATCTGCTATTGTATTCATTTTAGATTATAAACTGTTTGCTGAAATCATTGAGATATTAAATGTTCTGAATGTGATTACTGATTTCATGGTTTGATTACAATTGTTGAAATCTGTTGAGTCCTGATTAGCACCATCACTCTTTCTTTGTTGAGATCATTTTTCCAAATACATATAGAAAATAGTTTCCTGGTATTAATCACAAGCAGCTTTCAGTTTTTGTCAGATTGATTGATGGCATACCCTTCCATGCCACCTAGTTAGGATTTCATGGACAGATTTATGCATGAATTGATTTGCTTGGAGTAATTAGGCTTGTGCATGAACTTGTTTTAACTGCCAAAGCATCATTCCATTTTTTAAGAAGTGACTAAAGCACTCAATTTCCAATTCTGACTTCCTGGTTGAATTAAGCACATCATTATTTTTACCCATTGGATTTATCAGATTTTAAATTAGAATTGAATGGTTGTTTAAATCAGTTTAGTTCAGCTTTGAATTACACCCATTGCATCTGGTTAATGTCCATTCCTATTTGTATTTGTTGGATTTGGGTTTGATTTTGTATGCATAAATGAACCAGTGCAGGGTGTCCAATAGAAGTTGAGATTAGTTTAGAATGAGCATGAGTATAGCTTGAGCAATCAGTAGCAGCCATCTGAACTGAAGGGAGTTTCTTTTATCTCAAACTACTTTTGATATCCTTAAATTGTTTTGTATGGCCTGCAATCGTTGGGATTAGAATTGTTTAATCTGCTAATTTAGTTGGAATTGTCTGTGCAGTATAAGTTGAGACCATTAATTGAGCAGCAGCAGAATCTCAGTGGAAAGCTTGTGCAACCAAGAGAAAGGGAAGTTCTTATTGCCCTATATCCTCTTTTGCAATCTGTTTTAACTAAGTGAATACTCATAGCAGTTTTGTGCATGTGTGATTGTAGGATGGGCATGACAAGAAGATTCAAGACAACTGATTCCAGAAGCAACAAAGTTGAACCAAGACTAAGATGTCAAGAAGCCAGATTGGACACGTGGTTTTCCTGCAGGATGAACATGACCGTAGCATAGGATTGTTGCTTTTGTAATTGTTTTTCTTCAATTTGTTTGTAATAGGCTTGTGTTAGCCTACTGTTAGCTTTAGCTTGTTTTGTAAAAAGGCCTTTTATAAAGTCCAAGTGCTTTGGAAGAGTCCTTGGTGCTCTTTCAAACTCTTGGCAACTTTTTTTGCTTTAATTTTAGCATAGCTAGACAGGTGAGTGTGTCTTGTTAGCCAAAGCAACAAGCCTCACCATAGGAGTAGACTTTAAATATTGATTTGCTTTGTGTTTCACGTTTAGGGGTGATTTAGGCTAAAAGGGATTAAACTCTAAGCCTTATCACATTAGAGTCCGAGAGTCTAGTCTTTTAATTTGTGCTTAATTGTTTGTGATTGTTTGTGAGTTGTGTTCTTTGATTTTAAAGGTGATTTTTGTTTAAAGGGCAACTAGTAGTAACCTAAGACATTTCTGTCAAGGTAAGACTTGGTACTTAAGCAGTCTTCATGACTCACCTCTCTTACCTGGGACTTGTCTAAGTGTGAATCTTGTATACCTTTCACATAAAGAAAACTTTTAAAAACAAAGATGTCTTGTTATAGTTCATACAGGTCTTCTAGGTTAGATAATGTTGATGAAATGTTTAAACAAGCTAGGAATCTTCCATCCTTTGGTAAAGACATAGGTGAATTAACATACCTAGCTTGGGAAAAAGAAATTGATAAAATAAATCCTTGGTTTTATGGAGAGAGTGAATATTATGTCCTTAGCATATATCTCTCTAAGTTAGAAGAGCATGCAAGTGAGTGGTGGGATGAAAGACAATATCATGTTAGGAAAGGTAGAAAGTCCTCCACACATAATTGGCATGATTTAAAAGCTTGCATGAGAAGAAAGTTTGTGCCTTCAAGCATTAAAAGAAACCTAGAACTAATTAGGGATTGCATTGATGATGGAAAATTATTTCTTGAGCGTTTAAATGATCATGGGTTTCTTCGTAGAGAATTAGAATTTGGGGCAAGACTTAAAGAGCTCAAGAATAAGAAAAGAGAAAGAGAGATTGAGAGAAAGGAAGAGGAAAAAAGGAAAGAAGAAGATAAGAGAGAGAGAGAAAAGAAAACGAGAAAAGAGAAGAGAGAAGAAGAGAGGAATTAAGAAGAGAAGAAGAGAGAAGAAGAGAAGAAGAGAAGAAGAGAAAAGAAAAGAAGAAGAAAGAAAAGAAAAAGAGAGAAAAGAAGAAAAGAGAGAAAGGCAAGAAAGAGAGAAGAAAGAAAAGGAGAAATTGTTGCTGATGACAAATTCTATTCTTTCCAAGATTATGGAACCTAAAAGGGAAGGTTTCCAAATCTTTACTTCTTTTCCAATCATGGTTTATTCTTCAAATATTGACTTCTCTTTCAAACCAATTGTCATTATATATTCTATAAAAACATTTTCAAAATATGACAATTCAAATCTTGAGTTATTGTTATCTTTAAGAAAACAATTAACTCAAGACAAAATTGCATTTGGACTTCTAAAATTTTCAAAGATTACAAATCAAAGTATTAGAAGTTCTTATTCTCTTGTTTTTAAAGAAAAATTCTTTCTTGGATTGATATTAACTGAAGATATAGTTGATGTGTGTTGCAGATTCATGTTTGATCCAGGAGGAAGAAAAATAGATCTAAAGTAATAAGGCCATTTCATGGCTCTGCTCCCAAGACTGCGTGGAGCTTCTTCATAAGGCGATGCCAGATTTGAGGACAAATCTTTTTTTAAGATGGAGGGTATGATGTAATCCTGCCCGACGTAGTCCTTCTTTGTATTTTTACCTTTCATAGGTTAGCTTGGGTTACTATAAATACCCAGCTTCTCTATTGTAATGGGGACTTTTGAGATTAATGAGAATTGAATTTTCTGAAATCAGAAATTATTCCCTTTTGAAAGTCATAGGCTAGAGAGTCCAAAGACTCCCTCTTGCCACCTTCCAAGAAACTCTCTCACTTTCATTTTTCCAATTTCCACCGTGCTTCTCTCTCACGTCACCATTGCTCCAATCGACTTCAGTGGCGTCAGCGCCTTAGCTACGCGTCCGCCTTTGTCTCGCGTACAACATCACCATCTCTTCATTTCACTACCACGAGGAATATTTCATTTCTCACCACTTCTCTCTCGCAGAACCACGTCTCTCGTCCAATTCTCTCTCGAGAGCTCATCCTCGCGAGCCTTCTGCTTTCATCACAGTAAACTTCAACACTCACATTTTCTTCTCAGGTTTGCATTCTCTCTTTCCGCATCTCCTGACCACATCTAAACCTAGGGTTTCTTCATCATTTTGTCTTTTCGTACCATTATCACCATTTGTTTTCGATTTCCACCGACTAAACCCTCCTTTGTTCCGATCAAACCCTTTTCCACCGTTCAATCTCCATTTATCACCGTTTAATCGGTCCAAATCGAGTCTATTCCCACTCCTAGGGTTTCATTCGTGCCTCTCAGGTTTCCACAGATTAAATCCTAGATCCTAGGGTTCCATGTTTCAACCTCAGTTTTCCCTTCGATCTCTAACTTCTATTCCATTCCGCTGCGTCTTTACTCGTCGGAGAAGCTTCGAGAAGTCCGAATTGTGCTCGCACAGCCTCTATCATCATCTTCTCGGGTGCTCGTCCATCAGTTGAGATGTGGTCAGTTGCTAGTTATTCCAACTAATTGTTGGTGTAAACATGCATTCAGTAGTTATCCTAGATGCGATGTCTTGATAAATAATTTGTCTGAGTCATTTAATAGTACAATTTTAGTAGCTAGAGACAAAGCTATCATAACTATGATGGAATGGATTAGAACTTACGTTATGAGTAGGTTTGCAACACTTAGAAAAAAAGCAAAGACATATACAGGAGTTGTGATTCCTAAACCACGAAAAAGGCTTGATAGGGAAGTAGAGAAGAGTGGAAATTGGATTCCAACTTGAGCAGGGGCTGCCAAATTTGAAGTCACTCACGGGTTTACAATGGACAAGTTTGTAGTTGACCTAAGTAACCATTCATGTAGTTGTTACTTTTGGCATTTGGTAGGAATACCTTGCAGGCACGTTGTGGCTGCCATAAATTATAAAGTAGAAAACCCTGAAGACTATGTACGTCCTTATTAAAAGAAAGAGGCTTATGAAACTTGTTATGGCCCTGAAATTGTTCCAATCAATGGATAACAACTGTGGTCTACTTCTGAATCTGGTGCGCTACTGCCTCCAATTTATAAAACACCCCGTGGGAGGCCTAAAAAACTAAAAAGAAGGGAGGCTGATGAATATGTCAGTCATACAAAATTGTCAAAGAAGAATCTTGTTATGAAGTGTAACAACTACAATGAATTTGGTCATAATGTAAGAACATGTAAAAGTGGAAAGAAAAAGGTACAAAATCACTCTTTTACAACTTCACTTATTTACACATTCATAATTATTTACACTATACTAATTGCAATGTCGCTTACTTCCATTTACAGAACACAAGGGGCACTTCAAGTGTAGGAGGATCTGGCAGCACAAGAGCAACTTCCACTACAAGAGGTTCTCAATCACAACCAGCTCCATCAACGTCACAAGGTGGAGGAACATCAAGAAGGGGGACTTCTCAACTAGGACGATCTCAAACAGCATCACAACCTGGAACAAGTGGCAGTGGAGCAGGACCTACATCAAGTCACCAAGGTGGAAGAAGAACATCCTCACGACTACAGGCTGCACAACATCTAGGGTCCCAAGCTAGTACCAATTGAAGATTTATTGTAGCCAAACGTTTATTTTAATGTATTATGTTGCCCATGACAAAACAAACATAGAACAAAAGTTCAGTAGCAGTGGAATGTTAAAGGGAAAATAAGTTATTCATCAAGTGGCAACACAAGTAAATAATTTGGAGAATTTAGTCAAGCAAAATTTGGAGACAAACTCAAGTACCTCATTTTATTCAACAATAATTCTTAATTACAATTCATCTTCAACAAAAACATAATACAAAAGAAAATTGTTAACGCCCATGACAAAACAAACAACAACATTTTCCCAACTTTCTTCTCTTGTTCTAATTTCCTTTTCAGCTTGTCATTCTTCTTCCTTAGATCGAGTACAAGTTTTTCATTTTCCAAACACATTTCAAGTTCTTCACGTTTTCTTTCAAAGCTTCCTTCAATTTCAAAAACTCCTTCATCATGTCATTAAAAGTAATTACAACTTGAATTGCTCTGCAATCAAAATAACACACGATTAATACAAAATTCAACACATGAACTGAAAGATTTAATCACTTACTGCCCAATTTCTACATCTATAAAACAGTCTTCCTTTGTTCTTCACAGTAGTTGCCTTCGAAAGCAACAATGTTTCACCATAACCACACAATTTAGATGGTAACTGTGAATATGATCCACAACTTTGCGACTTTCCCGAACCAATTGACCTTCGCGTCCAACCATTTCCTCCACTCTCATCTTTTATTTCACTACAACAAAGAAATCCCTTCATCAGCTTTCGTTCCCACCCAAACCCTAGATCCCCAATCCTTATATTCACACGAAGAAGACCAAAACAAAACGTATCAACTTACCTCCTCAAGAAGACGAACTCCAACCTTCAAATCTACCTCCTCAGCTTTCTTTACCCCCAACTACATTCATGAAGAAGAACCCAACTTCTTAAAATCTCATTTATAAGAGATGATGAAGTGTGCTTCAACCAAATGCACACTTAACATACTTAATCTCATTTCAAAACTTAAACAACCAACGTGGCAGAGAGTGAAGAGCGCAACTGGCATAAAATGTGGCCTCGCCGTTTGTCACATCTGCTAAAAGTTAACGCCGTCCAATTTTAAGGACTAATAGTAAGAGTTTCAAAACTATGAGGACTAAAAACCATCAAAGTTTCGAGTAAGGACTAAAATCAAAATCGTGTGATACTTACACTACAAGAAATGTGGGTTTTTCCGGCGGCATTTTACCGGCGGCCTATGAGCCCTCGGTAATGTAGTGGTGAAATAAAATACCGAAGGATTATGGCCCTTGGTAATGTCTTCGGAGTATTTTGGCCAAAATAAGCTATTCTCTCTGCAATTCATTTTCCAATAGCCCAAGTTTGGTCGTCCAAAACCCTTGCTCAGAAATTCTTCCTTTTTGCTCCTCCAAAACGTCATCTTCCTCTCCTTTTCAACGAGAACACCAAACCCCAAGACCTAATCTTCTTCTCCTCTGCCCAAATTTTGAATCCCTCTCTCCCCAAATTACCAAAATGTTTGTCCCGCGGTTGCCCTGAGCCAAGCATAAGAAGGTGGAGGTCCATTTCTGGTCACGCTAAGGCGTTCTCCCGCAGAGCTGTGGTCGTTGGTGGCTGGTGTTTTGCGGTTTGTGTGGGTGGGTTCGTGGTGTTTCCGGCAGGGTGGTGGGTCGTGGTAGTTGGCGTTTGCGGTGGTGTGGAGTCATCGGGTTGGCTTGACGACGACGTTGGGGTGAAGTGGACTTGTTAAGTTCGTAGGGGTCGTGGTCTGTAAAGGCTGGCATCGTCGACCATTTGCTTTCGAGGTAAGTTTTGTTTTCAAAATTGAATGGTTCTCGAGAAGAAGTTGTACTTCAATGATACCTTCTTTCTTTCTTTTTTTTTCTTTTTAATTTTTTTTTGTCTTTGTCATTATATGTGTGGCAGAAATTGTGTTGTTTATGTATGACATTAGAGTTTCTGAGCTTGGTTGCACCTTGAGAAATAGCTCAAAATTCTGGCTGTAGCATTTAGACCATTGGTAGCCATCTATACTGTCATTCTGCGTATTTGAGCAATTTTTGAGTGGTATGTTTGAGTCAAATACTTGGTTTGCAACCTGTTTCGATTTGTGAATCAAAATTTGGATGTTGAGTTGAATATATGAAGTAAAATTAGGTTTGGAACATTGCCTTTGGAACATTGTTGATGTCCCTCACTTACTTTGAATCTTTATTTTGATGGTATGATGGTTTATTTTACTGCATAATTGGCAATAGTAAGGGTTGGTTTTCGGTTTATGCTTTTTCTGTGCTATTGGAAAGCTTGAACAAGTTTAAATTGGTGTAAGAAAGTTGATATTACTGTTCATTTGGTCATAGTTAATATTATTTGTATTTTCTAGCACATAAAACTGAATCATACAGCAGCACATTGAGGCAATTAATGAGTAATTACTTATGATATGTATTTATTCTGAAGTCTTATTGTCAGGATATGATGTATGCATGTGTACCTCAAATCTGATTGATCACGGCATTGAAGAGTTGCTTGTACAATTGGTCAAACAAGTAGTTTTAAAAAAGTACTTGGTCAAACAAGTAGTTTTAAATACCCTGAGTTGAATGAACTTTTTTTTTGTTTCATCTGAATTCGAACAACAATTGTTAATGTTTAGCATGTGATTAATGATGTTTTTTGTTCCACCTCTTATAATTAATGTGACTTTTGTATGTCAGATATAATTTCAAGCATATAACTATAGTATTTACATTGTAAACAAGGCTTATATATTATATACTCTTTGACGACCTTTCAAACATTCTGTAACTGATCGATGTTTCAAATACTAAGCATTATTGCTCATTATAACACTGTTTGCTGTTTTCTTTTTGTTTTAACTTGTTTTAAGAAACATTAGTTCTGTTTTTAGTCTTTAGCTAGAATTCCTTTTAGGTTCTTTTTATTTTAAGCATTGTTTTAAGTTTCTTTTTCTTTCTACATCTCTGTTTCAATTGATTTAGATTTTGTTAAGTTCATTGTTTTTGGTATTTTTTGTTTCTTTGGTTTAGAGTCTTTTCTTTCTTCTTTTGATGTTTTACTTTGTAGAGCTTTAGTTTAGATTCTTTTTTGTTACATTCTGTTCTGTGTTGCTTTGTTTAGATTGTTTATAGCTTAGGTAATATTGTTTAGGTACTTTTAGGTTCTTTCTTTTAGGTACATTGTTTTGGTTACATTAAAGCTACTGGATTGAACCACAATGCAGGAGATCATAAACTGCACCATAATTGGTTACTGGACAGCAGAAATTACCGAAGGGCAAAAGCCCTCGGTAAATGTTAGCGACAAGGGATTTACCGAGGGCTCTTTGGCCGTCGATAAGCCTTCGGTAATTACCTTTTACCGACGGTTTTGGGCTGTTTCCGAGGGCTTCTGGCCTTCGGTAATGCCCTTCTTTTTTGTAGTGTTAAGGGATGAAAAACATATTTATATTATTAATTTTTAATCTTTGACTATATTCTTTGACCCAGTTTTCTCTTTCTTAAAAATTATTTCTTATATTTATCTTTCTGTTTGGGATCTCAAATTTGGAAGTCTCTCCTTCTTTCTCCCTTTCTCCTCTCTTCTTCACTTTCTCTATCTTTCTCCGTATAAATCCACATATCAGCTTCTTCTAGTTTTATAGTTTTTTAATAAACATTAAACTACCTAAAATATTATTTAAATTTTTCGTATCAATTTTAAATACCAATTTATTTTTAATAAATTAAAAAACGTCATACAAACTAATAGAATAAATTAATTATTTATAATTAAAATATGAAATCATAAACTAATACAATAAATTAAACATTTATAAATAATTAAATATATTTAAAAAAAACACCAAAATAATAATACTTAAGACTACCGAAAAAGTATTTTAAATTTTTAATACAAATTATCTAATTAAACATTTAGAGATAATATAATAAAACAATTTAAAATAATCTAATAAACTTTTACATAAAAAATAAACAAACTTTTAAAATTTAAAACAATATAATATAACATTTTAAAAAAACAAACTTTTACATTAAAAATATTATAATTAAACATTTTAAAATTATCTAATTAAACATTTGTAAATAATATAATTAAACATTTTAAAATAATTTAATAAACTTTTAGATTTTAAAATAATATAATACAATTAAACATTAAAAATAAACAAACCTTAAGAAAACATTTACCTCCATCGGATATGGAAATGCGAGAAAAACATGTCTCGGACATTGAAATGCGAAGAAAAAAATTATACTATGCACTGTTGCCACTTCCCTTTACATAGTTTCCATTTGTAGAGATAGAATTGAATTGAAAATGGGAACCCATAGATTTAGTTGCATGTTCTAAGTTATGATAGAAAATGTACGTTCGAGACCATAATAGTTAATATCATACAAAGTATATGAAATTTTTAGTTGTTGCAGAAGTTAATTATCTACTATGAGTGAAGACTAAAAGCACTCACCATTTAAATTTGAAGCCGGGAGATTTTTGACAAGTGGCAAGCTCAAAAATGGTGGGGTGAGAATTATGACAGAATAACACTCTTTCCAAATCTGAGGATGAGGTAATCTACAACTTCTACTCCAGTATGATGTTTTGTTAAAATCAGTTCATTTCATCGACCTTGTTATTTTTTATGAAAAAGACTGCAACATCAACACTTGCCTCTAAGTCAATCACTATCATGAAAATATATTGGCATAAGAGAAATACCATATTGAGTTAAAGATTTGTGAATATACATTGTTGTCTTTGAACAGCAAAGAGATTCTTCTTACTCAAGACCGACATCTGGACAAGAAAAAGTCCAGGGTCGATGTTTGAAGGAAGGAATGGACACCAAGGAATCACTATAAACCCTCGTTGAATAACCAATCTGAATCCACCTCGTTGAATAACCAATCTGAAACTATATATGGATTGTAAGACCTATAAAAAATATTTATCTTAATAGTAACAATTTTATTACTAGTAGTAAATAAATTTCTTTGTGAATGGAATATAATAAGTTTATGTAAAAATAAAATGTGAAAAGCTAAATAAGAAATTTTGGTAGCTTAATTGGTAGAAAATTGTGGTGATTTCAAGAACATGAGTTCAAACTTTTTGCTACCATTTTTGTTTAAAAAAAATTAATATTGATAGTGGATGAAGCACTCCATGTTAAATATTAATATAATAAAATAATATTAAAATAATAAATAATATTAAAAAATTGTTAGATAGTAAAATTTTTGGACTATAAATAGTCATGAGAGGGGAGGCTATTCTGCACAAAGAGAGGAAGAATCAAGTGAGAAATAGAGAAGAAAGAGTTAGGAAGAAATTTTTAGTTGCAAGAAAAGTAGAGGTTCTTGAGGGTTTTCGGGGAAACAAATTCTGAGGAAGAAATTAAGTTTGGAATAGAGGTACGGGAGCTAACCTTTCTAAGCTTTTATATTATGATTTAGTATTGTTTTATTACTATTCATGTCTTGAAATTCTGTGTGAATACTGTTAATGAAAAACATAGGTGCTTGTTATATATCTATCTATATTGAATTTCTGTGTTAATATTATATGTTGTTGTTTTGAATCTGTAAATAAGAAATTTGTTAAAACTAGTTGAGGAACACTTTGGCTAAGGAAATATTTGGTACTTAAGTTGTCCATTGTGACGCACCTCTCTTTCCTGGAAGTCTACTCGACAAGTTTTTAACTTAAATCTTGTTGAACAGATTATGTACTGTTAAATTATTGTGCAATATATCTCGTTGGAATGAAAATTTCTGATGAATTCATGTTATTGTGGTAGATATGGAAATATGAATTATAATTGTGATGGTAGGATAGAGGAATCTTAAAAATCGGAGTTGGTACATCCCTGATCATAGAACAGCCCTGGTCAAATCCAGTAAGTTATGAGTAGTCATATGTACTAGCGTTTATGGTGAGTTTGATTTGGCAAACATTTGATTCTTCTCCGGTGACCATTTATGGGGATATTTTAGTATTGTTAATTTATTTTGTGATATATTCATTTTGTATGAATTCTGTGATTATTGTATTTTATTATATTGGATTTGAATTTATGCATCTGAACATGATATGAGTATTATGAGGAGAATTTGTAATAATCATCCAGTCTCAAGTAGAGAAGGATGAATTATGATGGGATGAGTATCTATGATGTGATTGTTGTATGATGGTATGAGGGTGTCTGACATTATTATTATATGGGGTTTGTTGAGTGTATCAAAGTAATTATGCATGTTTTATAAATGATTTGTTGCATGTTAGCTCACCCTACTTGTTTGTGTTTGTGTATGTGCGATGATCGTATAATTCGTTATACGGGAGCAGATGAAGGAACGTCGTATGATTCAGTGCCAATGAAGAAAGAGATAGAATAATAAATTAGAAGAATTCGAGTTATAATTATGAGTTTGTAGTTGAAATCTGAGTTTAAGACATATATATATATATATATATATATATATATATAAACTATGAATTATCAAATGTGAGATTATGGGATGTTACCTTAAATGTAATGCTACAATATATCAATTATGAATTATCAAATGTGAGATTATGGGATGTTACATGAATGGTATCAGAGCGATTCGTCCTTATGACGACCTAGGAGTTGTGGATTTATCCTACGAACTCATTATGAATCATAATGACAATAATTCTCTGTGTGAACAGAGAAATGACACGCACACAACCCAACTGTGAAACCTCTAATATGCCTAGCTTGGCAAGGGCTTTGGGGAGTGAGCTCATCTAGTTTCTAGTACGTGTATCGAATGAGCAAGTGGAAATTAATTACTTTGGCATTACGATGCGTATATGTTTGACTGTTTATTGAAATGAATTATAAATTAATTAAGTAAATGAAGTCAATCTTTTGCTATTGATTTCCACATGATATTATCTTTGGTTATTAGTTTATGTGGAATGTACATACATTATGTCTAGTATAGGGCTGATCATGATTTCATAATTCACGTGATGACAAATACTACTTGTCATTGTTTTATGGTATCAGTGTAGCGATTCATGGTTGTTTTGAGTGAACTTCAATTCTATAAACATGTTTGATACAATCTCAACTATTACTTGTCATTGATTTGTTGAATTTATAATTTTTATGGTGTGGATACATGATAGGATTAGGAGTTAT
Organism: Vigna reflexopilosa; assembly: GCA_027742785.1. Classification (NCBI taxonomy): domain Eukaryota; kingdom Viridiplantae; phylum Streptophyta; class Magnoliopsida; order Fabales; family Fabaceae; genus Vigna; species Vigna reflexopilosa. Next base: position 13,379,793 of record CM050924.1, read on the forward strand.
AAGCGTAAGGTACTGCTGGATAGTGTACTAAATTATATTAGAATAGGTCTTAATAGTATAAATGTAGATACTAATTAAGTGAATTAATTAACAACTAGCATTGCACGTTAAACTGGCTAGACACATACATATAGGTAAGTAGGATATGTTTAAACTGAATGAATCAAGGAAAAAAACATAAAATTTAATTAATTTCATCATCAGAGTAAAAACTTACAATAATAGATTTTCCTTCCTAGGCCTTTGAATATTTCACTTGTGGCTTGAGTCTTGTAAATACCCAAAATCAATACAACTCTTCAAGTGTCCAATTTTACCTTAGTATAGACCGAGGAAGGAAGATTGAACATTTATAGAATTATTGAGGAAGAAACACCAATATGAGTAGAGTTATTGAAAAACCAAATGTCTTAACCATTACACCGAAGATGGTCTTACCCTTGTGATAAATAAAATCTATCTTACACTACTTAAGCAAAATAAATAAACAAATTAATGCTCCTAGATAAAAACAAACCGACAGATCTGACAGTTAGGACACAAATTTACTTTACCGTGAATCAAGGAATCAACTTTAAACCATGTTTAAAAAAATGATGGTTAGCTAGTTTACGTTAGATTTAAGTCTATAAATAAATATATAATAATACTAATAATAATAATAATAAAGATGTTCAAAAGTCGACCACAAGTGGTCGTTAAAGATTACAGTCCATAGTAATAGAAATAAATAAAGAGAATTGTAGTCTCCTTGAGGAGACTATTATTCGGCGGAAGACAATCGTAAGGAAAGCTCAATGGAAGGAGCTTTCACCTGGAACAATAGGGAAGGAGAAATCTCTCTTTTATCAGGAATGGGAGGGATAGGAAAAATATCCAACGTCACCTGATTTGGAACCGGCAACGATATCCATGCAAGATCTCCAAATAAATAAAATTAGAAATGTTAAAATAATAATAATAAAAATAATAAATAAATACAACATATCTTACCATTCATAAAAGGTGGCAAGTGGCAAGAGGGGTAGTGGAGAGTAAGATGTGGTGGTGGTGCTTTGCTTCAAGCATCGTTGCTTTTCACGATACCCATAATTTTTAAACCAACAATAAACGTTATACTCTCCAATTTCCCCATAAATTTTAAGTCTTTTTGCAATCTCGTGCACTTGCTCTCTATTTGGATTTCGTATCCCAAATGCAAAAAGGGCCTCTAGTAGAGCAACTTGTTCTTTAGTAGGACTCCATCGTTTATATCCCAGCTTGTCTTGAACTTTCAAATTTTTTAAATTTTTGTTCATTTTTCTAAGAGACAAAAGTGAAGGAATATTATGTTTGTGTCAAAGAGGGTTGATACAATTAGTTTTCTTTTAACTTAATTTTGTCCATTGTCTAGTTTGAAGTCCAGTCTAGATGTATCCTCCGGTCCTCGCAAAGGATCTTACTAGATCTAAGTCCAACAAGTTTATATCCATGATTTGTTTAAGTTAAAATAATTTTTAGGGTACGTAGCATTATTCTACCTTAATTCCTCTATCATACCTTCAAACGAAGGGAGGTTAACAACGGTTTTCCAGCTTATATACCCCATTATTAGTTTATTAGTATAAAAAAAAGTGAAGAGTTGTGAAATAACAAAACAAATAAACAAGTATAACAAGAACAAGGAACAAACGTAAACGCAAAAGAACATGGATTAAAAGAAAGCTTAAAGGAAAGAAGGAACAAAACGAAAGATTGAGAGGATGAAACACTTACAAGAATACGAAAACAAAAGGCACACTTAGAGAGAGAGGCTCCTCACAAAATTAGGACACTCTCGAAGGACACTCAAGGAGAGCAAACTCACGCTCCACTATGAGACTCAAGTGTCGCTCAACGCGGAGGAATACTCTAGTTATAGCCAAACATTTTCACTGTAGCAACAGTTCCGGTTGTTGCTACCGGTTGTGTCACAGTGTTGGTTATTTAAATAATAATAATAATAATAATAATAATAATAATAATAATAATAATAATATTGGTATACGTGAGAAGTATGAGAAATTATTGGATAAATTTCTTGTGTATGGTATTTTGATTTGTGAAAAGGCTAAATGTTTGTTATATTTTTTTAGAAAAAAAAATGCTTTGGTATTTGTATGTAGAATAATTAGTATAAATTGAATTAACTAGGTAACTCATAATATCATATGTAGAGTAATTAGTATAAATTGAATTGACTAGGTAGCCCATAAAGGAAGTTAACAATGATATACAGTACATCTGATATATATAACTCATAGTAAGACCCATGAAAAATATTTGCCTTAATAGTAACAATTTTATTACTAGTAGTAATAAATTTCTTTGTGAATGGAAAATATAATAAGTTTATGCAAAAGTAAAATGTGGAAAGCTAAATAAGAAATTTTGGTAGCTTAAATGGTAAAAAATTGTGGTGATTTCAAGAACATGGGTTCAAACTCTTTTCTACCTTTTTGTTTTAAAAAAAATTAAAATATTGATAGTGGACAAGCACAGCATGTTTGAAGACATTATTGAGGGATCCAAAATGTCAAGTGGTGATTAAAATATTAATATAATAAAATAATATTAAAAAATTGTTAAATAGTAAAATTTTTGGACTATAAATAGCCATGAGAGGGGAGGCTATTCTGCACAAAGAGAGGAAGAATCAAGTGAGAAATCTTGTGAAATAGAGAAGAAAGAGTTAGGAAGAAATTTTTAATTGCAAGAAGAGTAGAGGTTCTTGAGGATTTTCGGGGAAACAAATTCTGAGGAAGAAATTAAGTTTGGAATAGAGGTACGGGAGCTAACCTTTCTAAGCTTTTATATTATGATTTAGTATTGTTTTATTACTATTCATGTCTTGAAATTCTGTGTGAATACTGTTAATGAAAAACATAGGTGCTTGTTATATATCTATCTATATTGAATTTCTGTGTTAATATTATATGTTGTTGTTTTGAATCTGTAAATAAGAAATTTGTTAAAACTAGTTGAGGAACACTTTGGCTAAGGAAATATTTGGTACTTAAGTTGTCCATTGTGACGCACCTCTCTTTCCTGGAAGTCTACTCGACAAGTTTTTAACTTAAATCTTGTTGAACAGATTATGTACTGTTAAATTATTGTGCAATATATCTCGTTGGAATGAAAATTTCTGATGAATTCATGTTATTGTGGTAGATATGGAAATATGAATTATAATTGTGATGGTAGGATAGAGGAATCTTAAAAATCGGAGTTGGTACATCCCTGATCATAGAACAGCCCTGGTCAAATCCAGTAAGTTATGAGTAGTCATATGTACTAGCGTTTATGGTGAGTTTGATTTGGCAAACATTTGATTCTTCTCCGGTGACCATTTATGGGGATATTTTAGTATTGTTAATTTATTTTGTGATATATTCATTTTGTATGAATTCTGTGATTATTGTATTTTATTATATTGGATTTGAATTTATGCATCTGAACATGATATGAGTATTATGAGGAGATTTTGTAATGGTATAATATGAGTTGAGGAATATGAGCATGGTATGAGTCTCGTGGAGAGATTCTGTAAGGATATGGTATTTGTGGATATGTTGATATTGAGGGTCCTGTTGTTGGAGGTATCCTGATACTCTAATAATCAGTCAGTCTCAAGTAGAGAAGGATGAATTATGTGGTAAGAGGGGCAGGAGGTCCTAGTCTATGTGCCGGTTTTGGACATAGTATGGAGGACTAACCTTGTGGATGGTATGGAGTATTTTGGAAGTATATTTGTAAGAAGAAGTAGAAGTCATCACAAGTGCATAACCTCCCGTGACCGCTCATCAACGTATCATCCGAATGAGTGTCTATTGGGTATTGTAGAATGAGTGTCTATTGAGTATTGTGGGATGAGTGTCTATTACGTATTATCCGAATGAGTGTCTATTGGGTATTATGGAATGAGTGTATATTAGGTATTGTGGAATGAGTGTCTATTGGGTATTGTGGAATGAGTGTATATTGGGTATTGTGGAATGAGTGTCTATTGGGTATTGTGGAATGAGTGTATATTGGGTATTCTGGAATTAATGTCTATTGGGTATTGTGGAATGAGTGTATATTGGGTATTCTGGAATGAGTGTCTATTGAGTATTGTGGAATGAGTGTATATTAGGTATTCTGGAATGAGTGTCTATTGGGTATATTGGAATGAGTGTATATTGGGTATTGCGGAATGAGTGTCTATTGGGTATTGTGGAATGAGTGCCTATTGAGTATTGTGGGATGAGTGTCTATTGGGTATTGTGGGATGAGTGTCTATTGGATATTGTGGGATGAGTGTCTATTAGGGATTGTGGTATGATGGGATGAGTATCTATGATGCGATTGTTGTATGATGGTGTGAGGGTGTCTGACATAATTATTATATGAGGTTTGTTGAGTGTATCAAAGTAATTATGCATGTTTTATAAATGATTTGTTGCATGTTAGCTCACCCTACTTGTTTGTCTTTATATATGTGCGATGATCGTATAATTCGTTATACGGGAGCAGATGAAGGAATGTCGTCTGATTCAGTGTCAATGAAGAAAGAGATAGAAAATAAATTGGAAGAAATCGAGTTATATTTATGAGTTTGTAGTTGAAATCTGACTTTAAAACACACACACACACACACACACACACACACACACACATATATATATATATATATATATATATATATATCAACTATGAGTTATCAAGTGTGAGATTATGGGATGTTACATGGATCAAGGTGTGGTGGTCCAAACTTCCCAGCAGATCATCTCTGGAAGGATCAAGGACAACCACACTTCTTTTAGAGATGAGCCTTCAATGAGCAACGCTAATGACCTGGAGCCAGAATAGATTGATCAAGATGAACCTTGAGTGTACATTACGATCAGGCAGAACATGTATTAGACATTGAAATGCAAGAGAAAAAAATTATGTTTCAGATATGAAAATGTGAAAGGTAAAATATCGAATTTCGAAATCCGGTTATTTCTTTATCGGATTTTGAAATCCGATAAAGAAAAATCAGATTTTGATATCTGATCAGATTTTGATATCCGATTCCTTATTCATTCGATTTTCATATACGTCAAAATTAAAAAGAAAAACACTTTCACTCCTGAAATGCCAACCACCATCGCCTCTAGCTGCCTCGAACCACCACTTCCAACACAAACAAGCTCAACAAAAATCTCTCTCAATCTCTCTAAAGAATCAATGAGCAAAAGGAGGAAAAAAGGAAATGGAGGTGCAGATAGACAATAAAGACACGAGAATGAAGAAGAGGGCATTTATGGAATTTGGAGGTGCATGATGGAACCCTTGGAGATACAGGGTGAAATGGCCCCCGGCTCCAGTCCGTGATAGACCGAATTGGTCTGCGGATTCTAACCAATTTTGACAGCAGTAAAGAAAAGTGTAATGCTGGAAAATATAAAATAGATTTAGACTCTCATAATTCGTATTTGTTTAAAAATATTAATTAAATTTTTAGATTTTAATTGGTCTAAATTAAGTTTTCAATTTGTTAGCAATATATTAAAGACATTAACTTATATGTTAGATGCTAGTTTGTGTTTTCTTTTATAATTTTTTTAAAATAGATTATCACATGTGAAATAAAAGGTCATATCATGTGACATAGACACTTAATCATGATCGTGTCCATATCATGTATCAATGTTTACGATAAAAATCTCAATTTACTTTTTGGATTTGTTATTGGATCTCAATTCAATTTCAACTTTTTTAAAATAGAAACAATTTATTTTTTTTAAATTGAGATCAAATTTAATTTTTATGTGAATATTATATTGATATTTTTATTATAATTAATACTTTTAATAATATTAAACTTATTTAAATTTGTATTTTACATTAAACTTTATTTAAATTTGTTCTTAAATATTTATATATCTACAATCTTACATTATTGGTATGATTTTCCATTCAACTTTATTTAACTTTTATATAAATATTATAATAATATTTTTATTAAATCTTTTAAGGTATTAAATTTATTTAAATTTATATTTTATATTAAACTTTATTTAAATTTTACTTTTAAATTTTAAATAGATTTCTTTTTAATTGTTATATGACTATTTTAAAATTTTACATTTGAATTTATAAAATTGTTATTTTTAAACCAACTTTAACATTTATATAGAAGTTATTGATATATAAATATTTGAAACAAAATTTAAATAAAGTTCAATATAAAATATAAATTAAATAAACTTAATTTTGTTAAAAATATTTAATAAAAAAATCATTTATAACACTTGTATAAAAATTAAATTTAGTCTTAATTTAAAAAGATAAAATTGTTTTATTTTAAAAAAATTAAAATTAAATCCAGACAAAATAACAAATACATGAATTAAATTGATATTTTTTTATAGGGTTAAATATGTTTTTGATCCCTTAAGTTTCAGTGAAAATTGGAATTAGTCCCTATTCAAAACTTTGGACTAATTTAGTCTTCAAACTTTAAAAATGTGTGAATTTAGTCCTTTTAACCAAATCTTATTAACTTTATTTGATGTTTGGAACGTATTTCTAAGTTAACATTGAAGCAAAAATGTGTCAAACGGTATAAACAACTCAAATACTATCATGAAACGCACTTGAAACATCAAATAAACCTAACAAAATTTAGTTAAAAGAACTAAATTCACACATTTCTAAAGTTTGGAGACTGAATTAGACCAAAGTTTTGAAGAGGAACTAATTTCAATTTTCACTAAAAGTTAAGAGACTAAAAACATATTTAACTCTTTTTTATATAACAGTTGTTCCAACATTTACACGTGACAAAATTGTCATATCACATTACCATGTATATGACAATTTTAAAAAATAAATAAAAATTAAATTTAAAAGTTCACGGGCTAATACGCTATACATGAATTAATATAGTTAGTATATTACTAACTAAAATAACCAAATTGCATCATATATTTAGATTTAAATCTAATTAAGATTTTATAATAAAAACAGGATCAATCTAATGGATATATATATATATATATATATTTATAAATATGAGTTATAAGCAATTGTAAAAGAAAGTATTTTAATTTAGGAAAGAAACAGTCAATATTAAAAAAGTGCCTTTAAACTTTCTATATGCAATAAAATACTTCAAAGATATAATTTGAACTAATATTAATTGCGTATTAATGAGCATTGATAAAAAGGACTTCAAGAAGAAAAAAACAAAGTCTTGAATTCAAATACTACAATCAATATTAATTTAAATTTAATCTGAATATAGATCACATACAAATTCTTATTTCCTTATTTATATTTATTGGATATTTAGGAGATTGATTTCACTAAAAAATGCATCTGAAACTTTAAAAGAGAAATATATTACAAATCAAATATTGTATTGCCTTTAATTCATACTGACCTTAATATTTAAGATTTCGGAAAAATAAAATCATAATTTTATATTGAAGATTTGATTAATTGGAACTATTACAAATTGATTGACCCGAAAATAAAGATTATTTCTCACTACAATAATGAATTGTAAAGGATAAAAAGAGAACTGGGGTGTACAAAGTTTCTTGAATTCTCAACATTGGGAGATTGAAGAGTTAACATCACTGCTTTGCTATCATCTTCTTTATAACAATGTAAGTTTCTTGTACTAATCACTTTCTCAGATCATCATATTTATATTCTAGTTTTTTTTTCTAATCAATTGTTTTAATTAATTTTTCCCATCAAGATTTGTAAATATATTGTTTTTCTTTTTCCAGAAAATGGGTCGTGCAAGAGTGACCTTGAAACCAATACCTAATAAAAGAAATCGAAAAACAACCTTTTTACGCAGAAAAATGGGACTCATAAAAAAAGTCTCTGAATTTTGCATCATGTGTCAAGCTAAAGCGTGTTTGATTGTGTACGATGATGATGAGAGCGACAACGTGGGACCAGAAATTTGGCCTCAAGATTCTACAGAGGTACAATCCATCATACAAAATTATGTGTGTAAAAGAACTGAGAAATCTGCTAAGACCTTTGAGATTCAAGACTTTTTCGACAATAGAAAGAACATGATTGAAGCTGAGATTTCCAAATTGCACAAACAAGAAAGAGACATCATGTATCCAACATGGGATCAGAGTTTGAACAACATGGATAAGGAGCAACTGTGGGCGATCTTTGCTGATGTGAATGCTAAGATTGGAGCCTGTGATCAGAGAATCGCCATGTTGAAAAACAAGAATGATCAAGATCATGAAATCAGCATCGATGTCATGGAAAATATGTCTCATCAGCAACCAAAACCAAGTGTTTCTCATTCGACCCAGATAAATTTCACGTGTCAGGAGAACCGACAACAGCAACTTATGTCACTTGAAACATTGATGTCTGCTGATGAAAAATATGATGAGGTGGTGGGTTTTACTGATCAAGTTGGTGTACCGCTAGATTCAACATTTCAGGTTGGTGGAGTTTCTGACCATGGAATTAACATGTTGAGAAACATTGAACAAGGTGATGCTTACTTTCGTTACATGCCAAACATGGTTTATGAGAGAACTACCTCGTCACAACCAAGTCAACTCAGTTTCATGCAGAACCAATCTCAGGTTGGTGTTCCTCCAAATTCAACTGATCAATTTGGTGGGTCTTTGAACTGGTTTAATCAATTTGATAACTTTGAGTGGCTTAAAGAATCCAATGGGACAAAAGATTTGTCAAATTCAGTTCTTGGTAATTTTGTGGATTGGACTAGTCAACCACATTTTTCTACCTTGCAGTTGCAGCACAAAAGTCATGTTCAATCTCAGAATCAGCAACAAGAAGTAGATTTGCCTCCATTGCCACCTTCACTGTTTTATCAATAATATGCAGTCTATAGAACTTAACTTCAACCTTTCAGTTGTTTCCATTTACTTAAATTCAGTGCATTTTATGATTTTGTTTTCCTTCTATTAAGAAATATTGATTTCATGTTGGTACAGTAACATGCTGATGTTATGGCTCATCTTATGCATAATTTTGAATTACTATCTGCATAATATTATCGTATTTTTGGTGAACTCCTTATCAAATGTTGGATTTTTGAATTATTACCTTAGTTTAATTTGTTTTTTTATTTCATCAATTTTTGTATTGTTTGTTATTTACTCTGAATTATCTATCAGCGTTTTTTTCAATGGAAGAAGAAACGACAACAATTCCTTTTATGTACTCTTAATGAAATATTTTATTAGATAGAAAGTTTCAAATATGCTCTGCAACCAAAACATATATATTTTTGTACAGAGATCTTTCCTAAAATTATCTCGTATTACTAATAGTGGAGGGTTTTTTTTTTATTTATTTTTATTTCCAATATCAAGATACATGAACTGAGTATTCCTTTTGTCAATCTCTAAACAAAAGTTTAATTACAAAAAAAATGTTTAAAATGTGTTCAGAGTATTTTGCAAAAAAATTTGAACATGATAAAGGAATTTTATATTATAAGTTTAATGTGTTCGTATCGTAAAGTTATATTGATTTCCTTATTATAAAGATGTTTTTTATACTATTACTTAGTCTTTTTGAAAAAAAAATCAATTAAAAGATATAACATCAAGTTAATTCGTACATAAAACATTAATACTACTTGTAGTCTAAAATCTAAAGACAATATATTTATGGATTTTATTTTTATATAATATTCAGTTTTTTTTTTTATATTTTGTTTGGAACTTAGACTTATATTTAGATTTTTAACAAAAAAAAATATTTTCTAAATAATATTTTTTAAGTAAAAAGTTATATTAATAACATTTAAATAAGTATAAATCATAATGATTTAATTTACTCTTTAATTCAAATTTAATGATTATGTATTATTGGTTTTGAAAGAAATTATATTTCCAATTATGAGTATAATGTTTTCTTTTAATTTTAACTACGATGGTTACAATGTGATGGAATTCCAAAGAGATGTAAGTATGGTTGTATTTGCAACTAAAGTTTTAAAAAGAATTTGATTTTACTACAAGCTCTTAAGTTTCACTTTATGTTACAACCAAATCAATTTTCACTTTGGCCTTCCTCACATGATCTTCTAATATCTCTTCACCATAATGAATCATAGTTAAGATTTCTTGTTTGATCTAATGCTTTCCACAAGTCATATTTAGATATCAAAATATATTTTCAAATTCCACGTTCATCATTTTCAAGTCTCCATTTTCATTTTCCCAATAAAGCTATATTAAATAATTCAAAATCCTTTACTCCTAAACCACCATCTTCTTTAGTTTTACATATATTTTCCCATTTCACCCATAAAATCTTTCTTCCCTCATGTCCTCATCCTTATGAACATTCTATGTGAAGTTTGGTGATAAGTTTTCCCACACAATTTGGCATCTTGAATATTGATAGGTAGTACAAAGGAATAGAAGATATTATTAATTTTTTAAGTTCACCCTTCTTGCGAAAGATATGTGTCTTCCTTTCCATATAGTCAACATTTTCCTTATATTTAGTTGGACCATGATATTTTAATAACTTTTCTTAACAACTTTTTGACAATAGACGATGTGTCACTATTTTATTGGTTAGTATATTTAAAACAGACCAATTACAAACTACCACATAGATTGTTGTTAAAAAGTTGTCAAAAATAATTGTCAAAGAGACATTTTCCTTTTTATTTGTCATGTCATGCCAAAACTCTTTTATTTTATGGTTAGCCCAAACTTTTATGTCTAAATAAGTGAAAGGTATGTCATGACGTTGTAGTTCAATATTGTAATAAATCTTTCAGGTATTGTTGAATTCCAATACTTCCCAACTTACTCTTTTGAAAATTAACTTTAAGTCCTAAAGTCACTTCAAAACATCTAAGGATATATTATTTATAGCCATCGTGTTTTTTTGTATATGATTTGCTCACAAATATAATATCATTGACAAACTGCAACATAATAATTGGTAATTGTTTATTTCCCACTCTAACTCCTAATAGGCCTTTACACTCTCTTGTCTAACTACTCTTGCAGCCCCCTACTACTGTGAGGAATAAGAAAGGAGTCAGTGGGTCTCCTTGCCTTAGCCTTTTGGTTGGTTGAAACTGATCTATTGGGCTTCCATGACTATAAATAGACGATGATTCTAAACACTCCTTAATCCATTTACTACAAAACACAACCTATCAAACATGTACAAGAGAAAAAAAATCCTAATTAATTGTCTCATATGCTTTGTCAAGTCTGGCACTTAACTTTTTTTGTTCTTACTTCATCTATGACCTCAGTTACTACCACCACACTATATTCTTTTGGGTAGAATTTTAGATATTATCTTGTATACACTCCTTACTAAAGATATAGGCCTATACTATTCTACTCCTTGTGGATTGTTATCCTTAGGAATTAAAGAAATAAAAGGTGCATTACTTCCTTTTACCCACTTCCCACAACCATATAAATTATTCATAACCCTCTTATATAACATCAACTTTGATAGTGTCTCAAAATTATATAAAATTGAGATTAAACCCATTTGGTCCTTGACTTTTACTATTATCACAATATCATACTTAGACCTGTCAATTTGATCCTATCATATGGTTTAGTCTTGACGCATATGGGTTTGGGCTAGAAAAATTCATAAGACTAAAGCTCCCTATTGGAAAAGCTTATGGGGTCAAAATATCTCCAAAAGCCCTATGGGTTAAGGCTAGCTTGTTAAGACAAAATCATACATATACCTAAACGCTCTCATGTTTTAAAATTTAATCAAACAACATTAAAACGAGATAATAATCTGAAAATAACTTAAGGTGAAAACACAAGACCTAGAACCTAAACACCCAAACATAGAAAATCTACACAAAAACTTAGAACTAGAATCCCAACATAGAAAAGCTTAGGAAAACACTTAGGTAATAGACAAACATCTAGGATAAAATACCTAGACGCTTGGCTAAATGCTAGTGTGTCTAAAGCGTCTAAGAGAGTTGATGATAAATGCTTGATGCTTATCATACCTGAAAGAGGTATCCATCATAACTCTCAAAACATAAAAGTCGAGACGATATCTTTGACAAAACATGTTAAAAGACATTAAATATTTAAAATATGAAAAGAAAGCTTAAACAAGCTAAACAATATCCGTCTAAGAAGAGAAAAAACGAAAACAAATGTTTATTTGACTAAACGATACCATGAGGTTAAACAATACATCGTCAAACGATAAAGTCTCTATATAGCACTTGGTATCTTTAGAAAATAACTTGATTGTAAAATGCTACCTAACAGTAAAAAATCAAAAAACACTTTGTTGTTCTAAGCAAGCATTAAATGACATTAAATGTTCTAAAAAACAACAAAGGTGATAAGAAAAGACATATTTGCTACATGCACAATTTTCTCTACTCTTTGCAGATAAGTTATTCTACCCACATCCATAAAGCTACAAATCAAATATCGAAAGTGAACGTTAGAGATAAAGGAGATATTCAAATAACGTTCTTCACTTGAAGTCATACCTAAAAAGAACGTACAACCTACTTCAAGCAAGTACTAAAAAAGCATGTTTGCTCTGACAAGTTGACTTACTCAACGGCTGCTACACAAAGAAGAAAGAGAAAACATGAGTATCAAGACTAAAAGTTTAGTCTAACGGATAAATTTTCTTGAAGTCTTTAAATAGAAGAACTTTTGAAAGGAAAATCAAGATGATATCTTAAGAGAGTAGTCAAGCGAAAAGCTCACAACAAAATATCCATCCTATAAGCATTCAAGAGAGAAGAAAAGAAAGATCTCAAGAAAAAGATACATCTCAGCTGAAGAAAAGAAAAAGAGAACAGAAGAAAAGAGAAAAAGAGGAAAGAAATACTCTCAAGCTTCATTGTTGTATTGCTTACTATTGTAAGAGCAAAAAGTAAAACACCTACGATTGTTTAGACTCCTTTATATTGCAATCACATCCTCTCTACGATAATCATAGTCTGAACGACTTGTAAGCAATCATTGATTGCAATTATGAAGAGAATTAAAATACTTACAACTGAACTCAATTTGAGTTGAGGAATCTTAGCAAGGTTGCTAAGTACCAAGAATGCTTCGAATACTCAAAGAAAATCTTGGCTAGGGTTGTTGAATACCAAGAGTGGTGCTAAAACTTAGATACCAAGAGTGGTGCGAATACTCATTTGTAATTGTGTAAATATTATAGTAGAACCCTCTGTGGAGGAGATTGGACGTAGTTCAATTGGAGCGAACCAGTATAAAATACTTATGCAATTATCTATTCTCTTACCTAAATAATCTTCTTACAAAAACCTGCAGTTGTGCTTTACATTCAAAACACAAGTATCTTCTAAGCTAAACAATTATTTTTCATAAAGGAGGCTTTTACAAAACACTACAAGATATATTTTGAATAACACATCAAAATCTACCATTGTTTATTCACTTTCATCAAGTCGAGCATTTAAGCCTTTAAAAGAAAATTTCAACAGCTCGATAACGTGTTATATAAAAAAAATGCAAAAAAGTTTTCCATTAACATTATTCAACCCCTCCCCCTTCTAGTGATTTTCAAGCACTTCATAGCCCATGGGTCTTTTTTTTTCTTTTAAAAAAAATATTTATTTTAAATACAAAAAGAAATGCAATCAACTTCTAATTTATTACAAATATAATTACTTTTAATTTTTCAAAGAACTGTATATAAACAATAACCTTCTACAACTCCAAATCCAAAAATGATACTTTGATATATATAATTTTTTTACATTTATTTAATATTACTATTCTTTATTTTTCTCTTTCTAAAAATATACAAATTTTCTCTTTTATAATTATTTTACTTTATAATGTGTCACAAATGAATATAAATATATATCACTTTACTTCTCCAAATGTAAAAAGATAAAAACATTAATTAAAAAGTAAAGAAGAACACAAATTCACACATCAGTTTTTTTAGAGTAAAATCTTTTTATGTAAGTTCTAGTTACAATTAATACAAGAAATGCACTTTATACATTAATGGTAATTATAATATATAAAATTAATTTTGTGTTGATGTCAATTTAATTAACTAAAATAAAAATTAAAAATAAATATATTAACATCAACATAAAAAGTTAATTAAAATAAATATTCATCAATTTAAAATGTTAATTAATGTATCTATTAAAATTAAATAATTTCATTAACTTTAATAAATACTAAAAAATTAGTTAGTGCTAACATTAATTAAAATAAATACTGAAAATAAATAGAGTTAGAAAGTAGAGATTACAAAGTCTATAAGATAAAATTATAAATCTCAAATACAGAGACAAATATCTATTCTTATCTTTTTTTTTCTTCTAAAAATAAGAGATAAAATATTAATTTAATAATTAATTGTTCATCAAATAAGTGTGATCATACTATTAGATAAAAAATTATATTCAAGAAAAATATTTATTAAAATAAAAAAAATATTTTTAACACGTGTTAATAAAATATATTGAACCAAAAGATAATGTCAGTTTATTTTTCTTTTTTTTAATCTTTTTATAATAATATTAAATTAACGTTCTCATATCCGTTTTTTCTTTTAATGTTTTTATCTTAAAAAATTAAATGGAATACAGAAAGATCTTATGTTTAATAAGGTTTCAACTCTATTTTTCACAAAAATTAAATATATATATATATATATATATATATATATATATTATAGTATAGATTACGTCATTATAAATAAATTATAATAAACATTAAATTATGTATTATATATTTTATTTAATAATATAATAATAAATATGATATAAAAATATTAAAAATTATAATATATTAAACTATTTAATAAAATATATAATTTTATACGTGTATATAAATAATATTATTTCTAAAATTTATTTTAGACTAATAGTCAAGTTAAACTCATTTCTTACTTGAAAGGGACTTGAGAGGAAGACTTTGGAGATTGAAGTTTTCTATTATCTCCTTGGAGAGAACCTCCTAAAATAAAGTTTTTTAACTATGGATTAAGGTTGATCCATAAACCATAGATTAAATTGACATCTCTACTAAAATAACATTATCTAGCTTAACTTTTCTGTTAGATTTCTCTATAAAATTATTCTAAAACAAATCATAATTTCTTCTTTTAGTTCATCACACCTGTCATTCCCAATTTTGACACCCTTAATCATGTTCTTCAATCTTCTCCTTTTTTTATACGCCAATGAAAATACTTGGTAATGAAGTCTCCCACTTCCAACCATTTAGATCTAGATTTCTCTTTTTGTAAGGCTTCATACTTGAAATTTAACTTCTTTAAGTTTGCAAATAATTGTTTCCTTTCTACCACACTCTCTTCATCTATATCGTTTTCTTCGACCCTTATATCTAATTCGTTAATTTTTTCCATTATCCTTTCCTTGTGTCTACTAATATGGCCAAACACTTCCTTATTCATTCCAAACCTTTAAGTCCTGTTTTAGCCATTTTAGCTTTTCCTTTAACACCCGGAATTTTGTCTTCCATTTCTGTTATTTATTTTATGATGTGTTTCCTCCCCTCAATACGTAAAACCTAAATCTTTCCCTATATTCCACAATCGTTGAGCTTCTACTGAATTATTTAGAAATCTATAACATCCTATTAATTATAGTTACTTATATCAACATCACCATAAAATTGCTAAGTTCATCAATAATCAACCTGAATTGTCTCTTTAGTTGTCGATCGCTGAGAAAACATTTCACATTTATGTTCTGTATATTTTCAATCCCTCTAACTTGACGATCTTATTATGTTAAGAAAAATAATAAGATAAAAATTAAAAGTTTAGTGTTGCATAAAATATTTTCCATATGATATATTTCCATTTTTTCACGCTTCTTTTTCTATTCATCCAGTCAAAAAAGAAATTACATTTAGGTTTTTGTTATCTCTATATATTGAGATGATACATTTACTTATCTTTTTCTTTTACTTTCTTTTTATTTTCTTTCTATTTTTCAGTTTATCCTTTATTTCTTTTTATTTTCAGCTTACTCCCAATTGATACATATATAAATAAAGTCAAATTCCAGCGCACCAATAGTTTAGAATCATTAGATTTTTTACCATTCTTCTTCTTGTATTACTATTATACTAATTAAAAATCACTCACTTCAAGTACAACTTTTAAAATAATTATAAAATTTAATCTCTCCTTGATTTAAAAAAGATATGTTTCAAATAGTAACAATATACAAATATTTTCATCATCAATATGTAATTTGAATTATTTTTTTATTACATTATCGAGATATTTAAAAAATATTAGAACATAATACTTCCCTAATCTATGAACTTTAATTCATATCGGAGCGTGATGTATGAGAGGAGCCGTTTCCCATCCAACGGCCTAGATGGAGCCTTCACCAACGTCTAATTTGATTTCCCTTCATTCTTCCTTCTCCAACGGTCACTTTTTCTCAAAATACAAATAATTCCCTCACTCTCACTTTCTTCCATTCAAAAGACAACCAGATTCTGATTCAAAACCCTAAACGATCAACCTAAAAAACGCAACAACAGCGACCAAAACGACATCAACAATAACCATGAACGACATTCAAGTGTGGAACAACGCCGCCTTCGACGACCACGGCGACGACGCCTTCTTCCCGATGAAGACTTCTTGGTCTTCCTCCGAGTGCACCAAAGAAAACCTGAGTCCTACCGCGCTGAATTCCTCCCCGAAACCCAAGAAAAACACCAAGACCAAGGCTTTCGCTCTCTCTTCCGATGACAACAGAAACATTGACGACGAAATCGAAGCAATCGAGCGCGAGATCACGAGACTCACCACGCGCCTCGACGCGCTGCGCCTCGAGAAGGCCAAGCGCGGAAAGCGCGTGGTGGGCAGAGCCGTTCCCGCGAAGTTCATGGAGCCGCGCCCGAACGCCGCCGTTTTGAGAAAACTCGAAGAAACACCGAAGACTAAGGTAAAGAGCACTAATAATAATCACAACGCGTGGCGGCGAGGGATGAGCATGGGGCCGGCGGAGATAGCGGCGACGCCGGCCAGCACGCAGAGTCGCCGGAAATCGTGTTTCTGGAAGCTTCCGGAGATCGAGGAAGAATCGAGGGCGAAGACCGTGGGGAGAGTGAAGAAGAAAGAGGAAAGTTGGGTGGTTCAGGGTCAGATTCAGGCTAGGAAGATGTTTGAGAGGGAGAAGGTGAAATCGGTGTGTGAGAGTAACAAGAAGACGGTGAAGCAGGGTAGGATGGTGGCGAGTAGGTATAATGGCGGTGGTGATATGAGGAAGAGGTCGTTGCCAGAGGGAGGAAATGAGATTAGGGTTAAGAAGAGGTGGGAGATTCCCAAGAACGGGGAAGAAGAAGAAGCTGTGTCGTCGATGGTGGCGGGTGAGGTGATGGTGCTTCCGAAGATTAAGACTGTTAAGTGTGTTAATGAAAGTCCCAGAGACTCTGGTGCTGCGAAGAGAGTTGCTGAATTGGTTGGGAAGAGGCCTTATTTCTGCACTGACGAGAATGATGTCTGCCAAGTTCTAAATTTTGTAGAAGAAGAAGAAGGGGGCTGAAACAATGAATGATGACAATGATGATTGTTAGATTCTAGATTTTTGAGAAGGAGAAGAATGGGAATGGTTAATCAATGATCCAGTTATTATGAGCCAGTTAGCTACCGGCGCACAATAGAGTTGTGGTACATAGTATGGAATGGTATTGGATTTTTTTTGTTTTGGTACGTTTTTCTTTTTTACTTTGTATATATAGAACTTCCTAAGTTCTGATTGAATTTTATGAGCTGAACCACAAGGTGGAAGTGCTTTGGTCGGTTCAGATTTGCTCTTTTTACATGTTGCTAAATAATGAAGTAAAATCATCTATGGTTCTTTCAAGTTGTATATCATGTTATCATTGTCGTAGTCCTTTGAAATGGTTGAAGGGGGGGTGATTGTCGAGGGAGGGTGTTTTCTTCTTTCTTAGAAGATTGTCTTTGTGAAATTTTTAACTTCGGGTCTTGGTGTGTGATTGTGTAGTTTGCCTTTTGTTCTGTTTTTGAAGGCATCAAGCGCCAGGAGGAAAATTGGGGGTATGTTCTTGATTAGGATGCTAAAGAAAAGCAGTCAAACCTGTTAACTTTACTATGTTTCAAGGAGGTGTAAAGGCATATTTTTTCTGCAAAAGTAAAGGAATAAAGGCCGAGATGTCCTTTAGAAACATTATGAGATGTGAGACCTGTGTTTTCACAATAACAATCAGATGCTAAATCTTTCCCTGCGCTGTGGGTTGGAACTGTGGCAGTTAACCTCAAAGAAAAAGCACTTTTGCTGATAAAAACATACTGGTTGCTGAATATCGCAGAAAATATTACTACTGACAGATAAGTGGTTGGATTCTTGCTAATCCTTTGGCCATTTGAACTAATATGGATGGGTTTAAGTCGAGATTGCTATACCCAAACCCTGGAAGAGCAAAGAAAAAAGACATTCCGAGAAAAAGAAAATTTCAAAACTTCGTGCGTTGAGTTTTGGCAACTTGTGCCTAATAACATCTTGAACAAGTTGGGTTGAACAGAAGCCACTTCATGTTTTCATTGACAAACATGTAAAACAAACACGGTTTTTAAATTGACACGTATACAAATGAGTACAACTTCTAAAATGAAAAATTAACAAACAATTTTAACTTAGATAAAAATAAAAACAGGACTGAAATTAAAATCGAATATCTAACGTGAGAGGGAAGTTCAGTAGCACATCAGAACTCCCTGTCTATTGAATCTTCTGGTTACTGTGTCAAAAGATTCATGTTACTAGATTATTTTGAAAAACGAACAGCATACAAGGACCCTAAGAAATACACGTTAATGTTGAAAAAAAGTTTTTTTCTAAACACAAGATGGTGTGCACGTTACCGTCATTAACTATGTTTATTTAAACATAAGAGATAAAGTGCCCCCCCTCTCCTCTGAGAACAAAAAAATGTAACTAGAAATAAGCCCATTTTTAACTGGTTACACTGCACAAGAATGGAATACTCTGTTAAACGGCGAGTTGTGGCAGAATAGCAGCATGTGACAATCTTAGCCAGAATATAATATAATATTTCCCTTGTTGAATATATAATTGGTTTCTTGTTAAAATGCAATTAATGGAGCACCTATCTCATAACTTCAACATACTAGGGATCTATTACGTAAACACTCTTCAGTGCATCAATTTCTGTCAACTGCATGCTAAATTCTTTATTTGGGAAAACATTTTCAGCCTTCATTCTTTCTCTGATCCCATAAACAGGGATTTTGGCCTTCAAATAAGCCTGAATCAGAATCTGAAATGGCCTAAGCCGACCAGTGTATCCACACTGCCTCATTTTATGGAACCATTTCTCAGTATTATGTACATCTCCACAATTTGCATACTGTTCCATCACAACCATGTAAGAGCTGAATAATGGCTTCACCGCACCCCCACATTGCCTTTCGGCAGCCTTACTTAAAATCGAAGCTGCCTTATCCACATCACCAGCTTTAACATAGAATCTCACAAGTCCATCCCAAACCAGTGGACCAGACCAACATCTCGAATGCCTCATTCGCTCGATAAAGTCCTTACCTTTCGATATCTGGTCATTCAGAGCATAAACTCTTACAAGTTCAGAACAGTGCCTGGATGAGGGGCCCTTAAATTTTTGCATCGCCATTTCAAATACTGCTTCTGCTTCCTCAACTTTGCCCAGTTTGCCCCCATGCTCCTATTGCTGCTTCACACTCCATCATTGTGGGGTCTGACTTGCAATGGTTCCATATTCTGCTTACATCACTAGTCATGTCAAGAGAGGCGTAGAGAGAGAACAGTTTAGTGTGTGCTCTAATATATTCATGTGAGTTTCCTCTTTCTATTTCTTTCAGTATAGAGATGGCTTTATCTTTACATCCCTCAGAAATATAGAATCTGGCCAAGTCTGTCAGGAAATGAATATCAGGTTGCAAACCATGAGATTTCATATCGTCAACCAATTGTTCCATCCCTATTATGTCCCCAGTTTCACCCTTGGTGGCTATCAGAATCCTGTATGTAAGATAAGATGGAGTTAAATTTTCGTTCTTCATAAATGATAATATGCCGAGTATCTTTCTTCTGTCATACTTCTTGTACAAAATGATCATCTGATTCAAAGTATAGATAGTAATCGGCAAACCTAAACTTCTCATTTTTTCAAAAACGGTCACTGATTTGTCCATGTTGCCAGAGCGGACACAGTTTACTAGAAGAGTTCTGTACAGTAATTCACCTTTGAAAGAGTCTGGCACATCATTCTTCATGTACTTCTCTGCCACATCAACTCCCTGGACCTTGGCTATTAAATCGAGATGAGAGGCACAGGCATTTTCACTATGCTCAAATTGTTTCGTGGTCTCCAACCATTCCAAAATCTGCAAAACAGATAACAGCGGAAAGAAAACATTTTCAGCCTCTTAACGTGTTTAATAATTTAATGCACGCTAAAAACGTAAGAGACAATACTAATCCTGCAGATTTTATTTATCAAAATAACATTCTAAATGCATTGAATCATACATACAAATTTCACTCTTATCCCTTTTACAAGTAAATTGATTTCTTCTTTTATTGCGCAAATAATTATTCATAACTAAGGGCTCGCCTAGTGGACATATATGAAAGGATGAGAGAATATAATATGCTAAGATTAGAATATTATAGAATAATATATAATCAAATCAAGTGTTTGATGCATAGTATAACAACCTAAATAATGTTAGGATATAACATTAATTATGTTTAAATTTCAATTTATTATTGAATACATAATGTTATAAAAATTGACTTAGTTTGAGTTTTTTTATAAATTATGAAAACTATTAAAAGAATTTAACTAAATTATACAATTTCAATTTTTATTTATATAACTATTTTTTATATTATAAAAAACAATAAGTTTTTTAAATTATAATTTATATATTAAAAAATATTTAAATAATTAGTATTTAATTCCATATCCTAATAAATAATATAAATTAAATCTATGTGACACAATAATTATAAATATAAATGCATATAAGATAATATGTTAAATAGAAAAACTATTATTTATATTATCATATAAATTAATATCAACAAAAACAAAATGTACTTGCACTTTCTTAAAATTATAAAAAAATTATATAAGTTTTGTAAAATTAATGTTAAGATACAAATATTTTTCTTTAAAAATTATTTGAATAATTAGGAAAAAGATATTCTAAATACTATTATAATCGAAATGCATGGGTGAATATTATATATATAAAGAAAACAGCAGGGAGAGAAACTTATCATATGCATATGCTGTTACTTCACTACAGTGACAGGATAGGATACACAACAGCAGGGAGAGAAACCTAACTCAGTTCACTTTGGGACAAGAACTACACTACAGTGACAGGATAAGATACACGACAAGATAACATTATCAAACCATGTTGACACAACAAATATCAGATTATAGTTATCATAATTCTTTACACCAAACAGAACCTAAAAGCTACCAATTTATATGGATGTGACAAATGAAATCAGTTTAATACATGAAAAATGTAAGCATAACATGTTATAAACCAACTATCTGAAAAGCTTTGAGTTGTTGGTGAAAGCAAATGAACTGTTCCATGGCACTTAACGCATCCCTTTAAAAGAAAAGGCATTTGGGCTTGATGCAACAAACCCTGTCTTGTGCTAAAAATCAACCTATAGTTGACAACAGGGATTTCCTGAACAGCTACTCATAGAGGCTCCAATATCAAGTCACGAACCAATTCTTTCAAAAACTCATGCTATTTGGCAAAGGCATGTATGGAATTAAATCCAGTACAGTGTATAAAATAGAAAATGCAGCTTCACTGGCCATAATACCAGCTGGTCTCTTGGACCTCAACATGGAGATAAACAAGCAAAGAATCTGGTATTTAAGCATATTTGAACACCAAGAGGATACTTGGCATTTCAAAAAGTTTATAACTAAAATTATACAAATACATGCGTCATTGGATTTAAAAAACATATTAAAAGAAGTGTAGAAGAACAATGCCCTTGAGAGACTAGCATCAGTATTACCAAAATGAAACAACCCATAAATTTTGCAAAAAACTTGGCTAAGCAATTTAAGAGAAACTGCAAAAAGCACCTTCAAAGCCTTGTAATACATATGATGCTTCCAGAGAATAAATACAATCTTTGGAGCCTCTAAATGGCTCAAATCCTCCACTGCTTTAGCAAATCTTTTCAGAATACCAGGAAGGTAGGGGGCTGGACTGTTCATAACGGTTCTTAACAACTCCAAAGAAGTCTTCCTCTTCAAAGGCTCACGACAGCCAAGGTACAGATCATTTGCATATTCCGACATAGGATCATCCAAACGTCTAGGTTCTAGCTCAAATTCCTGATCAACTTCTTCCTCCAAATTAATTTCCCCACTGGCCTTAGCTGAAAGGGATTTCTCAAGTTCCAAAACTGTTTCTTTCAAAATATTCTCATACCAACTTTTCTCATTGACCAAAGAAGACAAATGGCGACTACCCATAAAGAACTTTCCAATAACGGGTGAAGTACGGTAACTTTTCTCTCTTAAAAAAACATTTTTTGCACCTGACAATGCAGGATAACAGCCACAAACATTGTTAGGACTGAGATACCTCTCAGTGTCATGTTTCATCCCACATAACAGTAATCCTGAAACCTCCACAGAATGCCCCTGTCTCCTATAAAATAAGAGAAACAATATCAACCCTATAAAGTTCCCTCCAAAAAAAAAAAGATTTCCTTTTGTAAAAACAAAAATCTACGCTACATTTTGTTCCAGTTACACAACATAGAAGTGGAAGAAACAGAAAATGAGGGTTTACGCTGTACATAAAACGACAACAGAAAATAGCAACGATTGGGGGGAGCGATAATAATTAATTTAGTTTTATAAGAAATAAGAAACAGAAGCAATGTATGCAAATGCATGCAAATGGTGGTAATAACCACTCTACATAAAGAGAAAAGATAGATACTTGATAGGGAAAACGCATTGACGCAAAATCGACATGAAGATTGAAGACGCTTCCGAACCCTAACGATAGTTGGTGGGACGTTCTTCTTCTCATTTTCAAGTTTAAGTGTTCAACTCGGTGAAGGTTTAAATTTCTGATTTTTGAAGAATTGTGTAGTTTATTTAATTTGAAATTTAAACTTAGTTATAAAATCCATCTCTGTAATCTATGCTATTAATTTATATTAAAAGAATTACAAATTTTTAATTTTTTTTTGTGTGATTATGTATTATTTTGTTTTTAAAAAATTAAACATTTTTATTCAAAATTTTGAGAAAACTTGTTATTATCTCAAATTTGATACAATTTAATCTTAAAATTTTAAAACTAAATAAATATAACTTTTTTACTTTTGTGTTAATTTATTTTTATTTGTTTCCAATTAATATATTTTTAGTTGATTTTGATTAACCTTTAAAATATTTTTTAATGTGAATATAAAACATTATTTAATATGTAAAATTTTTAATAAAACATTTATTAATATGTAAAATTTTTAATAAAACATTATATTTACTTATTTAAAAATAAAAATGTATTAAAATTTGATATATAAATTTAAATTTTATATCTAAAATTGGAAGCCATAAACATATGTAAAAAAATTCTGTAACCTTTTTTAGCTTTATAAGATTATCTTATTCATAGAAGAAGAAAAAAAAATCACAAACATTCAATGCATAAACTTTTAATAATTTCTTAAACAGAAAATAAAGTAATACACTATGGGCCTTAACCTATTTGCAGAGTCCAGGCCCAATATTCATTGGGCCGCATCAAAAGTTTCAACCAAAACCCTAATATTTGAGTCACAAACCCTATTTTTTTTGTGTTGTGAGATATTCTGATAGATAGAGAGCGCGGCATAATCTAGGGCCACCTTTGTTCTCTGTGTCTGTGCATCAACCACAACCAGAAGCCGCCATGGCCACTGCAAGGACTGTGAAGGACGTTTCTCCCCACGAGTTCGTCAAGGCGTACTCTTCTCATCTTAAGCGATCTGGCAAGGTCATTCTTTCTGTCATTTTTCAATCAAAAACGGGTCTCAAATTTGAGATTATGAGTTTAATGCAAAGCCATTTTTCAGTTTTGATTGTTTTAAGCTGTGTGAACTGCTTCTGATTCATTTTGATTTTACTTTTATAGTGGATTATAGGAGTATTGTTGATTTTGTCTATTTTTTTGTGATGTTTTTCTTAAGTGGCCATGCCCATGGTTTTGTGTTAATTGTTTTCTGTATAAGGTTGCGTGTGTTTGAATCGGGTTTTTCAGTGTTGAGTTTGATCATAAGTGAGCGTTTGAATATTTAAACAAATGTATTAGTTGTGGAATAGGAGATAGATGATGGATTGTGTAAGTGATTCAGAAGGAAGCATTTGTTTGTCATTTGGGCTTGGTCTCCTTCTTTTAGCACTGTATTGACCTAGTTCTAGAAAAGTCTTTCATATGTTGTAATGATGCTCCTTGTGTTTTGGGTTTGTTTAATTGTGACTAGTTCTCTGAACAATGCGGGGCTTATGTCCGTAATGTCATTTAAAATATCCTGTTATTGATACGTTGATTTAAATTCTTTTTTTTTGTTCTAACCAGATGGAGCTGCCTGAGTGGACTGATATTGTCAAAACAGCAAGATTTAAGGAGTTGGCTCCCTATGATCCTGACTGGTACTATGTTAGAGCTGGTGAGTTTCCTTTTTGTGTTGATTGTGTTTTCCTAAAGCATGTTCTGGCCAATAGCACTTTGTTAGTGAAAATTCAATGAGATGGTAGTGAGTTGTGTTGTGTGTTTAATTCAAATATTGAACAATGTCAGCTTCCATGGCAAGAAAGATCTACTTGAGAGGAGGACTTGGTGTTGGTGCATTTCAGAGGATTTATGGCGGGAGCAAGAGGAACGGTAGCCGTCCTCCTCATTTCTGCAAGAGCAGTGGTGCCATTGCCCGTCACATTCTTCAGCAGTTGCAAACCATGAACATAATCGAACTTGACACCAAGGGGTAAGCTCTTCTCTAATTTGGTAGCCTCCTATATTTTAAATTAGGTACACTACAATGTTAAGGATCTTATCTTTGGAATTTATGAGTTGTGTTGCATAGCTTGTTTTTGGCAATTGTTGGTGCTATTCTTGTTTATTCTTTCTGCATAAGAATCTGAGCATCTTTATTCTTCATGTGATAACATTGGTTCACCTTTTGTTTCAGTGGCAGGAGAATCACTTCCAGTGGCAGGCGGGATCTTGATCAAGTTGCTGGACGTATTGTGGTTGCACCTTGATCTGTAAACTGCCATTGAGAGCTAGTCTGCTTCCATAAGCACTATTAAGATTTTGGGTTTCTGTTAGAGAGATGTGATGATAACAGATTATGCGCAAATTTTGATTTTAGACTGAGTGTCTTTCTATTTATTGGACGTGCTTAATGTTTACGATGTTCTTGCTTTCAGTCTTTTATTAGATCATATCGTCACTTTTTTTTCTTTTGATTTTTCATTTGGATATTCTTCCTTTTTTTTTTTTGTTTTTTTACTCATGAAATGAAGATGGTAGATTGAACTGATTACATGGCTATAATTCTTGATTCTTCATCATATATCGTTTAACTATGCATTTGCCAATACGGTCTATTTTAATTTTGTAGCACCGGACACTGATCTCATTTTCATTTTATAATGTGGAAAGAAATTAAATCAATTTGAAGAAGTTTTTTGAAACCATTATCTAATTGTACATCATTCATGGAAATATTATTTTCTAATAAGTATGATTAAAAATGAAAATGCAAGAATTGTCTGATGAAATTGGTGTTGGTGTGAAGTTAATCGAAAAAAAAAGTTTAAAGTCGTAGTTTTGTTTGGATAACTTTTTTATCATTTTTAAGTTAAAAGGTAGATGTATTTTTCAAAAAAATTTGATTAGTTATCATATTTTAGAATGTGAGATTTGTAACATTCAATTAAATAGTCTAATATATTAGGAAATACCACAAGTTCAATACCAAAAAAAAAAAGTAGGTTAATAATAAAAAAAAATTATTGTAAAGATTTTATTACAGACTCTGACAAGTTTTGCCTTTAGAGGTGAGACATTTACTCCTCAAGCTACACAGAAAGTTATTTAATATCTATGAATAAAGAACTTCATCACATAATGATCTTCTCTATAAGATGATGCAATTATTGAAGTGTTAGAATATATCAATTCATCACTTATTTGAAATTACTATTAATAATTTCATTCATGAAATTCTTTCCAAACTATTCCTGAGTTCAATCATAATTTTTATATTATCAATTCATTCAAAATCACATTATTGAATATTAAATATAGCATTTCATCATCTAAAACCAAGCATAAAAGAGAAGGAAAATAAAATAACCAAAACAACTCGAGCCTACTCATCTGATGGAAAAAAATATGACATCCAATGAACACAAGCACACCCGGCAAGCACACCCAACAAGCACAAACTACTCGTCTAACCCTTGAAACTCACTGTCCAAAACCTCCAAAACTAGTCCAACGAGCTACCTTCAATTACTCAGGAAAGTAGAGATTGTGAGATCCACCAACCTAACAAGCTGGCTCGTCCAACCATTGAAATCCATTGTCAAAATATTCACTTACTCGTCCAACGAGCCATTAACTCACCCAACCAACCACTCTGCATACTTCTGAACACCAATTCTACAAAAATTGCATCCTTCATGCTAACTTGACCTATCTTAGGTGCTCTTACTAACCTCTACTACTTTCATTTTGTGTTCTAAACCACCAATGACCTATCCAGGAGTATGTAATACAACCTAAACTTAGTTTAAACTCATTATGTCATGAATTTCCAACTCAAAAACAACTAAAACTCTACTCTATTGATCATAAATTAATTCTACAAGTTTTAACTTATAACTAAGTCAATTAGAGGTTTGAACAAGTCACAAATAACTTAAAGATAGACTTCAAACATTTAAACCTACCTGAAACCTTCTAAATCAAAATCTCACTCTTTAAAACTCCTAAAATGCACCAAAATTCATTTCAAGACACCACATATTGTCTACTATACACTCCTAAACCAATTCTCTACAAATTCACCACTCAAACAAGTTTCAAATAGCTACATAATAGTTCTAAATCACCATATCTCCATTTAAACCATTATTTTTGAAATTCACCTGAGACCCCATTTTAGACTAAAAATTAAGTTACAACCAAGTTTGACCTTTTCTTTCCAACATCTTAATCAAATAGCATCATTTATTTCACAAGCACAGAAAATTCACAATCAAGATCAAATTCAAACAAATTGATTATAGTTTATACAACACAGGTTATCAGTTTACAATTACAATTTTCTTGAATGCTAATCTTTTTGTGCATTTCCCTTCTTAAATATTTGTCATAGTTGCTATAAGGGCATCATTTCTGTAATTTATAACTATTATTTTAATACTTTTATTAAGGTAATAATAAATATTTTCAAAACGGGTAATTCAAAAGAAAAACAAATTATGGATAAAGCCTTTTTAAAGCGACTAAAAAAATGCACTTACCAAAAAAAAAGTGGAATTGATTTTAAACTATTCTGAATTATTCTTAAATAGTAAATCTTATTATGAAATGTTGTAGAATAAAAAGGTTAAATATTTTTTTTTCTTTTTAAACGGTATTTCGTCAGTGTTTCAGAAAATGCTTTAATTTCGCCCCTTTAAAAAAAAATGTAAAATACCTTTCAGAACAAACATCAAATAATGGGTTAGAATCTCCTCTCTTCCCAACAACTCTTTCTCTCATTGCAACTCTTTCTCATGAGCTAAAGGTGATGAATTTGGTAATGGTAGTTATGGAGACGAATATCTATCTACTGCGAATCTTTCCAAATCAATACATAAGAAAACAATAGTATGGATAATATTACTGGTGACATGAAAATTTCATTATTAATATTTGTAATATTAAACAAAAGAGGTTACTGTTCACTTGTCTTATATATAGATATAAATATGGAATATGTTTTGAAATATTAAAAGAACACTACTATACATATTTTATTAAAAATTTAAATTTTAAAATTGGTCTCCCTTACTGTTGTTGGTTAGTCCTCTCAATCTTAGTATAATTGAGTGGTTTGTTATTCAAACCTATCCACACAATGAGTTTATTTCAACAAACTTCTCTATAAACACTTTAAGAGAAAGCTAAATTATTTATGGATAAGCTACAAGATATTGAAATGTAGGAGAATATCAATTTATTTTTTCTATGTAAATTGGATGGAACAATCCTTACTCATACATTCAGTTGATTTCAGAAACAGGTTTCAGTGCTACCTACTGGAAATACAAGTTTGAGCAACACCGGTTGGATAACAGAAACAAAAAGTTGAAGTAGAAAGGCAAAATTCAGTCAGTGCCTAAAGTGCCTGACATTGGTAAAGAGTAGTGAAACACCATACTTGTTACAACAGTCTATGGCATCCTGGTCCCTGATACTCCCACCTGGTTCTGCTATAACACCAATTCCACTTTCACATGCTTCTTCCACAGCATCTTTCCAAGCTGTTCATAGATTAAGATGCATCCATGTTAACAGAATTATCAAAAAGAAAAAGAAACTTATACTCTAAACTAATTTACTTTCACATAGCAAGGACTCTTCTGTCACTGGGGTGAGTTTTTTTCATTCTTTAACAATTTATCATTGTCTTGTGATGGTTTGATGTTAACTGAAAATCTCATCATAATGATGTTTATGTTTATCCAGCAAAAAAGGTAGCTCAGCTTCTCACAATAGAGGAAAATCCTCCAGCACAAGATTCAGTTGCATGAACATGAAAAGAAAGATACTAAGTAAGAATGTTGGTATTGCATTTATATGAAAATAAGACTTACCAAATGGGAAGAAGGCATCACTGGCCAAGGTTGCTCCTTTAACATCATCTCCGGCTTTCCTCATTGCTATTCTCAAACTCTCCACACGGTTTGGTTGCCCACTTCCCATACCTAGCATACAGTTGTTCTGCAGAAGATTATATAACAAAAGGGATCAGTTTCTTGAACCTATTACATAAGGCAGAGAAAAGTTTCATGGTATGAGAGATAAGAACCTTAGCTATCACGATGGCATTGCTTTTGACATGCTTCACACACAACCATGCAAACTCTGCATCACGAAGTTCATCATCTTGTGGAGCTTTCCCAGAGACCACGTTGAACTTGATGTCTTGTGGGGTTAAGTCATCTGAATCCTGAGCCAACCAACCTCCACCAACCTGTCTGAGTGAAAGCTTTCCCGCTTCATTCTTTTTGGCTTCAAGAATCCTTAGAGTTTTGGACTTTCCACGCAGAATCTCAAGTCCCTTCTCTGTGTAGCTGGGTGCAACTACTATTTCATAAAACATCCTTGTCTCACCATCTGTGGGGCTTCTGAATTCTCGAATTTCTTTAGCAAGTGCCTAAAATATATGAAAAATATTAAAAACATTGCTTATATAACATTTGTTGTAATTTGAGATAATATCTTTAGAATCTCCCTAATTAGAGAAAATAGATATGAAAAATATTAAAAACATTACTTATATAACATTTGTTGTAATTTGAGATAATATCTTTAGAATCTTCCAATTAAAGAAAATAGATATATAATCTTTTATTTTATTTTACTTTCCTAGTTTCCCTTTTAGGAGAATTAGATTATTACAAATAGAGAGTATTAGAATGTATTTTTTATGATTCTGAATAATAAAATCAGTCCTATTTTCAACTTGGTATCAGAGCTTGTCTGATCCGCTTCCGCTGTCTTTGCTGTCTGCCGACGGCCGGCCACCATGGCCGCCGCCACCTAAAAGTCTCTTCTTTAACATGTGCTTTTAATGGGCTCCAATTGCCCTAGTCAAGTTCTATCTTACCAAATATAAAGTTTGTTTGAGTATGATTAGAATGGAATTCGAATCCATTCCCTTTCGAACCAGTAGTTGAAACTGGTGCTTTAGATCTGTTGATGCCCTATCAACTTTGCTCCTTTTGGCATTCTTATTGACTCCCAGTTGAATCAAAGAGACCGAAAGTCTCTTCTTCGAAGAACCCATGAAAGGCCACTGCCTTCACTATTTATTCCGATGTGCACCGCTGCTCTCCGCCATCGACCACCATCATCCTCCGTACGCCGCTGGCCACCGTCCGCCACCGGCCACCGTTGCACTTTCGCCGGGTGACCAGCGGATCTAGACCACCACCTTAAGCAACGACCAACCACGTCGGTTCCGAGGGCTACCTCTCATTCACGCGCCGTCACGAGCACCAAATCTGTGCGATCATCCCCGGCCACCGCCACAGTTTCGATCGGTGACCAGCGGATCTGGATCATCTCTTCAAGCGCGACCTAACCATGGTGGTCGACGTCTGTCTCGTCCGCATGTGCCGTCACGCACCACCGTCCCTGTGTCGGAATCACATTGCGCCGCTTCCAATCGTGTCGCCGGACCTCCATCTCTCTGTTCTGATCCTCCATAGCATCCATGGCTGCCATCTTCGTTGTCTTCACAGCATCTTTTTCTTCTCTCCGTGAGTTCCGCTTTGTGAGCTACTGTTCGCCTCACGTTTCATGACCAGGGAGAGCTCTTTCGATGCCTAGTTAGCATTCGATGCCACTGCGTCTCCATTGCGAAGGGCTCCCTGCCTCCATCAATGGGTTTCGCCTCACGTCGTGCTGTGTTGTTCTTGCCTTTTCCTCCCTTTCTTGTGCAGCACCTGTGGCCAAGCCTGTCTCCACCATCTGGTTACAGTTTCGTGATTCTCTCTTGCAAGTGTGATGTTCCCGTTGGCCTGTGGCATGAAGGGGAGTCTATTTTTGTAGCTGTGATGTTCTAGTCTATTAGAATTATTGGTTATTGTGTATGAGTTATGTGTGTACGAGTTGTGTTCAAGTGTGTTCCAACTAAGAGTGAGTTGGAAAGGAGTGTGGTTAGTTACTTTGTTTTCTATAAATGTAAGTGTAGAGGTGTTTAAGCCCTGAAGAGAACATATTTTTATCTCAAGTTGGTACCTGCTCTGGTTTCTGTCCTAAAGTGGTCCACCAGCATTGTCATTGTTGTTTGCATCTGTTTGGTGCCCATTGCTGCCGTCCGCGGTTGTCTTGCCACTGTCTGCAGTTGTCAACTACAGTTTGAAGCTCTTCAACTTGGTTCTCTGCCATCTCGCATCTGTCCTCTGTCGTCCGCCGTCACTGTTCCGTCCGGCGACCACTAGATCTGGTTCGCCTCTTCACGCGACGACCAACCCCACCGGTGCCGGCGTCTGATTCTTTCCCACGCTTCGCCACGCGCCGCTTCTTTGTGCGCTACGAACAGGCGCGTGCAGCTCACGCGCCGCCCTCTGGTCGCCTGAAAGTCACCGCGACACCTCCATAGTCGTCGCCTGGACCTCCTCTCTCTGCTCTGCCCCTCGAAACCCTGCGTCAGTGAGGTCTAGAAGCTCCCCTTGAAGAAAACCCAAAGAAACCCCTAGGGTTTTCTAGTTCCTCTCGATTTTCTGGCTCCTTTTTGGTTCCTCTCCTATTTTTATCAACAATGGCATTTGGAAGTGTTCTTTCTTTCTCTAGAAGTCCCTCAATTACTTCTGAAAAGCTAAACGGAAAGAATTACCTCTCTTGGTCTGCTGCCGTGGAAATGTGGTTTCTCGGTCAAAGACATTATGACCACCTTGAGTAGGATGGAAGCCAAGTACCTTCTGAAAAAGCTGAACAATGGAAACAAGCAGATTTCCAATTGTGTGCCCTATTGTGGCAGTCTGTGGAACCCCGACTTTTGATATCTCCTAGAGCCTTCAAAACATGTCACTCTTTTTGGAAGAAAGCTCAAAGCATTTATGCTAATGATATTCAACGTCTCTATGATACAGCAAACAAGCTTGCATGTCTCAAAATGACACACCATGATATGGTCTCCTTCATGACTGAAGCCCAAGCAGCTGTGGAAGAGTTGAGAATGTTCTTGGAAGTGGAATCTTCGGAAGACATCAAGAAGAAGCTTGACAAGTATTATATGGTGATGATCCTCCGTGCTTTACACCCTGATTTGAATCATATCAGAGATCAACTTCTGACAAGTCATGAGGTCCCTTCCTTGGAAGCCTTGACCACACGTCTTCTTCATGTTCTAGTGCCTCAATCTCAGGAAGCTCCTGAAACAATGGAACCATTTGTCATGGTTGCTACGCGGGGAAGAGGAGGACGGGGCACTAGAGGAGGAGGACGTGGAGGTAGGGGACGTTCACAGTGCACTTACTGTAAGAGGATGGGTCACACCCAAGAAAACAACTACTCCTTGCATGGTTTTCCTTCAAAAACAGCCAATATCTCTAAGGCTGAAACTCCCACTTCCAACTCCAAGTTCACTGAGGAAGAGTATCAAGAGTATCTGCGATTAAAGTCTAACAGCTTGACGCAATCATCTCAACCCCAAGTACATCCACAGCTTGCATTTCTCAATCCATGGAAGGTCAAAATTCATGGGTAATTGACTTGGGTGCTTCTGATCACATCTCTGGTAATACCTCATTGTTCTCAACCCTTTCCCTCCAAGAAAAACCCCATTTCATTACTCTTGCAAATGGCTCTAAAACTTGTTCAAAGGGAGTCGATCAAGTCTCCCTGTCTCCCTCTCTAACTCTGAAATCTGTTCTTTTTGTCCCTAATTGTCCATTCAATTTAATTTCCTTAAGTCAGTTAACCAAAATGTTACATTGTTCAATAACTTTCAATTCAAAATCTTTTGTTATACAGGAGCGTGGCTCAGGGAGACAGATTGGAGAAGAATATGAAGCTGGAGGTTTATACCATTTTGGATCTCGTCCACGGGTCTCCTGTGTTGCAACTCTTCCCCCTAAAGTGTTACATGACCGATTTGGCCACCCTCACTTGTCAAAGTTAAAAAAGATGTGTCCTGAACTTAGTGGTCTTCAGACTTTAGAATGTGAGTCTTGTCAACTAGTAAAACATGTTAGATCTGTCTTTCCTAAAAAGTCTCAATCAATATGTAATTCTAGTTTTTCTATTATTCATTCTGATGTCTGGGGAACTAGTCGCGTCTCTTCTTTTGGTTTTAGGTACTTTGTTACCTTTATTGATGAGTATTCTAGATGTACTTGGGTTTATCTAATGAAAGATCGCTCTGAATTGTTACCCATCTTCACATCCTTTTTGAATGAAATCAAGAACCAAATTGGTCAAGTGATTAAAATCTTAACAAGTGATAATGCTAAAGAGTATTTCTCATCCGATTTTTCTGCAATCCTTAGCTCCCATGGTATTTTGCATCAGTCCACTTGTCCTCATACACCCGAACAAAATGGTATAGTCGAAAGAAACAATAGACACTTAGTTGAAACTGCTCGTACCCTTTTGCTTGGTGCCCATATACCTGTCCATCACTGGGGGATGCCATCTTAACCGCCTGTTTTCTTATTAATAGGATGCCCTCCTCCTCTCTCAATAATAAAGTCCCTTTCTCCATTCTCTCTCCCAATGATCCTCTCTTTCACACCCCTCCTCGGGTTTTTGGTTGTGTATGTTTTGTTCACGACATGTCTCTGGGGCTAGACAAGCTCTCCGCTCATGCGATCAAATGTGTCTTTTTGGGCTATTCTCGGCTTCAAAAAGGGTACCGGTGTTACTCTCCTGAAACCAAGAAGTACTACATGTCTGCAATGCTACATTCTTTGAACAGACACCTTTCTTCTCTCCATCTGTTCAAGATGTCCATATCCTCCAACAGGTGCTTCCTCTTCCAGTAGTTGAGTCCAATATCTCTAATGTCACTGTCAATCCAAGTCATGCTCAAGGTCCTCCCGAACCTTCCTCTCCACATATTGACATCTTCCGACACAGTACCCCGATGGGTAGTCCTCTTCTAGAAAATGGTGGATCTCCTCCTTCAGATTCTTCTCCCTCATCGCCTCCTGCCACGCCTCCTGGTGAAGATGATTTTGGTTGGCCCATTGCTCTCAGAAAAGGTACTCGTTCCACTCGAAACCCTCATCCCATTTATAATTTTCTTAGGTATCACAGATTGTCGCCCTCCTTTTATTCCCTTTTATCCTCAGTGTCCTCTGTGGTTATACCCAAAAATGTGAAAGAAGCACTTGATCTTCCTGGATGGCGATAAGCCATGATTGCTGAAATGCAGGCTCTTGACCACAGTAATACTTGGGAGCTTGTGCCACTTCCCCCGGGCAAAAAGGCTGTTGGTTGTCAATGGGTCTTTGCAATTAAAGTTGGCCCTAATGGTGACATTGATCGACTCAAAGACCGACTAGTTGCAAAAGGGTACACTCAGGTGTATGGCCTTGATTATTGTGACACATTTTCTCCCATGGCCAAGATGACTACCATTCGTCTGTTCTTTGCAATGACAGCAATTCGTCATTGGCCACTTCATCAATTGGATATCAAGAATGCCTTTCTCCATGGTGATCTTGAGGAGGAAGTTTATATGAAGCAACCTCCTGGGTTTGTTGCTCAGTGGGAGTCTGGTATGGTTTGCAAATTGCACCGATCTCTATATGGGCTCAAGCAATCACCATGTGCTTGGTTTGGAAAATTCAGCTCCATTGTTCATAAATTTGGGCTTAAATTTGTATATGTTGTAAATTGCACCATGTGCTTGGTTTGGAAAATTCAGCTCCATTGTTCAGAAATTTGGGCTTAAATTTGTATATGTTGTAAATTGCACCATGTGCTTGGTTTGGAAAATTCAGCACCATGTGCTTGGTTTGGAAAATTCAACACCATGTGCTTGGTTTGCAAATTGCACCATTCTCAATTGTATATGTTGATGATATCGTTATTACAGGGAATGATACTGCTGGAATATCTCAATTGAAGGAGTACTTGTGTAGACATTTCCAAACCAAGGATCTTGGAAGCCTCAAATACTTCTTAGGCATTGAAGTAGCTCAGTCAAAAGATGGAGTTGTAATCTCCCAAAGGAAGTATGCTCTGGATATTTTGCAAGAAACAGGCATGATTGATTGTAGACCGGTTTAGAGTCCCATGGACCCAAATCAAAAATTAACAACAGAAGGTGAGTTATTCTCCGACTTGGAGAGATATAGGAGGCTAGTTGGAAAACTAATCTATCTCACTATTACAAGGCCAGATCTATCTTTTGTTGTTGGGGTGGTTAGTCAGTTCATGCAAGCTCCATGTGTTGGCCATTGGAATGCTATCATTCGCATTCTAAGGTATCTGAAAAAGGCTCCTGGGCAAGGGTTGTTATATGAAGAAAAAGGAAGCCTTCAGGTATCAGGATATTGTGATGCCGATTGGGCAGGTTCTCCTATTGATAGACGATCTACTACTGGATATTGTGTTTTCCTTGGAGGAAACATTATCTCATGGAAAAGTAAGAAACAAAATGTAGTGGCTCGATTAACAGCGAAAGCTGAATATAGGGTAATGGCGTCACTAACATGTGAACTTATATGGGTGAAACAGTTCCTTCAAGAGCTTAACTTCTGTGACATCCGGAGTATAAAGATGTATTGTGATAACCAAGCTACTCTTCACATTGCATCAAATCCAGTGTTTCACGAG
The DNA here is from genome assembly GCA_027742785.1 of Vigna reflexopilosa. Lineage (NCBI taxonomy): Eukaryota > Viridiplantae > Streptophyta > Magnoliopsida > Fabales > Fabaceae > Vigna > Vigna reflexopilosa. The sequence goes on from CM050924.1 coordinate 13,415,481, forward strand.
AGGAATAAGCATATAAAAATTGATTGTCATTTTGTTCATGAAAAGTTATTGTCAAAAGAAATATGTACCAAGTTTGTTGGATCAAATGACCAACTCGCAGATGTGTTGACTAAGTCATTAAGGGGACCTCGGATCGAGTTTATTTGTTCCAAGCTTGGTACATACAATCTGTATGCTCCAGCTTGAGTGGGAGTGTTAGAATTATTGGTTATTGTGTATGAGTTATGTGTGTATGAGTTGTGTTCAAGTGTGTTCCAACTAAGAGTGAGTTGGAAAGGAGTGTGGTTAGTTACTTTGTTTTCTATAAATGTAAGTGTAGAGGTGTTTAAGCCCTGAAGAGAACATATTTTTATCTCAAGTCAGTCAACAATTCATCAGCCTTGTTGGCGTGTGCTTTAATGTCGTTGTCGCTGCAGTCAGTTGTTGTAACCTCTGCAGTTTGTCACTGTTGCCTCAATAAGCTGTCGCATTTTCTTTGGTCAAGATTAAGAGTGTCTCATGAAGTGCACTAGCCGTCGTTTCCGTTGTTTGCCGTGAGGGGAAATATTTTTCAGCCCCTGCAGAGAACTTTCTTCTTGGGCTAGAGTTTACCCTATACTTCTTGTGATACAGTGTTAAGTATCACCATTTACGAGTAGTCCAGCAGAGAACTTTGGACCTCTAACCTGTCTTTGGCCTTTTGATGCCATCATAAATCTCAATCTTTGGTGTTTTTGGTTTCTGCCAATGCTTTGTTATAACAGCTCACTAAGAGTTGTTCTTTGAGACCGCCCGCTGAATTGACTCTTTCAAAGTTATGGGATTCAAATTTGTCCCTCGTACAGATCAGTTCTCACCAGTTCTTCCACCTTCACATTCTGTGTTCAATCGTGAGGGAAAGAAAAGTTTCAACCGCTGTAAGGTAGTGGAGACCCTGCAGGTTTGTTGCTGTTTCAACCGCTGTAAGGTGGTTAAGTCCCTACAGGATTGTTGTTGTTAGCCGCTGCAAGGAAGTTCAGTTCCGGCAGGTTCGTTGTTGTTAGGGTAGTTAAGTCCCTAAAGGTTCGTTGTTGTTAGGGCAGTTAAGTCCCTAAAGGTTCATTATTGTTAGCCTTTGAAGGCCTCCCATATGTTACTCATGGAAATCAAGTTCTTGAAGCTTTGTTGTTGTTCGCCACTATTGATGGTAATCTAGTCCCTGCGGTTTGTTGCGATTAACCACTACAAGCCTTCATCCATTCTTGTAGTTTGCTGCTGCAAGTCATCATCCATTGTTAATGCAAATCTCTCTTGTCCATTGCTGTCCAAGTTGAAGTTTCATGGTGCAAGTTCAGGGTTGTCCATTGTTGTCCATTATTCTCCATATGATGCTGAGGAGTCTCCTGGGCTACATGTGTTTGTGTGTGCAATTTGGTTTATTGACATTATCTCTGATTGGGTTTGTCTATTCCAAGCCTGGTTCATACAATCTTGTATGATCCAGCTTGAAGGGGAGTGTTGTAATTTGAGATAATATCTTTAGAATCTTCCTAATTAAAGGAAATAGATATATAATCTTTTATTTTATTTTACTTTCCTAGTTTTCTATTTCTCTTTTTAGGAGAATTAGACTATTACAAATAGAGAGTATCAGAATGTATTTTTTATGATTCTGAATAATAAAATCAGTCCTATTTTCAACTACATTGTTTCCTCCTTGTCTTAAAATGAAAAACCAGTGACTGGATCACTTTGTATAGAAAAAATCAGACAAAAATTCAAATAGAATATTTACATCATCAATTTCCACGTTAAAGGCTACAATTCCACCAAATGCACTCACAGGATCGGCTTTAACAGCTAGTCTGTAGGCTTCAAGAATATCATCACGTGATGCTACTCCACAAGGATTGGTATGCTTCACTACTACACAGGTGGGGTTCTTAAACTCACATACACAGTTCCAAGCTGCATCAGCATCCAAGTAGTTATTATATGACATCTCCTGCATGATAATGTTAAGGTTGTAATGTTAGGGTTATTACATGAAGATTTATAGAAACGGTACAATTTTCAGTTACAAACTCTTAAATATATGAAATACATTTAGCAGTAAATTTAGATGATGATGATGAAAGAAATTAGTGTGTTAACTCCCACCTTTCCATGGTGTTGGATGGCTGTAGCAATTCCACCAGCATTAACCTCAGAAAGTTTTTTGTCGACATAGAACGCAGCTTTTTGATGGGGATTTTCACCATAACGGAGAGAACTTTTGAGTGAAAGAGGCACTGTTAAGCTAGGAGGAAATTTATCTGTCATCAAATACAGAATAAGTAAATCTATTGAGAACATAAATATTAACAAAAGCACTATAAATATTTAAACAAACACATATTCAGTATACTCGCATAATATACAGACAGTTCTGTTCATGTTTCAGAATTAAATATATGATTTCAATTTTTTTCACTGATTTCACGAACTTCAAAATTAGAAAATGTATAAAATATATGAAATTTGTACACCAACTAATCTGCTGGCTATACATGAAGCTTTAACATTCTAGGATTATATTAATAGATTATTAATATTTTTCTGTAATGGACGTTTCCATCTCACTGAGGAAATGAAATAACAATAGTTGAGTGTGAATCAATAATCAATTCCTCACAAACTTGAAACAAAAGTACCTCCCACACTCTGCTTCCACAACCACTCAGATACTGCAGAGTCATAGGAAGCAACATGTTGAAAAGCTTTCCATGCAAGTTTTAGCCTGAACTTTTCATCATCGTGGTTTCCTTTAAGAAATTCCAGAAGGCCAGGGTAATCTTCTGTATCAACCACTACTAAAACATCCTTGTGATTCTGCTCAAATAAGAATTTATCACCATATACTCAAAATATTTCAATAGAAAAACTAAAAAATTCAGGTCAAAGACAGTATGCAATGGACAGGGGTTCTTATACTTTCCACATATGTCAGATCAGTGATAGGATATTTTCTGAGCCATTTTAGAAAAGCCTTTTAAGTTTTCATGACAACATAAAGATTTATGAATGATGTCAAGAGGTCAAATTTATTGAGGTTTGGCATATTCAGTCAAAAAAACCACCTTTGCAGCAGCTCTAATCATGGCCGGACCACCAATGTCAATATTTTCAATTCCATCCTCAAATTCAATGCCACCAGCTGATGTGACTTTATCGTAAAATGGGTACAAGTTCACCACCACAACATCAAAAGTACCTAAAAGGAGAAACTATAAGCAAAAGAAAATACAACCTCTCAAACTAAATGAGCACAACATAAACTGAACAGAAAACTAGCACCATGCGCTTGTAATAGCAGTTGATAGCAACATAACTTACCAATTCCATGTGTATTAAGTGCTTCAATATGATGTTTTAGGTCCCTTCTAGCCAGGATACCCCCATGTATGTTAGGGTGCAAAGTTTTGACACGACCATCAAGCTGCAAAAAAAGCCACAACATTCTGCTAGTAAGTACACACTGAGAGCAAACCCAGGCACAATGGTAAAAGTTGTAACTTGAGGAATGCTTGGCCATGGGTTTGAATACCGAATTTATAACATATCCATTCTGCTGAGGGTGCCAACATTTATAAGATTACCATAGCAAGTAGATTAGCCATCAATCTAAACTCTAAAAAGTTTGCAACTATGACACTCCAAATTTCCATATTGGAAATGTTGGTTTAAGTAAACAAAAAATGAGGAGTCATGATGCTAATACAGACTAAAACTTTTGGACCCATGTACAGGTGTGGCTACCAATATTCAATAGAAACCATTAAAGTTACAATAAAAGAAACACCATAATAGCTAGTTCCGCAGGAAAATATCAGCAGAAAACTAAAGCCTTATAACCCAATAAAAACATTAAAAACAGCTTGACTAACCAATTAGAAAACACTTATAGTAGAGACAAAAATAAGGTAAATTGCTTAAGCTTATGATTACAAGTTAAAATCAAGTTAAAGTGCTTCTATAACAGTTAAAGTGCAAAATTCTTTCCTAACATATAGGAGAAACTTAATTCATTTGATATCCTTATTGTCTTTTGTAAAAGTTCTACTAAAAATGTTTATCCAAACAGGGCCTAGTCACAATAATTCATAGACGTATCATCAGAAGTTTCAGCACTAGAATTGTTCATGAGAGTTTAGAGAAGAAAACTCAAGTAGCAACGCGCACACACCATTTCAGGGAACTGAGTAAGCTGTTCTACTTTAGTAACAGCTACTCCAGCCTTCTCCAAAGCAGAAGCTGTTCCTCCAGTTGAAACAATAGTGTATCTACAATTTAATAGAGGAACTGTCAATAATTCACTATAGAAACTGAAGCTTCTCAAGATTCCACAAACCACATATAAAAAAAAAGCGCCAATAAATAGTATAAAACAATAAAATAAATAGTATAAAACAATAGTATTCTAACATACTAGAAAATAAACTCATTAATTGTAATAATTTATTTACCCTAATTCCTGGAGCCCATTGCCAACAAATGCAAGATCCTTCTTATCTGACAATGATATCAAGGCTTGCTTGGTCCCTGTTTCACAGAAAAACATTGTATGTCAGAAACAGTTATCTTTACATTTTAAAGTATAGAAAACATCACCAAAGGGTAAAATATGGGTATGTTTTGACACTTACAGATTAAAGTAAACATGTATGTCTAAACTGAAATCACAAATAATAAATACAAATTCACTCTATAATTAAAACTAAACTGGTTTGGATGGAACAGAGGGAAGGAAAGTTATTCAAAACATTTTTATGGGGCAAATCACCAAACCTTAAATTAGGAGGACTTATTGAATGCAAACATACAAGATACAACTGCTGCGGATGTGCTTAATATAGTAAAACAATGAATTTTTTAAGTTAGTTGATTTGACATCTCAACCGTGAGAAGTTTTCTGTGTCAGCCCTACTAAAATCCCTCTTATGCTCATGAAGTGCAACAAATGAGCTTCGGTGGAGATTTTGACAATGGTGGCCTTCTAAACCATGCTTGTAGCAGCTCTGACAATTGATATACTTAGATGGAGTCCAGTAATAATATGTTACCTATTCAATTATGCAGAAACGATATTCTAAATCAGACAGGATTGTCTCAAAAGCACTTATCATTTATGCAATCGTGTCTTGCACTCAAACTTAAAAGTGATGCTTAGTAGTCAAAAGGCTCAGACATTTGAAGATAGCTCTGTAAATGCTAATTTGAAGACACAAACAGAAGTTGCAAAACAAATAGTTTCTAATGCATTACCAACCAACTCATAACACTGGATATGAACAACGAGAAAATAGAGTTTAGCTGCATATCAGTCATAATTGACAGTTACCAAATAATCATCAGCCACAGAATCAATTATTCTCTATACTACTACGGGAAATAATGAATAGCTTAGTGCGATAGAAAAGGGACCAGAAAAACTAGTAAGTCCAAAATCTCTGAAAAACTCAGTGCGGATTAATCACACAAGGTCATGCAATAAAAAATAAAAAAACGGCATTAAGAGAGAAATATAACCACCCTTTGAGATCAGAAAACAAAGACACGAATGCAATCCACTCCATTTGAAGCCACAGATGTGGTATTGTGTAAATCACCCCCGTTAGATAAAAAAAATATTCATTTTGGCTATCCTTAAAGGGGTGAAAAATAAACAAACAAAACCCCTAAATAAAACAATTGAAAACACGAAAGAAAAGAGGTAGTGGAATTGAAAAGTACCAGGGACAGAGGAAGAAGAAGCAAATTTAGAGGCTGCTATGGTATCAGTCTCCGCCATGGCTTTGATGGGAACACCCCTGAAATGCAGTGAAGATGACCGCACCTGAACATACCCATTTGAAAACCAATACCATTTAGCAACAAAAAAAAAAATCAGATAAAAAAAAGGAGAAAAAGAAGAATACCAAAGTTTTGGATAGGAGATGGGAAGAGAAGTTATGGGGGGTTGTGAGGGAATAAGGAGAGTGAAGAGTTCCAGAGAGAATGCGAGAGGGGATGGTGGCTGCGGTGGTAGCGGCGGCGGTGGTGGCTGCGGCGGAGGAAGCACCCAACACAAACATCCTCTGAGTGTGTTAAAGAGTGACACAACCAATGAGTTATGTTAACAAAGATTTTGACTTAGGTTTGATAGATTCTCTTATTCTTGTCCTTTTCATCAAATAGGTTGTGTTACTTTGTTGTGTTCAATGGGCACGTCTTATATGAAACTCAACTCTTGGGAAAACCCAAAATCCAATCACAATTTTTAGCACAAAATTGTGGAAAGTTTACATCAAACATTTTGTTTGGAGAGTGAAATAAAATACCGTGATTAATGAAATAATTAAATTTATTGTAACATAATAATGTGATAAATGGATGGCATGTCTTTTATTTATAATAATAATAATAATAATAATAATAATATGTAAAAGGATGATAATACTAATACGAGGATTAAGGATTTAGTTACTTCTATTCAACAACTTGTTACTTCCATCAATGATGAGGATGATATGGGTCAAAGGTTAAGAAGTTATTTGATGGTAGTAATTTGGTACTTGCAATAAATGATAAGTTTGCTATCTAAGTGTGGATTTTGGATTCTGGTTGTATTTACATGTGTTCCCAAACCAAAGTTCGTTTGAGATATATCAGAAGAGGGCTTGCGATACTTGTCTAATTGAAGTTCAATTTTATTGTCTGACTTTAACACTTTTTTTCATCCTTCATATATATTTTTACCAAACTATCAAGGAGTTCAGTTTTAGAGATTAATGTACCACACGAGAAAAATAATAAATAAATTAAATTAAATTAAATTTTAGTGTAATTACATTTTGATGAATAAATATATATTTTTGTAGTTTTTCATGTTACTTTATTATATAATTACTATAATTGTTATAAAAGTCATCATATATGATGATTTATTAATTAGAAGAATTTCAATAATTTAATCAGAAAAGGAAATTATTAGATATGACTAGGAATTCTAAAAGCTATTTTTGAATATTGTTTTATGCTATATATATTTAAAAATTAAAAGATATCTTAATATATTATTATATGTAATTGGATATTATTGTTAGATAATAATAATAATAATAATAATAATAATAATAATAATAATGATGATGATGATGATGATGATGGTGATATTATGATACAATATATTATTTATGGACTCATAAGAATAAATTAGAACAAAGATAATTTTATTTGATTATATTCTAAAAATAATGGATTTTTATAAAGATTAAGAAAATAAATCGAATAGAGATAGGTATGTCTCTTATTTATATTATGTTAACATAGAAACCTTAGCCATCAAGAAACAGAGACATAAACTTTAAGGGTGATAATGAGGGTTTGATTGAGTGAAGATTTGTGAGAGCTCCAAGGTGTTATTGAAGTGCATTGGTTATTCTAGAAAAAAGTTTTAGCGGGAAACCAAGGTAAGGGGAGTTTAAATTCGTGATTTTTTTTCTTGCTTTCTTTTCTTGCCTTGTTTGTATGTGTACACGATTAATTGAGTACAATTGATGTTTGTTTTGGCAAATACATGTTATTGACTTTGTGATGCGAATATGAAACTATGTTATTTTCTTGTACTGTGGTCGGTCATGTATGAGCTTTTCGTATTACGCTATGTTAAGGATGTTGGAGTCTCGTGTAGAGACAAAGATTCGAGTGTCACTTCCTTTAGCGCGAGGAGGTGGATGTCTCACCCAAAAGGCTTCATCTTGTACTGAGTATAATGCACCGATGCGCATAGTGTTTTTACTCGTTAGTCCTTGAGAAGTCGGGGAGATAGGTCTGAAGTTACGATAGAAGACGACTTAAATCGCCTTGTTTTGTGAAACAGTAGAGGGAAACGACATTGATTTATGAATGGTTTGGTTGTGATGTTAATGTTGTGATGAAATATAATTATATTATTATGTATTTAAAATGATTGTTGTATATTGTATCTTATGATATTTCTGGTTGCTCACTCTTGCATGCTGTGGTTTCCACTTGCAAGATCGTTTTATATAGAAGCAGATAATCATGCAGTTAGTTCAGATGTTGTATAGCACGACAAGTGGATTGAGAGTTGGGAAATTTATGATTTTTTGAATAAACTATTTTATATAAAGTTTTATTTTATAATTAAATCAGAATTTTGGTTTATTTTTCTTGAATTTGAAAAACTTATTGAATTTGAATTTCTCCAAAAGTATTATGATTTTAAAAATTTAAATTTTCATTTGTAATCGCAGCATTCCAAAATTGGAGTGTTATATTTTGATATCAAAACTAGATTTTTAAAAATCTTTGGAGACCTGTCTAGTTTTTATAATGTCTTTTGTATGATTTAATTTGTTTGTTGTGATGTAAGGAAAGTTACTGTTTGTTTTGTATAATTCTAAAGGTTTGTTGTGGTGTTTGTACGGAGTGCTAACTTTCTCTCTTGTTTCATAAATATGCAGTAGTGTTTTGTTTCCTCTCCATACTTTAATCGTCCCTTGATTTTCTTTCATCATTGTCACCAATTATATTTCTTTTACTGTGATAATTGATATTTGATCGTATGTGTTTTTATTTTTATTTTGAATATTTAGAATGTGGATTGTTTTAGGTGTGAGACCCTGAAAATTTCTCTGTAATTACCTGTCACATCACCATTAATACACCCCTCAATCCATTCTTATCTCATTTTAAAATCCATTTCCAAATCTGATAAACTCTCTGACATACACTGAAACCACACCCATCATTCTCTGAAAACGTACATGGCTGCACCTGCACACCCGCCACGTGTTGCAGAAGAAGCTTCCAGTTCAGAATTTAGTGGGCACGTGTCAGCTTGGGGTACGTTCGCTCAAACGAACGTGAATTTCACAAAACTGGATTTCCTAGAATTCTCTCTCTTACCTGCACCACTTATCCTCTTCCTCTGAACTCAAAACCTTCATCTTCTCCAACCTCTCTCTAGAAACCTTAAAACTTCTCTCTACTGTTACTCATTCATCTCTTCTCCGTTTAATATTCAGAACCGTAGGAACGTTCCTTACGCCGTGAACTTCATTTTGGTCCGAACAACTTCAGATTCTGTTGACGGTAAGATTTCCAACTCATAAGCTCGTTTCTGGAATTCCTTCGAACCCAAATTCAGTTACATGCAAGGGCTTAAGTTGATATCGTTTACGTTTCTTTGGTTAGACTTAGTTGAAGAGAATAAGAAAGATCTTGGAGGGTAGAAAACCATAAGTTGGGCAAGTCCAAGTGATACTTTTAGAACGAACACTGCTATCCAGGTAAGGGAAGCTTATATGTTTAATTTATACTGTATGTTGTATGATCTGAGATGTATGAATGAAAAAAATATAAGGTTTGAGCTGTATGGTTGACCACTGTTATGGAAATTTTACTAATATGATTTCTGGTTTTGATTTCTCTGCTATGAACGAACACTGCTGGTATGAGTTATATTTGATGTTGATTTTGATTTAAATGCATGTTGATTTGATCAAGTATGAATGGAGTATGGTTATGGTGTGGTTGGATTGATTAAAATGTTGAAATCTGTATGATGATGATGTTTGAAGTGATTTAAATCTGGAAATGAAAGTATAAAGTTCATAAAGTTGAAATCTGGAAAATTCTGCTAAAGTTGAGAAATCTGGAATTTTACTCTTTCCCACTGATAAAGGACGTTCATCCCTGTACGGTCTTAAACCGTTCGGCTTTTAGTAAGATTACTTAGATTGGAATTCTTTCATTTGGAAAGGATTCTGCTCGAGAACGAGCGTCCCCAGTTGATGGTCTGAGCGTTCGTCTAGCTCAGCAATATTTAAATATTTAAGACTTTATAAATAAGTGACGTTCGGCCTTAAGTCGAGCGTTCGTCCTTAATGACGTTCGACCTTATGTTGAACGTTCGTTCTACAGAGCGTTCGTTTTTATATTGAACGTTCGTTCAAACTGGCGTTCGGTCATATACCTAAACGTTCGTCCTAAAATAGCGCTCGGTCTTATAACGAGCGTTCGTTCTAAATTGCGCAATGTCTCAGACTAAGCGTTCGTTCTAATTGAATACTTATTTGATAAAACAGCGTTCGTCCAAAGTATTAAATACTCAATTTTCTTTACGTTCGTTCCATTCCTGGCAGTGGTTTTCATATACAAGTCTCTTCAAAAATAATTCTAAGTGTTCTTGATCCTCCATTGTGCATTAAATCTGGTGCAAGTTTTTATCCCAAATATTTTTCTAAGTACCAGTATACTTCAAAGTTGAGTCCGTTCATTTAATTGGTCAAACAGAAAGTACGTTCGTTATATATCTTTACTGATTATCCAGTAACTTCATTTGGACGTTCGTCCTCACCCTTCATTGGACTGAACGTTCGTCATTTTTGACTCCTGAATATAATGATGCAAAAGATGATGGAATATGGTAGATTAAAGTGTGAACACTATGAGAACTGAATTTATGATGTTGGATTTTGGACGAGCGTTCCAGGGAGGAACGCCTCATATATATATATATATTGAAAGATTGAATTGGTAAAGTATGACTATGGTTAGCTAATGCTGGCTTGGTCCATCCTGATATTCCGTGATGCTCATCTTCACGTAGAAGGGAGTAATCATGAGTGGGAATGGCAGGAGGTCTTTCGTATCCCTCACTTAGCAGGGGCGAAGGATTAACCTCGAGTGGCAGCTGTTGAGGGTATCCCAGTTACTACATCACTCGGGTGCAAGGACGCCTGTAGCTACATGGTTCATACAGTCCGGACGGTCGTCTAAAATATACATATGTTTATAAATTACTATGATGGATTATGTTAAATTGTATGTTAGGCGTGTGCATTGAAATGTTGAACGTGTATGTTGGATGTATGAATTAAATATTATAAGCTTACCCTTTCGTTTTCCTTGTGTTGTCAATTGTCCATGTACGTTCGTCCTGTTTTGCAATGATCATCCGTTGTGGATGTGAGCAGATGGTGGTACGTTCCTGGAAGAAATACTAGAAGAAGAAAATTTGGAAGAGGCGAATCTAGTTGGAGTAGAAGTGAAGGCCGAGCCTTAGAGCGCTCGTTTAGATGTTAGAGTAATTTGAACATTCGGCTATATATTTTGTAAAGCCGTTCATCCTAATGATCTCCATTTCTGTTTAAGCGTACGCTATTTTTATTATCCAAGTCGTTCGGTTTTTTTTGAACTCTGCTTTATTAATGTAAAGACTGCTTAATTACTGTTAATTGTAATTAATTCTAAATTATGGTAATTACTATATTTTGGGATGTTACATTAGTGGTATCAGAGCAGTTTTGTTCTATAAAAAGGACACTGTAGGATATGAGTGCACTATGTTTTTGCTGTGTGCTTATATGTTTAATGAGTTATTGTTTTTAACTCTTGAACAATTCTAACGCTCGTTTTCTGATGAACCAGAGAACCTATGGCGCCTAGACTTCCTCCTCCCCCACCGCCGAATGATACTGACGCGTCCAACAACGCTAGGCTGTTGGAATCCGTGATAGATAGGTTGCAACAGCAGAATAATACTCTGATGGAACAGAACGCCACTCTGATACAGCAAAATCAGAACGCCATGCAGATTATGGAGGCCGCTCGTGCTAGTTCGGAAGCCACGCAGAGGCAATTGATGGACATTCTTGCTGCTACCAGAGGCACGCCAGGAGCGTCCTCTTCCAATGCTACCCAGCCCACTACGGAATGGAGTTTGGAAAGTTTTCTACAACATCATCCTGCCAAGTTCAATGGAAAGGGACTTCCGGATGCAGCGGATCAATGGCTAAGGGACATGGGGAGGATTTATGATGCCAAAAGGTGCCCAGACGACAACCGTTTGGCATTTACGGAATATTTATTAACTGGTGAAGCTAGCCACTGGTGGACGAGCGCAAAAGCTCTCTTGACGGACGCCCAAACTCCCATCACTTGGGAAGTGTTTAGGAATAAATTTTATGAAGAATACTTTCCAGATAGCGTTCGGTTTGCAAAAGAAGTAGAGTTTCTTCAATTGGTTCAAGGAGGGATGTCTGTTTCTGAATATACGAACAAGTTCAAACACTTGGTTCGTTTCAACACAATGGCCACAAATGAAGAGTGGCAGTGCCGGAAGTTTGAGAACGGCTTGAGAAGTGATTTGAAGGTTATGATTTCAAGCTTGTGCATACGAACGTTTTCTGCCATGGTGGAGAGGGCCAAGGTGTTGGAGAAGAACATGGCCGAGGCGGAAAAGCACAAGAAGCAACATCAGGGTGTAAGGGGACCAATCGTAGCAAGGAATAATACCAGTCAGAGGAGATTCCCTTACGCTCGTCCAAATCAACTCACGAACGCAAGCGGATCGCAAGCATTGGTTCCTGCCGGACAGTATGGGCAGCAAGGTGGTATTACTTGTTTTCAGTGTGGAGGACCACATTACCGTTCGTCATGCCCTCAATTGATGGGTGGAAGACATTGCACTCGTTGCGGAAGGAATGGGCATGTGGCGAACGAGTGCAACTCTGGAGGTCGAGCAGTAATGAGACCACCAAATGCTGGAAGGAATCAGCCGAGAGGGGGACGAGCTCAAGCAGTGGGACGAGTGTATGCGATCACTGGAGCGGAGGCAGCGAGCTCAGGTACGCTCGTCACTGGTACCTGCTTACTTCATGGAATATCTTGCTGTGTGTTGTATGACTCGGGGGCAACACACTCCTTCATCTCGAAGGCGTGCGTTGAGAAACTGGGGTTAGCAGCGAGTGAGATGCAGTTTGACCTGGTGGTGTCAACACCAGCCGCTGGTGAGGTTAGGACGTCTACCATGTGCGTTAGATGTCCTATTGAGGTAGAAGGGCGTAGATTCAAGGTAAATCTCATCTGTTTGCCTCTTAAAGATTTAGAGGTAATTTTGGGAATGGATTGGCTGAATACCAATCGCATTCTCATAGATTGTGGAGCTAAGGAGTTAATTTTTCCTGAAGAAGACGAAGAGGATTTGGGTGTGACACTCGGCCAGTTGAAAGAAGATATTATGGAGGGCGCCGCTTGTTTTCTCATAATGACGCATGAAGACCAAGAGCTGGGAAAGTTGAGGCAAGAACGAACGTCCGTTATTGGCAGTAAAGAACGAACGTTCGTTATTGGCAGTAAGGAACGAACGTCTATTTTGGAGGAGTTTCAGGACGTTTTTCCAGAGGAAATACCTGGGTTACCTCCTGTTCGGGAAGTTGAATTCACCATTGATTTGGTGACGACAGCCGCACCTATCTCAGTTCAACCATACCGGATGGCGCCTGCAGAGTTGGTTGAACTTAAAAAGCAGATTGAAGCGTTGATGGAGAAGCAGTTTATTAGACCGAGCGTATCACCATGGGGAGCGCCTGTGCTCTTGGTGAAAAAGAAGGATGGCAGCTCTCGATTGTGCATAGATTACAGACAATTGAACAAGCTGACCATCAAAAACAAGTACCCGTTGCCAAGGATTGATGATTTGTTGGATCAACTGCATGGGGCAACAGTATTTTCAAAGATAGACTTGCGTTCGGGATATCATCAGATTAGGGTGAAAGAGGACGACATTCAGAAGACAGCGTTTAGGTCTCGTTATGGACACTACGAGTATGTAGTGATGCCATTTGGAGTGACGAACGCTCCTGCAGTGTTCATGGATTATATGAACCGCATTTTCAGACCTTACTTGGACAAGTTTGTGGTCGTTTTCATAGATGATATTCTCATCTACTCTAAGACACAAGCCGAGCATGAAGAACACTTGAGGGCAGTGCTGAGAGTGTTGAGAGAAAAGGAGTTGTATGCAAAACTGTCCAAGTGTGAATTTTGGATGAATGAGGTACAATTTTTGGGCCATGTGGTCTCGGCTGAAGGTATTTCAGTGGATCCTTCTAAGGTGAGAGCAGTGTTGGATTGGAAGAGCCCGCGTTCGGTCACAGAAGTGAGAAGTTTCGTTGGGCTTGCTGGCTACTACAGACGCTTCATAGAGGGATTCGCCAAGATAGTGGCTCCGCTTACCCAATTGACTAGAAAGGATCAGCCGTTCGCTTGGACTGACTTGTGTGAGGAACGCTTCCAAGAGTTGAAGAATAAGTTGACGAGCGCTCCAGTTTTGATAATTCCAGACACGACCAAACCTTTTGAAGTGTACTGTGACGCGTCCCATCAAGGGTTGGGCTGTGTGCTTATGCAAGAGAGACGAGCGGTAGCATACGCGTCTCGTCAGCTGAAGATTCATGAACGCAATTATCCAACGCACGACCTAGAGCTGGCAGCGGTCGTCTTTGCATTAAAGATTTGGAGACATTACTTGTATGGATCCGTCTTCCAAGTCTTTAGTGATCACAAGAGCCTCAAATATTTATTTGATCAAAAGGAGTTGAATATGAGGCAAAGACGTTGGTTGGAGTTCTTAAAAGACTATGAATTTGAGTTGCTTTATCACCCTGGAAAGGCCAATGTAGTGGCGGATGCTCTAAGCAGGAAGGCAGTGTATGTCTCGTTGATGATGGTGAAAGAGCTTAGTTTGGTTGAGAGTTTTAGAGATCTAAGGTTGCAGTTTGAGTTGGAGCCGAACAGCATTAAGTGCTGTAACCTTAGAATATCTAGCAACATCTTTGATCGGATTAGAATGAAGCAACGAGAGGATGAAGAGCTGGTGAAGATCTTTAGCGCGCTCGGTTCAGAACGAGCCAAAGAGTTCAATGCTGGGACGGACGGCCTACTGCGTTACATGGGTAGGACGTGCGTTCCCAATGATGGCGAACTGAAGCGGATCATATTGGAGGAAGCACATCACAGTCGTCTTAGCATACACCCCGGTATGACTAAGATGTACCAAGATCTTAGACGCTCGTTCTGGTGGCCTGGAATGAAGAGTGATGTCGCTCGTTTTGTGGCATCTTGCTTGACCTGTCAACGTGCAAAGGCTGAACACCAACGACCAGGCGGCTTGCTTCAACCATTGGAAATTCCAGAGTGGAAGTGGGACAGCATTTCTATGGATTTCGTGACCCATCTACCACGTACGATTCGAAATCATGATTCAATCTGGGTAATCGTGGACAGATTAACAAAGAGCGCCCACTTCCTAGCAGTAAACTTGAAGATGTCAATGACAAATTTGGCTAAGTTGTACATCAAGGAGATCGTTCGTCTTCATGGAGTGCCTTCAAGCATAATTTCTGACCGAGACCCGAGATTCACATCTCGGTTTTGGCAATCGTTACAAGGCGAGTTGGGAAGCAAACTGCAGATGAGTTCAGCGTATCATCCTCAAACGGACGGTCAGTCCGAACGTACCATCCAGACGCTGGAAGATTTACTGAGGACGTGCGTCCTAGATCACTTGGGCGCCTGGGATGAAATACTGCCGCTAGTGGAGTTCACGTACAACAACAGTTTTCAAGCTAGCATTGGTATGGCGCCGTTTGAAGCTCTCTATGGAAGAAAATGCCGAACGCCACTTTGCTGGTTCCAGGAAGGAGAGAACGTGTTAACTGGACCTGAGCTCATCCAGCAAACGACTGACAAAGTGAAGTTGATTCAGGAGAGATTGAAGACGTCCCTGAGTAGGCAAAAATCTTATGCGGATAGAAGAAGGAGGCCATTGGAGTTTGCTGCAGGGGATCATGTATTCTTGAGACTCAACCCAATTACTGGAGTAGGCAGAGTCGTTCGTCCAAAGAAGCTGTCGCCAAAGTTCATAGGACCGTACCAGATTTTGAGGAAAATTGGACCAGTAGCTTATGAATTAGCATTGCCACCTCAACTATCAAATCTACATCCGGTATTCCATGTGTCTCAACTCAGAAAGTATATAGCCAACCCCTCTCATGTATTAGAACTGGAAGACATTCACCTACAACCGGATCGAACGCTGGAGTTGCAACCAGTTCGTGTTGAGAGCGTTCGCACAAAGTTACATAAAGGGAAGGACGTTCGTTTAGTAAAAATAGTGTGGGACGCTAAGACTGGTGACTCAACTTGGGAAGTAGAGAGTGCGATGAGAGACTTGTATCCCCACCTATTCACGGGTAAGTTTTAAATTTTCGAGGACGAAAATTTTTGTAGTTAGGGAGAATGTGAGACCCTGAAAATTTCTCTGTAATTACCTGTCACATCACCATTAATACACCCCTCAATCCATTCTTATCTCATTTTAAAATCCATTTCCAAATCTGATAAACTCTCTGACATACACTGAAACCACACCCATCATTCTCTGAAAACGTACATGGCTGCACCTGCACACCCGCCACGTGTTGCAGAAGAAGCTTCCAGTTCAGAATTTAGTGGGCACGTGTCAGCTTGGGGTACGTTCGCTCAAACGAACGTGAATTTCACAAAACTGGATTTCCTAGAATTCTCTCTCTTACCTGCACCACTTATCCTCTTCCTCTGAACTCAAAACCTTCATCTTCTCCAACCTCTCTCTAGAAACCTTAAAACTTCTCTCTACTGTTACTCATTCATCTCTTCTCCGTTTAATATTCAGAACCGTAGGAACGTTCCTTACGCCGTGAACTTCATTTTGGTCCGAACAACTTCAGATTCTGTTGACGGTAAGATTTCCAACTCATAAGCTCGTTTCTGGAATTCCTTCGAACCCAAATTCAGTTACATGCAAGGGCTTAAGTTGATATCATTTACGTTTCTTTGGTTAGACTTAGTTGAAGAGAATAAGAAAGATCTTGGAGGGTAGAAAACCATAAGTTGGGCAAGTCCAAGTGATACTTTTAGAACGAACACTGCTATCCAGGTAAGGGAAGCTTATATGTTTAATTTATACTGTATGTTGTATGATCTGAGATGTATGAATGAAAAAAATATAAGGTTTGAGCTGTATGGTTGACCACTGTTATGGAAATTTTACTAATATGATTTCTGGTTTTGATTTCTCTGCTATGAACGAACACTGCTGGTATGAGTTATATTTGATGTTGATTTTGATTTAAATGCATGTTGATTTGATCAAGTATGAATGGAGTATGGTTATGGTGTGGTTGGATTGATTAAAATGTTGAAATCTGTATGATGATGATGTTTGAAGTGATTTAAATCTGGAAATGAAAGTATAAAGTTCATAAAGTTGAAATCTGGAAAATTCTGCTAAAGTTGAGAAATCTGGAATTTTACTCTTTCCCACTGATAAAGGACGTTCATCCCTGTACGGTCTTAAACCGTTCGGCTTTTAGTAAGATTACTTAGATTGGAATTCTTTCATTTGGAAAGGATTCTGCTCGAGAACGAGCGTCCCCAGTTGATGGTCTGAGCGTTCGTCTAGCTCAGCAATATTTAAATATTTAAGACTTTATAAATAAGTGACGTTCGGCCTTAAGTCGAGCGTTCGTCCTTAATGACGTTCGACCTTATGTTGAACGTTCGTTCTACAGAGCGTTCGTTTTTATATTGAACGTTCGTTCAAACTGGCGTTCGGTCATATACCTAAACGTTCGTCCTAAAATAGCGCTCGGTCTTATAACGAGCGTTCGTTCTAAATTGCGCAATGTCTCAGACTAAGCGTTCGTTCTAATTGAATACTTATTTGATAAAACAGCGTTCGTCCAAAGTATTAAATACTCAATTTTCTTTACGTTCGTTCCATTCCTGGCAGTGGTTTTCATATACAAGTCTCTTCAAAAATAATTCTAAGTGTTCTTGATCCTCCATTGTGCATTAAATCTGGTGCAAGTTTTTATCCCAAATATTTTTCTAAGTACCAGTATACTTCAAAGTTGAGTCCGTTCATTTAATTGGTCAAACAGAAAGTACGTTCGTTATATATCTTTACTGATTATCCAGTAACTTCATTTGGACGTTCGTCCTCACCCTTCATTGGACTGAACGTTCGTCATTTTTGACTCCTGAATATAATGATGCAAAAGATGATGGAATATGGTAGATTAAAGTGTGAACACTATGAGAACTGAATTTATGATGTTGGATTTTGGACGAGCGTTCCAGGGAGGAACGCCTCATATATATATATATATTGAAAGATTGAATTGGTAAAGTATGACTATGGTTAGCTAATGCTGGCTTGGTCCATCCTGATATTCCGTGATGCTCATCTTCACGTAGAAGGGAGTAATCATGAGTGGGAATGGCAGGAGGTCTTTCGTATCCCTCACTTAGCAGGGGCGAAGGATTAACCTCGAGTGGCAGCTGTTGAGGGTATCCCAGTTACTACATCACTCGGGTGCAAGGACGCCTGTAGCTACATGGTTCATACAGTCCGGACGGTCGTCTAAAATATACATATGTTTATAAATTACTATGATGGATTATGTTAAATTGTATGTTAGGCGTGTGCATTGAAATGTTGAACGTGTATGTTGGATGTATGAATTAAATATTATAAGCTTACCCTTTCGTTTTCCTTGTGTTGTCAATTGTCCATGTACGTTCGTCCTGTTTTGCAATGATCATCCGTTGTGGATGTGAGCAGATGGTGGTACGTTCCTGGAAGAAATACTAGAAGAAGAAAATTTGGAAGAGGCGAATCTAGTTGGAGTAGAAGTGAAGGCCGAGCCTTAGAGCGCTCGTTTAGATGTTAGAGTAATTTGAACGTTCGGCTATATATTTTGTAAAGCCGTTCATCCTAATGATCTCCATTTCTGTTTAAGCGTACGCTATTTTTATTATCCAAGTCGTTCGGTTTTTTTTGAACTCTGCTTTATTAATGTAAAGACTGCTTAATTACTGTTAATTGTAATTAATTCTAAATTATGGTAATTACTATATTTTGGGATGTTACATTAGGGATCTGATGCATTTCTAGAAAACGTAAGATTAATATAATTGTATTTGTATATAGAATAGGTCATTGGGAATTTATTAACACTGAATAAGTTTTTGTTGGCCTATTTCTCACAAACCCTATATTTGGATAAATAGTTTTGTCACGTGAATCACACCCATAAAGAATTGCAAATACCCATGAAGATTAATTAATGGACTAAATACTTCTCACATTACCAATCTAATCTTGTTGTTCGGTGACATGCAAGCCTGAATTATATATATATATATATATATATATATATATATATATATATATATATATATATATATATTATAATATAATGTTATGGATATAAAAGCTAAAGATATTATTATATATTTGTTTTAAAATATTCTGGAAAATTGTTTTGAGCAATTATATTTAATGGTTAAAAATATGTTTTGGTGTCTTGAATTATGGAAAATATAGTGCAATTTGACATGTAAATTGGAATGGTTTGATGTTTGAAACTTGTTTTTCTTTCTAGTATGGTATTGGCTTGGAAAAAAAATTTAGTATTATTATCATGGATATTGTTTTGGTAAAAATTAGATAATGTATAAAAGTTTTAATATACAATGCAATTTTTGAGAATGGAAATTTTTTAAGTTCGAGAGAAGGTAAGACTCGAGAAAAATAATAAATAAATTAAATTAAGTTTTTGTGTGATTATGTTTTAGTGAATAAGTAAATTGATTGATAGTTTTATTTATTTATTAAATGGTAACTTATCTCTTTTAGTAATAGTTATATACAATTGTATAAATAATATTTTTAAGTCACTTTTGTTTTGTAATTTCATTATATATTAAAATAATTGTTTTATTTAAGAACTTGGAATCATAACTTTAATATGGTTTGGGTTGGTTATAGTAATATTATATATATATATATATATATATATATATATATATATATATATATTATATAATATAAATTCACATTTATATGTAGTAATAATATATAAATAAATAATTGTATTTAAGGTTGTTGTAGTGTTTAAATATTATTCTTAAATAATAAAAGGTTTAATACTATTAAT
Organism: Vigna reflexopilosa; assembly: GCA_027742785.1. Classification (NCBI taxonomy): domain Eukaryota; kingdom Viridiplantae; phylum Streptophyta; class Magnoliopsida; order Fabales; family Fabaceae; genus Vigna; species Vigna reflexopilosa. Next base: position 13,435,316 of record CM050924.1, read on the forward strand.
AGTCACAATTTTTATCAAGTTTCTTCAAAATAGTCTTACTGTTTTTAAAATGTTCAATTAGTCCTAAAGATTGTAATTTGTGTTCAATTTAGTCTTTTTTGCAAACGCCGTTTAAATCATTAACGGTCAACTGTCCAGCTATACAATACCCAAATGAGATAGCATTTAACTATCCACGTGGACACTTTACGGCACAATGAGGTGGATTTATTGATTTTGAAAGTGTATTTCTGATATTAGGGTTTTCAAAACCCTAAGTTTCTGATGAACAAATTTTTAATCCCCGAAAACGGAGTTAAAAAGTTGTTAACCCTCGGCAAGTGTAACCGAATCGTATCAAGTAATAAAACTGGTAAGACCAAGTATCGTTCTCCCAAAGGACTCACGACCTAGACAGTTATGTGATTCGTTGCTTATCTAAGACTTGGAACCAAAATTTTGTAGGTTTAAATGCAAAATACTGAAAAGTAAATATGTATGCATGTATTGATCAATGGGAAAGAAGAAACAAAACATGTGATTTGAATTATATGAATGAATATGTTGTTGGGGTTTATCAATTTCATCCTTATCCACTCTCATGTATTCATGAATTCGCCTTTCTTTTCATTAATGTTAATGTCACACTCTAAATTACCTTAAACCCGATGTCTCGGTGAAGAAAGTCTAATCATAATCACTAGTTTACAATGTCTTGTCTCCCTAGCAATTAATCATGCATTATAGTAAATAGAAGTTTAAAGGCAACCAACCATCATACTCCTATGTCTAGATTTATACTACTGTTGGGAGAGATTCCCCAATCTAGATTTTCCCGTATGTATCCATATCGACAAAACCAATAATCATGACATCGAATGAGTTAAACAATGCATGCTTTGAGCAAAGAGGAAAAGCCCTAACAATTAATGAAAGAAAGCATGCATCTTATAAAAGATCTTGAAGAACAAATTCAATACATGAGAGTTTCAAAAGGATTACATTGACTCCCTAACAACAATAAAAGTTTAGTTCTCCATTGTCATGGAAGAACTAGATGAACAATGGAATGAAAGAATGGAAAAGATAGAAAAACCCAAGAAAGAGAAGAGGAGAGTCGTCACCATCTCCAATTCTACCCCTAAGAGGTGAAAAGTGTGTTTCTGCTTCGTTCGAACCAAATATACTAACCCTAGGAAGACTAAAGCCTTATATAGACTTCTAAATATTACAAAAAAGTGAGCCCAAGCCTATAAGAATGCCGCTCAACGGTTTTTACCGCTCAGCGGCAAGTGCGACACTTCAGTTTTGCCCCTCAGCTGCTAGTTTTGCCTCTTAGCGGTGATTTCGGCACCTGAAAAGTGGTGCTCAGCGATAATTACCGCTTAGCGCAATTCGACGCAACTTTTTTCTGCACTCAGGTTGACTTTTCTGCATTTTGGTTGACTGGTTGACTTTTCTGGTTTCTAATTGACTTTTCTGCATTACAATCATTTTGTACTTTAACTCTTCTTTCAAATCATTCCAATAACCTACAAAATCAAAGGAATCTAGCACAAAACCATTAAATTCACCCTCAACTCTCTTATTCACAAAACTAAAGCAAAAACATGAGTTAAAGCAAGTTTCTAAGTTAAAAAGGGTTGATTGATTATCGAAATTAAGTATAAAAATAACGGTTTTTCAACCGTTATCACAACCCTAAACTTAGAACTTTCACTAGTAAAAATTTGGGTTTTTACAGCGCACATTATGCCACGGTTCAACGGAAACCGCAGCATAATGGTGCGCGTTTTGTAAATAAATTGAACACATATGCCGCGGTTCTGCTCTGAACCGCGGCATATACTCCAGTCAACCATTACCTTTGACGCCACGTGTGAATAAAAAATTAAATAACAGCGTATATGCCGCGGATCTCTGGACAACCGCGGCATATACCCCTGCCAATTTATTGCAGGTGCTGACTGGGTCAGAGAATTTCAAAAGTTACAAGGGTATATGCCGCGGTTGTCCAGAGAACCGCGACATATACCCCTGCCAATTTATTGCAGGTGCTGACTGAGTCAGAGAATTTCAAAAGTTACAAGGATATATGCCGCGGTTGTCCAGAGAACCACGGCATATACCGCAGTAACTTCTCAACTTCTCTACCAGTCAGAGAATTTCAGAAGTTACAGGGGGTATATGCCGCGGTTTCGCAGAGCAACCGCGGCATATACCCCTGTCATCTACTGAAATTCCCCAAAAGGCAGTTGGGGAGACAGTTGTGTTCAGCACGTTACAGGGGTATATGCCGCGGTTCTACGAGCAACCGCGACATATTCTCCTATCTGAAATTAATTTAATATATATTTGAAATATTTCGAGGTATATACCGCGGTTGCCCGCTGAACCGCGGCATATAGTTTGAAAATAATTTCAAAAATGCCATTTAGGATAATTTTTTTAATCAGTATATACCGCGGTTAAGTAGTGAACCGCGGTAGATTCCCCCGTTCAGAGTTAAAAATTAAAACTTGGAACAGTGTCGTCTTCTTCGCGTGCCCGTCTCTGTTTCGCGTTTTTCTTCTCCCTCCGAATCCGTTCATCTCCGATTCCTCATTTTTCACCGTTTAAACTTGATATTGTTCGGTCATTATTCATTTTTGACGAGAAAAAACAGTTTTAGCCGATCATAATCGTTTGAAACGCGTCATTCCCTCTCCGCTGCGATTTCGTTGTTTTTGCACCAAGCGTTTTCACCGTTCCTCTTCCAGGTATTTATGCCCTTTTGCATTCTTAACATGATTTCTTCATTAGTTTTTGCATAATGCTATAGTTTTGGTAATGTATGAAGTTTGTATAGTTTTGGTAATGTATGGGTCATATGAGTGTGGATACTATGTAATGTATTGGATGACCCATATTGTTCGTTCTCACATCATAAGTCGCTGGGAAACGGTAATATTTAACTTTAACAAATTTTGATTTTTTAACAAATGTTGAATTCATATACACTAATTAAAATGAATTGTCTTTTGCAGAGATTCAAGACTACTACACCAGTTCCTGAGAAGTCACTATTATTCATTAGGAACGCTGCTGCGAAGTATATAGTTAGATTATACAATAGCTCTTAGATTTAAACAATGCATTTGATTAGATAGAATTTTCTTAGACTTTGTACTTTATTTGATGTTGAAATACATTTGAACATGTGTTTGTTATGTTCAAATTGAATTTGTGTACATGTTTTTATATGCAGGTCTGTTTTTGTGGTAGTGGATATCACAAAAACAGACCTGCAATTTTAAAAAACTGCAGGGGAATATGCCGCGGTTCTAACCACAACCACGGCATATAGTGTTTTGTTTTTTTTAAAAAACGAGACATATGGCCGCGGTTTTAACACTAACCGCGGCATATTCTTCCGTCTTTTGCCGCGGTTGAACCGCGGCATATAGTGGATTTTTTAATTTTTTTTTTAAATAAAAATGGATTTAGGCAGCGGTTCCCTAGACAACCGCGGCATATTCCTCAACCTATATACCGCGGTTATAACCGCGGCCTAAAGTGTCTGACTTACTACCGCGGCTGAATATGCCGCGGTTCTTAAATCGCGACGTATAGTGAAAATGAACCGCGGTAAAGCCCCTCGCTGCACTAGTGTTTGCTTGTCCTCAAGCAAACAAGATGTAGCTTATCTTTCAACCAATCAATGCAATGATTCAACACATTTCAAAACCTTTTCTTTTTAAGAGAAGTAATTGCTCAAATAAGCTTATCATAAAGAATATCAGTCAAGATGAATATACATGCCTTGATTCAATTAAGCTCATTGTGATGCTCAGATAATCAAAAAATATTCAACAAATGTTATGCTCATGAATGATCAATTAACTAAGTAAAGATGTAATCATGGAATCTTTCCTCACCAGATAAAGTGTTTCACTCAAACACACAAGTGTATAAGAGGTTACTTATTCACTCCACTATCACAATGTCACATGAATTAACTTTGCCTTTCAATGTAATAGCACTTACTCACAAAAACTCTGGAGTTCAATCCTCACACAGGCTAAATCAAATTCCAACATTTAGATAAACATCCTGCTCAGTATCATAATCACAATCACAATTCATCATGCATCTGTTTCAAAATATTTTGAGCAACCACCTGTGTATCAACATCATGCATCATCTCAACATCAATCAATATAATCAACATCATGAAGCAATACTCATCACAAACATCATAGCATCAACAAACCATTGCACATAGATAAAGTTTTAAGCCAAGTACATCAAATCCTATACTAAAAACAAAAACAAATAAATTCAAAAGATAAGAAAAATCCTGCTCCAATGCTGATAGCATCCGTCAGTAGATGCTATCTCAGCTCCTCATTAGCTCATGCTATCATCAGAGTCTTCCTCCTCTCCTTCTTCAGCTTCTTCAAAATCATCATCCTCATCATCTTCCTCCATAACTGGAGCTTCAGTTGCTCCAGCTCTTCTAGCTTGTGCCTGCTCCTCTTGCCATGCTATCTTGGACAATAAGGAAGTGTTGCTCATGCTTACAGGAAAGGAACTTGATGGAATATGGTTGATTTGGTTCCTTCTCCTTCCTTTTGAATATTGTAGTCTTGAATCTCTTGCCCGATGAGGAGGCCATCCCTACATCAAACTCAATTCACAAAACCACAAGACACATCATTAAGCATTAGTAAACCATAAACAACACCCTAAAACCATTCCTCTCATCGCTGAGAGCAATAAAAAACCCTTTAGTGCAACCTATGCAGCAAAATCGACAAGCATAATAGTGAAGAATGCTCTATGAATGTGAAGAATTCAGCCCCTAATAGCAATGCTCTCACCAAACCCCAAACTTGAATGGAAACTTGATGCAAAAATGAATGAAAGAGAGGTTTTATGAATGGGGAAGAAGGGAAAAGTGAAGAGAACTCTTGAGAAAGTGTTTAAGAGTGTGTGAGAAGAAGGAAATCTGAAAACAGAGGTAAAGTCGTGGCCTAGGGTATAAAAATACCCTAATGGGCCCTACTCCCACTGAGCCCAAATGAACCAAACAGTCAAAACCAAGTATGCAGTGCTACCGCTCAACGGTAATTACTGCTGAGCGACACTTGCGTTACTTACTCTCCTTCTTCCTAGCTCGCCCTAGATGTCCCATAATCATGCTTCTCACTCACTCCCTGTATTTAAGTTCTCTCATCACTCAAACATTCAATCCCTATCATGCAACTAAAACAGAATCAAAACAAATAAACAAAAATAAAGTCAATCAACTGGGTTGCCTCCCAGGTAGCGCTTGTTTAACGTCACGAGCCTGACCCAAAATCCACCAACACCCATCAGTAGGTGTACCAAACCTAGTATCCTTCAGTAGATACTTAACCACTTAGCATCCATCAGTAGATGCTATACCTTGTAAAAAAAAATTATAACTAAAACAAAAATAACAAAAGTTCATAATTACATCACCAAACCAAAAACAAAAGTTCTTAAATCACTGGGTTGCCTCCCAGCAAGCGCTCTTTTAATGTTATTAGGTTGACCCAATAAAACTCAAGTTTCATCTTCTTTTTCTTCTTCTTTCTACTAAACTTCTTCAGAAATTTGATCAAACCAGGAACCTATTGCAATGTCTCAATCATAGGAACTTTAATCTCCAATTTCTTGAAGATTTCCATAAAGTGCTCAAAGTCCTTCTCTTTCCTATGATACTTCTTTGAATGAGGACGGGGTTTTTCATATGATTCTTTCTTTTTTCCTCTCATCCTCTTTTTCTTTTCTCTCACTTTCTTAAGATTCACACAAATTTTCTTTTCTCTTACTCTCTTTTTTTCTTTTCTTTTTCTACTCACTTTCTCAATCTTCACAAAAATTTTCTTTCTCTCTTTTCTCTCAACCACCTATCTTTCTTTTTCTACTACATCTTTATCCTTTTCACTCAACTCTTCTTTTTCTTTTCTCTCTATCTTTTTCTCATCTAATGTCTTGTCACTTCCAGTGATAATGGCTTGACATTCCTTCGTAGGGTTAACTTCAGTATTAACCCCAACATCATCCAATTTCTGAATCATGTGACCAATCTGCATCTCCATCCTTTTACATGATGCTTCAATGCTTTTCTGAGTAGAGACGGACACTTGCAAAAATCCTTGAAAGGTGTCATCCAAACTTTCTGATAGAGAGCTTTGTTGTTACCATTGTTGTTGTGGTTGGTTCTCAAATTGTCCGACAGCTTGCCAAAATTGGCTTTGATCCATGCTTGAGTGAGGTTCCCACCAGTGGTTGAGATAAACTAATAAGATAAAAAGAACAAATAAAAAGATAGAAATATAAGAAGATATAAATAGAGAAGATAGAAATATAGAAGATCCAAAGATAAAATAAAAACAACAAACAAAAAGATAAAAATAAAATCAAAAGATAAAACAAAAAGATAAAAATTCAAAAATCAAGTCAAAGGTAATCAATAATAACACAAATAAAATAGTTAAACCACGAGTCCCCAACAACAGCTTCAAAAGCTTGATGAACAAATTTTTAATCCCCGAAAATGGAGTTAAAAAGTTGTTAACCCTCGGCAAGTGTAACTGAATCGTATCAAGTAATAAACCTGGTAAGACCAAGTATTGTTCTTCCAAAGGACTCACGACCTAGACAGTTATGTGATTAGTTGATTATCTAAGACTTGGAACCAAAATTTTGTAGGTTTAAATGCAAAATACTGAAAAGTAAATATGTATGCATGTATTGATCAATGGGCAAGAAGAAACAAAACACGTGATTTGAATTATATGAATGAATATGTTGTTGAGGTTTATCAATTTCATCCTTATCCACTCTCATGTATTCATGAATTCGTCTTTCTTTTCATTAATGTTAATGCCACTCTCTAAAGTACCTTGAACCCGATGTCTCGGTGAAGAAAGCCTAATCATAATCACTAGTTTACAATGTCTTGTCTCCCTAGCAATTAATCATGCATTATAGTGAACAGAAGCTTAAAGGCAACCAACCATCATACTCCTATGTCTAGGTTTATACTACTGTTGGGAGAGATTCCCCAGATCTAAATTTCCCCGTATGTGTCCATATCGACAAAACCAATAATCATGACATCGAATGAGTTAAACAATGCATGCTTTGAGCAAAGAGGAAAAACCCTAACAATTAATGAAAGAAAGCATGTATCTTATAAAAGATCTTGAAGAACAAATTCAATACATGAGAGTTTCAAAAGGATTACATTGACTCCCTAACAACAATAAAAGTTTAGTTCTCCATCGTCATGGAAGAACTAGATGATGGAATAAAAGAATGGGAAAGATAGAAAAACCCATGAAAGAGAAGAGGAGAGTTGTCACCATCTCCAATTCTACCCCCAAGAGGTGAAAAATGTGTTTCTGCTTTGTTCGAACCAAATATACTAACCCTAGGAAGACTAAAGCCTTATATAGACTTCTAAATATTATAGAAAAGTGAGCCCAAGCCCATAAGAATGTCGCTCAACGGTTTTTACCGCTCAGCGGTAAGTGCGACACTTCAATTTTGCCCCTCAACTGCTGTTTTTGCCCCTCAGCGCTGATTTCGGCACCTGAAAAGTGGCGCTCAACAGTAATTAGCGCTCAGCGCAACTCGGTGCAACTTTTTTCTGCACTCTGGTTGACTTTTCTGCATTTTGGTTGACTGGTTGACTTTTCTGGTTTCTGATTGACTTTTCTGCATTCCAACCATTCTGTACTTTAACTCTTCTTTCAAATCATTCCAATAACCTACAAAATCAAAGGAATCTAGCACAAAACCATTAAATTCACCTTCAACTCTCTTATTCACAAAACTAAAGCAAAAACATGTGTTAAAGCAAGTTTCTAAGTTAAAAAGGGTTGATTGATTATCGAAATTAAGTATTAAAATAACGGTTTTTCAACCATTATCAGTTTCCTATACCTAGCCTCCTAAATCACATAGATCTGACCATTGAGAAGTCACCACGTCACCATCTTCTTCAACCTTCAGCCCAAACAAAAACTAAAACCTTAATTTCTCTCTAGCCACCTAACCCTAGCGCCGTAACACCTAAACCCTCAGGCCGCCACCGCAATCACCATAGACTTACAAACACAACCCAGAAGACCATTACCAACACACCACTGCGACCACCTCCACGTGCCATAATCTTCATCGCGCGCCTTCATCATCATCTTCTTCCCAATTCGCGTTGCCACCATAGCGCCGCCGCCAGCACCATGCCGTTGTGCCATCATCCTCTCCTTCCACCATCAACCTTGCGTCAGCCACCGTGAAGCGCACTTCCACCATTATCAACTGCACCGAAAACCTGCATCAAATCCAATCCAGAAAACCTACAAAAACCCAAAAACAGCACCACTGCAATTCGCAATGTCTTCATGAGTTTGTCCTTCTCCATTGACGCAGCCTAGCAGTTCGAAACCCGCAACCCAATCGCGCCTAAGAACCACCATATTTGCAAACCTACTTCTCCCTCGTGCTTTCATCAACTTGTAAGGAAACACAACCAAGCCAAAAATTCCCAAATTAGAAACCCAAAGAACCCTAAAATTGCACATCCACCTAATGCAAGACCACCAGCATCCATCACAAGGGCAAGATTGCAACGTCTTCATCTTCTTCTTCATTGAGCCAGCATCGCCACGAGAGATAACAAGAATTGTGACCACTACTAGTGTGCTTCCATAATCTCAACAACGAATGACCCTCCTCGATTAGGACACGTGGCAGCTTCATCCTTAATACCCTTAATTTAATTTTCAAAACAAAAACCCTAATATCTAAAATATACTTTCAAAATCAATAAATCCACCTCACTGTACCGTAAGGTGTCCACATGGGCAGTTCAATGCCATCTCATGTGGGTTTTGCACAACTGCACAGTTGGTCGTTAACGATTTAAATGGCATTTGCAAAAAAGACTAAATTGAACAAAAATTATAATATTTAGGACTACATTGAACATTTTGAAAATAGTAGGACCATTTCGAACAAAATTGACAAAAAATTGGGACCATCAGTGCTATTAAGCCATAATAAAAACAATATATTTTTAAAATATATGTTAGTTGTGAGTTTCTTCTATATATATATATATATAATTATAGTTTTTATATTACTTTATTATATAATTACAATAATTGTTATAAAAGTTAGCATATATGGAATGATAGTTTAATTAGAAGATTTTGAATAATTTAATTAGAAAAGGATAATATTTGATATAGTTAGATCTTTTGGAAGATATTTTTGAATATTGTTATATGCAAGACATATTTACAAATTGTTAACACTTCAGCAAGTGTACCGAATCGTATCAAGTCATAATAAATGGTAAGACCAAGTATCGTTTCCTTAGAGACTCACGACCTATACATTCATGTGGTTTCTTGATTAATTAAGACTTCTAAACAAAATCATTGTGTTTATATTGCGAAAAATGAATATGAATGCAAGTGTTGATCAATTGACTTGAAAGAGGCAAAGGTGATTGATATAAAATATGGAATGATTATGTTGTTGGGGTTTCCGACTTATCCTATCCACTCTCATGTATTTATGAATTCATCTTCTGCATTAATGTTAATGACACTTTCTAATTTACCTTAAACCCGATGTCTTGGTGAAGAAAGCCTACTCTTAATTACTAGTTCACAATGTCTTGTATCCCTATCAATTAATTATGCATTACATTCGCACAGAAGCTTAAAGGCAACCAACCCTCCTATCCCTATGTCTAGGTAGTATTGCTTTTAGGAGAATTTCCCCAGTTCTAGATTTTCCCATATGTGTCCATATTGACAAAATCAATAATCATGCAATCGAATGAGTTAAACCAAGTATGCATAGAGTGTAGAAGAAAAACCCTAACAATTAATGAAGTAAAACATTTATAATAAGAATCAATTCAATACATGAGAGTTTCAAAGGATTACATCGTTTCCCCAACAACAATGGAGGTTTAGTTCACCATATACATGGTGAAACTAGATGAAAATAATGAAAAGAATGAAAGATAAAACCCTAAAAGTTGAAGATTGGAGCTTCCGCATCCAAAATCTGCCTCTAAGGGGTGAAAGGAGTATGTTTTCGCCTCTTTCTGTCAAAAGATATGAACCCTAGGTCGTCCAAAACCTTAAATAGTTCATAAAAATATCAGCAAAATGGCCCAAGCCCACGTCGTCAGCACTCAGCGCTCTAAAAGGGTGCTCAGCGGTAGCTGCGACACTCAAATGACGCTCAACGATGGCGCCCAAGCGTGAAACAATGCTTTCAAAACCAAACGGGCGCTCAGCGGTGGCGCTCAAGGGTGGCGCTCAAGCGTGAAATAGTGATTTCAGAACCAAGTTGGGGCTTAATTGTGACGCCTAGGCGTGAAACAGTGGTTGCACGTCCAGACTGACGCTTAGCGGTGGCGCCCAGGCGTGAAACATTGGATCTTCTATGTGCCACGTTTCCAACCTTTCATGACTCCAACTCCTTGCTACTTCAACTTTTTAATCCAATTCATCTTAATTTCTGTCAAAACAAGGTAAAACAAGCATAAAACTCATTCAACTCTCTTATTCTCACAACTTAATCAAAAGCATGATTTCAAGCTAGTTTTTAAGTCATGAAGGGTGTGTTTTTAATATCAAAATTAAGTATAAAAATAACGATTTTTCAACCGTTATCACAAATTAAAAGATATCTTAAGATATTATTATATGTAATTGAGTATTATTGTTAGATAATAATAATAATAATACATATTATTTAGAATAAAGATATTATGATAGAATATATTATTTATGGACTTATAAGAATAAATTAGAACAAAGATAATTTTATTTGATTATATTATGAAAATAATGGATTTTTATAAAAATTAAGAAAATAAATCGAATAGAGATAGGTGTATGCCTCTTGTTTACATTATGTTAGCATTGAAAACCTAGCCATTAGGAAAAAGAGACAGAAACTTTGACGGTGATAGTGAGAGTTTGATTGAGTGGAGATCTGTGAGAGTTCCAGGGTGTTAATGAAGCACATTGGTTATTCTAGAAAAAAGTTTTAGCGGGAAACCAAGGTAAGGGGAGTTTACATTCGTGATTTGTTTTCTTTTTGTCTTTTGTTGCCTTGTTTGTATGTGTACACAATTAATTGAGTAAAATTGGTGTTTGTTTTGGTAAATACATGTTATTGAATGTGTATTGATTTTGTGATGCTAATATGAAACTGTTACTTTCTTGTACTATGGTCATTCATGTGTGAGCTTTTTGTACTGTGCTACGTTAAGGATGTTGGAGTCTCGTATAGAGACAAAGATTCGAGTGTCACTTCTTTTTGCGCGAGAAGGTGGATGTCTCACCCAAAAGGCTTCGACTCGTGCTGAGTATAGTACATCAGTTGTTTTTACTTGTTGGTCCTTGAGAAGTCGAGGAGATAGGTCTGAAGTTGCGAAAGTTATGATGACACAGTAGGTTCATGAATGATTTGGTTGTGCTGTTAATGTTGTGATGAAATATAATTATATTATTATGTATTTAAAATGATTGTTGTATATTGTATGTTATGATATTTCTGGTTGTTCACCCTTACATGTTGTGGCTTCCACCTAAGATGATCGTTTTATACGGAAGCAGATAATCATGTAGTTAGTTCGGATGCTGTATATTGTGGCGAGTGTGGATTGAAAGAGTTGAAGAATTTATGATTGTTTTTTGTATGGAGTTTTATTTTATAATTAAATTAGAATTTTGGTTTATTTTTCTTGAATTGTAAAGTCTTTGTTGAATTTGGATTTCCGCAATTATATTATTATTTTAAAAATTTTAAATTTTCAAGCCTCTAATTTTGTGATGTTACCATTAATATCGAAGTTAAAAATGAGAACATCCATTTTTGAACCTGAGAGATTAATGTGGGATAATGTTGGGTATAAACATAACTCAAACATATTAAGAAAACCATCTTTCTTAATCAACTTGAGCTCCTTTACCGTTCACAACAAATCTAAATGGAAACTATATGATACAAGCAAAATACACATTTTCTTATTAATATATTAATTTTCTTTACTGTGCATCTATAACACAATCTAACAGTATAATTGTTCATCGTACAACAAACTACATAACAGAATATCATAAAAAACAAATCACAACAAAAATTATCTATAAAATGTTTTGACACCTGAAACACCAATCTCACGAAAGGGAGCAATTGCCCTTGTAAGTCCAATTAGACATGATAAATTAAAACACAATTTTAGTTTTATAAAATACTATTCAAACGTTGGTGGGGTATTTAAGATATTTTTGGAGGTGTAAGATGCACATTGATAGGGAGAACTACTATAATTTAAATGTAAAAGATTATTTTTCAACACTGAAGTTCATCAAATAAATAGTGTATAATTTATTGTTAATTCTAATCTGTGTACATTCTTTTGCCAACATGAGCTTTTCTTTTTAATCTCTTCTGAAGTCAGGATTTTTTCTTTTTTATTTTCTCCTCTTGGTTTTATGGTTACAAGTTGCTTTTTCCTTTATTTTTTAATTCCTTTTCTGCCAGTTTAATTTTAGATTTGTAAATGGAAACAATTGTTGATTCTCACTGAATTAAAAATTTATTTAATTTAACGTTTAATTCAAAACTTAATCATTAACTAGTTAAAAAGAAAAATATCAATTTACTTTCAAAATGTCTTCCACTATTCTTGATCCAACAAACTATCATTTCACTCATTTACATTTCAATTGAATAAAGTTTATTATATAGAACAAACTTTTTTGAATGAAATAACATACTACAAATAATTCAGATGTAAAACCACTTCAAAACCTTAGTATTGAATAATTACAACAAATTGATTTTGTCTAATTGGTTTAACTATTGACCGATTAGTTTAACTAGAGTCTATTGTAATGATCACTATCACACATCTCAAATCCAAGCATGAAAGATTGTTTTACAGGATCTTCACAAGTGGTGTAGGAACCAATGTTCCTTAGTTGATTACTTGGTCCAAACCTTGGAATTTGTGCATTTGTTAGCAGTTCTTGCGAATAGGAATAACAAGACTTTTCTTCTTTGTTTAAGGATTCTGAACTTGTAGCTGATGGAGTAAGTGCAGGATCATGGATATTGAACTCCATACTCTTAAACATGAGACTTGCAATTATTCTGTCAATATTGTTGGTAGCCAATTCCATTGATTTCTTGTCCTGACACCTAGAATTAACATACTGATGATTGAATCAAAGTGAACAAGTACAGAAGCATGTTCTATGGACATGATATTCTTATATAGAATTGTGTCTAGCACTAGTTCTAACAATTCAAAAACAAGCTTTGAACACACTATTAAGTAAGAAGCAAAATATACATATAAGCCACAGATGGAAACGAAGCATATACTATATTTAGTACATTACTGCTTGCTTTTCCTGGAATTAATCTGAGTGAAAGAACAATATGATGATTCATGCTGAAAACTAGAAATAAAGCATTACAATATTGTTGTTGGAGGAAATATAACCAAGTTTTTGGCCTAATCAAGCCAAATTATGTTGCAGTTAGCCAGAACATAAAATGTTTGTCCAGAATGTGACATATATGTAGTGTTTTTGTCATTAAAAGTTTGTCGTGTGTTGGACAAAGGACAAGAGAACATAGCAGGCAACAAACATCTACCTACCTTGTTATATCATTGTGATCTCTATGTGGCATTGGCTTTAGGATGTTCAGATCTTCATTCTGGTCCAGCATTTCATGATGTTGTTCTGTATTTCTGGCAAGACGATACAGGGCATCTCGGAAGCAAAGACGAGTCCTCTCCGTGAACTTATAATGTGAATAACAACAAAAAGATTCAGGAAAAATGATTTATTGCACTTAATCAGATGCAGCATTTTGAGTTTAGTCACTTCACCTGTCCAATTACCATCTCAAGATCTTTCAGTATGAATTCCTCAAGTGATGACTGCTCATGCATGCCATCATCCCTGCTGCATTGTTCAAATGGGTCTAAAACCTTGGCTGGTGGTGCCTTAAAGAAAATCAAACAGATTACATTACACTATGAGCCTTGAAAGCAGATGATGTATTTGCAGCCAAAATTAAATGAAAGATATCATTAATGCTTTTTCCATGAGGTGAAGATTGGATAAAAGGCTAAACTAGTGAGAGAAGTGGTTGGTGCAAGCTTGAAAAGCACATGAGAGTTGAAACAAAATTCAAGAAAAAGCTTCAAAATAATATTACAATTTTAAGGCATAAAAATACTAATCAACTAGGTAATAAGTTTCTTACATATGATAATTGCATATGATAAATAGCATACACATAACCTACATCCCTTTGTGATTATGTGTTCTTATTATATGCGACAATTAAACATACTGGAACCTACAAGATTTTTGAGTTCAAAGCATGGGTGCACACAACATGCTGATGACTGTTCATGACAAGTCAAAATTTCATCTTCCAAGCAAATGAAATCTCGTAGATTGTTAGACAGAAAGCAATTCTCACCTCTCTAACTGGACAATCCTTTGAACCTGAGTTGCTTGAAACATACTCCGAATCTGTGGTTTCTTTCTGCAGTGTGCCTGATGGTAACAAGGCATACATTTTAAGATATTCTATGTTCCCAAATCATAAAAAATGCTCAAAATATTTGTTTACAACATATTAATGTCTAAGAGAGAATGGTCACCAGGTGTACTGCTGCACTGGTTTTCTAGTGAAATGTTGATGGATTTGTGTAAGTTTTCAACATCAACACATTGCAGATCTTCAGGTACAGAATCCCTGAAACACAAGTGGTGATGCAACATCAGAATACATTCTACTCAAGAGTATTAACTAGTTATTATGGGTAAATTAGTGAGAATTGAATGGCTCTGCTGTGCTGTAATACATTTGCAATGTTACTACAAGTTCATGATAGAGATGAACCACAGCTAATATTATTCTTTCGGGTCCAACCATACAAAAAAATGTGAAAAAGTCCACAGAGCAATTCAATTTGCACTAAACTTCCTATAATTGAGTTTGTACTTCTGCAAATTAATCTACTTAAAGAAGATACATGATTATTCTAAAATGATCAAGTATCTCAATCTCAGAGGTTAAGTTTGTACAAGAAAGAGTCATTCATGAGTTCGAATCTGGGTAGATCTTGAAGCTGGAAATTAGGCGGGTCAGATGAGAGTGCTGTCTGTTGAAAAGATTGTTCATGCAATCTTGCACATACATTTGAACTGCTAGACTGATCTTTATCATGCAGAGATGGTTCAAGCTCAATTTGATTATTGAATCTTTCTTCAAAAAAATCCATGATAAAAAATTGTTTAGCTGAATTACAACCTTCATTTGCACTTATTTCCCAGTTTGACCAATATTCTGGTGAAGGATGTCTGTCCAATAAATCCTGATCTCTGGGTATAAGATAATCATTAACACCAACACCACTCCCATAGTACCAATCCATGATCTAGTGTCTGCACACAATGTTAAACAAAATGAATATTAACTATAAAATGACATTCATGCATAATTTGTTGTTGTACATACATCAGAATTGTTTGGCTAACATTGAAAGTTGTATTCCAACATGCCACTATAATCTTTCTACATGATAAGCATGTCAAATGTCACAAGGGGAAGAAAACAACTACATCCAATGTCAAAATCCTCTGAGAAACATCATTTTCAACTAAAACTCAGATTCATGAAATCTCTAATAAAACTTTAAACCAAAAAAAAAACCTAAAGAAAAAAGAAAAGTATGCAGATCAGTTAATTTCCAAAATCATTGAAAGCTCCAATTCCGATCCCCTTTCCTAATTTCTCATTGAAAGACCAGAAAACAACCCCATTTATAAAGAAGATGAAACCACAGCAAAACAGAAACCGACTCAGCAATACATACAAAACAACCTCATTTAAAAAGAACATGAAACCACCGAAAAGCAAGAAACCGACTCGCAATACACTCGACTTTCATACATACTAAATCACAGATTCTTAAAAACTACAAAAGAATGAAAATAGTAATCATGATCCAAAATAGTAACACTAAAAGGAGTGAAAAGAGCATACCCTATTGAGAAAACTCAATTTGCAATTGATGAAAACAAAAAAGAGAATACTGTGACACCCAGAATGAACACAAATTGAGGTTGGGTTGACAGTAGTTAGATAATGATCAGAGGCTGCTACGGCGAGATTCTAATGAGAAACTGTGAAAACCACTGTATAAGGGAGAAAGAGAGAGAGCGAGAAAAGGAGGGAGATAAAAAGGTTGCAACTTGAAGGGTTTGTTGTACTAGAAATGAGACTCACCAAACAACAGAGTGTAAATAAAAAGGCAAAGGAGAAGAAACATATACAGTGATGAGTTTGTGGTTGAGAATGTTCTGGTCCCAAACATTTGTGGCTTAAATTGCTCCATCAAAAGCAGCATCCTCATTGGTACATGTGTCAGTACGAGGTTTCATTTTAAGATTTTCGTGCTTCATGGGCATCGCATCTGATGCCATCAAGATGGAAACCATGTGCATTGCTCTTAGGCCCCTGTTATTGACTCTTCCATACTTTGCATTAATTATCATATTTTAAATCAAAATTATATTTATTTTTTTTAATTTAATTTCTTTTCTAAATTTTATAGTTATGAATAACACAAAACTACTACTACTCCCTCACCATATTTTTTCAATGGAATTAAAAAGTTATTTATGATAACTTTTTAATTCAATAATGGTTTTTTTAAAAATACTCTTAATTAAACATTTGAAATTATTCATGTAAAATTTTTCTATAGAATCCAAATATTTAACAATAATATAAATAACTGAAAAGTTTGTTACTTATAATTAATTTAACCAATTTTTTGAATGATGTGAATTAATTAAAATAATGAATTTGACCATTTATGTATTCTACAATACATTTAACATATTTACTTATATAAGCCATAAATATAAAAAAAAAATATTTTTGGAAATTGATTAAATTTTAAAAATTCAATAGGATGCCATATTATTTAAATTGCTTAAATATGCTTTTAACGCCTAATCATATAATAATACATCATTAAGTAATGTCGGCATGAATAAATGTTAAACAATATGTGTTTGACATTTGTTAAGGACATGTACCAAAAATAATTATATTATATTATTTTTCTAATTTTCTAATTATAAATTTTATGTTTTAAAAATTGGATCGTTCTTCTAGATTAACCGATTATACGAGGGTTCAAATAAAATATAAAACTAATATGAAGAAATACAGCTGATGAATTGAAAAAAACTAATAAAAAAATCAGTTAAAATGTTAAAAATCAATAAAAGTTGACTGAACAGTTATTTAAAGCGAGCCATATAAAATATTTAATATAACATTTTTTTAGTTTTTTCAAAAAATGACTTAAAATATTTAACAATTTTCTAATAATGATTAATTTAATAAATTATCATAAATAATTTTAACTTGATAAATATTTCGATATATTTGATTTGATATACTTTAAATGTAAAAAATAAACTATAACATTGTGTTTAATTTGCAATATTTAGTGTTATTAAATTATACTTTTATTTTTAATATTATATTATGCATACTTTTTTAATTGTTATCATGATTTTATTCTACCAATTTCATGATACTTAACAATTATTTAATTGTTGAGTTTAGTTCTTGTTAAACATCTTATTGGTGTTCTTATCTTATGAGTGTTTGGTTTGATTTGTTATATTAAGTAAACACTTATTTCCATTCTAATAAGTTATTCATCAATGGCTATATTGATAGACTTTTTAATGAAAAAAAAAATAATTCATACATTTGAATGTGACTATATTACTTTTCTTTTTTATAATCAGAACAAAATAAAAAAAAATTATACTCTTTTTCTTCTCTGTTGTATAAAAGATTAGTAGTAGTTTCTCTTAAAAAAATTATGAACTTGATAGGAAAAAAGAGAAGCTAAAAATTGTATACACATTAGTTTAGACAAAAAACAAAGATAAAAGTTTATATGAAAAATAGATTAAAGCTAAACAAATTATAATTAACATAAACCACGGTAGAAAAAAAAATATATTGTTAAATTTTTACATCAAGCATAACTTTTAATTTTTCATTAGAAACATAAATAAGTGAATAAAGTAAAGTTAAATTTTATAAACACGAACAAGGAGTTTTTTTCATCTAAAAATTAACACCAAATTAAAGAATTAATGAAAATAAATTTGTTTACCATCAACTGTTGAGTTCAATATTATGATATGGACAATCTTTAAACACTCAAAAGAAGGATTTTAAAGTATGCTCATTAAAAAGTATTAGAATAATTAATACTCATTATTAAAACAGTTAAAATTATTCATAACCATAGTAAATTTTAACTACTAACCTGCTTAAGAAAGACTCATACAGATTCATGATAAGAGATGCACAAAAAGCTTGAAACAAAAAAAGGGTTTATAAATTTATAATGTTGGTTTATTAACAGAGTGATTTTGCATGAATTTTACGTCAGGTCATAAAAAAATCATGAAAAAAATAGATTAATAATGAATAATTCATGCTATAAATATTTCAATTTTTTTCTATCTTAAAATAGCATGACCGTCTAGATTACAATAAGATGAAAATAGTATGGGTTAAAGGACTTAAGAAAACAAACAAAAAGAAGTAAAACTACGACTAGTTTATTTTAATTATTGTAATTAAAATTAAAAATACTAAAAATTAAAGTTCTGAAAGAGTGTGTATTTCAAATTGAAGTTGTATTTTGAAAAAATTACTCTAATTTGAGTTTTTTAATAGTTTATTTGATATTTTTTTTTTTGGTCAAATATAAATTTTATTTTTCTGTTATATTGAATTACATTTGTTTTTATATTAAGTCAACGTTGTGAATTGATATTAATTATTACTTTAAACCAATAGGTTACATTTATGATAAATTAAATTAGTATAAGAAAAGTAAAACATATACAAAAGAACTAAGATTAACCATAAAAAAATAATGTTAATAAAATTCTGAATAGGATATGCTATAAAAATTAAGGGAAAATAGGCAGTCGACTTTATCGTCCACTACTTAATTTGGATTTCAACAACATTGCTTTCAAAACAGTCCAATATTGAAAAGGGGACGTCTAAAAAAGAAAGAATATTAAGTTCAGGTGATGTTGAATGCATTAGGTACCTAATTGGTGAAACAAATAATTCTCCAAAATTATTGCATGAATAATCAACCAAAACTATGTATACAGCCTAATCAATATAAAAAGTGAATACTGATTTATATAAACATGAAAAAGGTTTGAGACCAAGCGTATCGAGTTTGGTCTTAACCCATGTCCTTATGGGTTGGATGAAAATAGTTTATAAAACTCAAAAATTAATATAAGAAAAGTTTTATTGGACCACAATGTTAGCATGCCATTTTTTAAGTAACAATTCGATTTTAGAAAAATTTTACAATTTTTTTTACATATTTTAAATCTAAATTTAGTTTGCGTAAAGTTATGTCAAAATAAAATTTCTGGTTAATTAAGTTAAATTAAGATGTTAGGTCAAGTTTAATAGTGTTAAGGTCACAATGAGCTAGACAAAAATTATGTTTGTTTGAACCAATTTTAAATGTGAAAATCCCAATTTCCTTCTTCAGAAAAAAAAAACCTTTTTTGTTTTCCAACGTTTTTTGATTCATTAGATTCAACATCACAAGAGTAATTTACACAAATAAATTAATTAAAGTCCCTTATCAATTTCTCTTAGTGAGTTCGAATTTCAACTCTTTTATAGTGAACAATCTATTTTCTTGCATGTCTTTTTTAGGTTGCATGTTGTTTCTCTTTAATATTTAAAAAAAATCCTTTTTTCGAAGATCATCAAGTTGTATCTTGATAGTTGTTTGAATCTTTTGTTGTGTAGATAGAGTGATATCAGTGTGAAGTTGTTGAGAAAAATAGAACAAGTGCTAGATAAAGTTGTAAGATTATGGAAACTAATTAAATTGAAAATTTAAGATTTTAATTTTGAATTTTAAAATTTGCAATATGAACACTGTAGTTATATGTTTGCTATAATTTAGGAATAATTTTAGGAGAAGGGTGATTTTGATGAACCTTGTTACTTGTGATAAAAATTTGGATAATGGAGTAATTAAAAAATTTTTGTGGAAGGGTGATTTAATCTGAACTATGAAATTGTTATAAATGTGATGAGAAATTGTTAATTTGGATAGATTAATTGTGGTTGGTATGATTGTTCAAAATGAAATAGGTATGAACATGGTTATAAAAGATATTAACTTATAAGAAAATTTACAAATGAGTGTGATTTGATGATTGTATCGGGTATAATGTATACCGATCGGTTATTAATTGTTAACCGATCGGTCACTACCACAACAATGGTCTGTACCTGATATAGTGTATACTGATCGGTTATTAATTGTTAACCAATCGGTCACCACCACAACAATGGTCAACCAGGCCACCATTCACTACATTAATTAAGGTCAACCATGCCGAATGAATTTTGGGCGAGCGTTTAAGTTATTGAGCCAAGGGTCCAGCAGAAGATCAAATAATCAAAGGAATAATCAAGAATATCTGATTAAAGATATGATAAGCGATTAAGATATTTATGAGTAACTAACCGAATTTTCAGGTAAGGTTGTTTTCATTTGGCTTATGAAACACTTATAAATACAATGACAGGGCCAAAGGCCAGGTACGTTCCACTTACGCTTTACTCACATTCTACTACTCTAAAATACTCATATAGTGATAACTCTTCACTGGGTATTCAATCAAAGAGCCAAAGCTCTTCCACCACATGCCTAACTTAAGCGTCAGAGAGCCTTTTGCAAGTACCTCCCCCCTCCACCAAGAAGGCGACCGAGCGGTCAAAGCTTGAAGTCCACCGAACGAACAAGACTGAAGGTAACCGAGCGGCCCACGCTGAATATCGAGCGGTCCAAGTTGAAAGAACGCAGGCGATCCAGGCATTCGGAAGCAAGGAAGACACATCAAAAAAGGTTAGTCTCTCGGTCTTACAAATCCCTACCGAAACATTTTGGCGCCTACCGTGGGGTCGAGAGCAAGCTGAAGAAACCCAATGATGACCACGAGAAACACGGAGGAGCAATAAAGCACCAGGGAACGGATCAGAGATATGCAGTGGAAACGCTAAGAGGAGATTGAGGCACGAAGGGCGGATCGAGCCCATTCCGAATGACTGCATTCAACAACCGTCCAACCACACCATTCCGAACGACTACATTCAACAACCATCCAACACCACCAATCCGAACAGCTACATTCAACAGCCATCCAACAACACCAATCCGAACAGCTGCATTCACCAGCCATCCAACCACACCAAGCCGAGCGGCATCCTGCTGAAACTGCAAGGAACCAACACGAGCGTTCAGTCTCGACATCACTACTTCGGATCAACACTAAGAACTTTCAACAAAGCGAAAGCTACACCATATGGATCATCTCTACGTGAAGTCTCATCAATAAGATAAGTATTTTTATAAAATATGAATATTTCATAAAATAATAAAAAAATTGTAATCTTATAATATTAGTTGTACCATAAACTACAGTTAAATATAAACATCTCATTGATCATAGATATTATAATAACTATTTTATATAGATATTAAAGATATTAAATAACGACTTTGATGTCTTATTTATTATATATGATATATAATATATAATATAATATATAACTATAAGTATAGTTATCTAATTGTTGTAACCGAAACATTTTTTGGTTTGGTTAAAATAATCAGAGAGATTATTATATTAGAGATAATTACCAATAATAGTAATGTTGATGTAAAAAATCAGCAAGGTAGGCAGATACCTTTTTTAATCAAAGGAGATTGCGGCGCTAAGGGCGAAACAAGTCCCTTCCAAGCGGCCCACCTCAAATCAACAGAATTGCATGAAGCAAGCCATAATCACAACAAACCGAACGATCGAGAGAGAAGGGAACTTAAACCCCTACAAACCGTTTGACTTACCAACCAGAGTTTCCATTCGACCTCAAAGGTATTCGGCCTTACAGGTATGCGACCACCCATCCTCATAGGTACTCGGACTTTCGGCCTCAATCGCTCGACCATCCATGGCCTCAAGTGTTTAAGCATTCGGCCGTTCGGCCTCAAAGGTATTCGCACTTCGACCTCAACTGCTCGGCCATTCGGCCTCACAGGTGCTCGACATTCGGCCTTGTAGGTGCTCGGCCATTCGGCCTCACAGGTGTTCGGCCCTTCGGTCTCAACTATTCAGCCATTCGACCATTCGGCCTCATAGGTGCTCGGCCATTCGGCCTCATAGGTGCTCGGTCATTCGGCCTCACAGGTATTCGGCCATTCGACCTCACAGGTTTTCGGCCCTTCGACCTCAACCGCTCGGCCATCCATGGCCTCAAGTGTTTAAGCATTCGGCCGTTCGGCCTCAAAGGTATTTGCCACTCGGCCTCAACCGCTCGACCTCCCATGGCCTCAAGTATTCAAAGGCATTCGGCCTCCATGTATTCGGCCCTTCGGCCTCAACTATTTATCCATTCAGCCTCACAGGTATTCGGCTATTCGGCCTTACACATATTCGGCTCTTCGGCCTCAACTACTCGGCCTACCATGGCCTCAGGGTATAGCTCGAGCAGACCTTGGTCTCTCTCTCTCTCTTCCAATCGGTCACAAAGCATAAAGCACCCACATCTCATTCAAGACATCTTAATACGGATTCCTCGTCGTTGACCGTCAAATGTTCAACAAAAGACCGAACAATCTTATTTGCTTGGCCGACTGGCCTTATAACAACCTATTTTGACATTAATGCATTGATTTGTTATATTTCTTCAGTGCAGGTGATAGAATCCTGCAAATCACAATGCCAAGAGGTAAAACCCTCTCACTAGGAAGTTCTCCAGGAGCTCCTAGTGCAAAGTTGAACGGTAAAGACCGTTCCCCAGGAAGAACTCCTAGGTCAAAGACAAAGAAAAGAGGTAAAGCCCTTTGTTAACCCTCGGCAAGTGTAACCGAATCGTATCAAGTAATAAAACTGGTAAGACCAAGTATCGTTTCCCAAAGAATTCACGGCCTAGACAATTATGTGATTTGTTGATTATCTAAGACTTGCAAAACCAATTCTTTGAGATTTTAAATGCAAATTACTAAAAAGTAAATATGAATGCATGTATTGATCAATGGAAAGGAAGAAGTAAAACACGTGATTTGAATTATATGAATGATTATGTTGTTGGGGTTTATTAATTTCATCCTATCCACTCTCATATAATCAAGAATTCATCTTTCTTCATTAATGTTAATGCCACTTTCTAAATTACCTTAAACCTAATGTCTTGGTGAAGAAAACCTACTCACAATCACTAGTTTACAATGTCTTGTCTCCCTAGCAATTATTCATGCATTATTTCGCATACAACCAACCATCATATTCCTATGTCTAGGTTTATACTACTATTGGGAGAGATTCCCCATATCTAGATTCCCCCGTATGTGTCCATATCGACAAAATCAATAATCATGCAATAGAATGAGTTAAACAAAGCATGCATTGAGCAAGAAGGAAAAACCCTAACAATTAATGAAAGAAAACATATATATTAAAGAACCAATTCAATACATGAGAGTTTCAAAGGATTACATTGATTCCCCAATAACAATAAAGGTTTAGTTCACCATATTCATGGTGAAACTAGATGAAAAACAATGGAAGAATCAAAGATAAAACCCTAGAATTTGAAGAGTGGAGCTTGAGCATCCAAAATCCTCTTCCAAGGGGTGAAGAAAGTGTATTTTGCTTCGTTCTAGCCAAGAATGACTGACCTAGGTCGACTAAAACCTTATATAGTATTCTAAAAATGATAGAAAACTGGCCCAAGGTCCATAAAAATGGCGCTCAGTGGTCTTTACCGCTGAGCGGTAAATGCGTGTCTTCTATTTTTGTCCCTCAGCTGCAGTTTTGCCCCTCAACGATGATTTCGACACTTCAAAACTGGCGCTCAGCTACATTTGCCCCTCAGCGGTTACTGCGGGATCAAGAACGCCGCTCAGCGGTAATTTTCGTTGAGCGGTACTCGCGTCTTCTCTTTTTATGCACTTTTCACTTTCTTTTCTGATTCCAACTTCTTCCTACTTCACTTCTTTCATCCAATTCATCTTAAAGCCTGCAAAAACAAGGAAACCAAGCATAAAACCCATCTAACCCTCTTATTTCAAAAACATAAACAAAAGCATGATTCCAAGCTAGTTTCTAAGTCATAAAGGTTGTCTTTAAGGTCAATTTTAAGTAGAAAATTAACAGTTTTTCAACTGTTATCACAACCCCAAACTTAGAACTTTGCTTGTCCTCAAGCAAACAAGATGTAACTCAATCTTCCACCAATCCACACAATGGTTCACCACATTCAAAACTCCTTCTTTCAAGATAAGTAAGTACTCAAATTAGCTCAACACAAAGACTTCAATCAAGATGTTCATATGCTTTAATGTTCACGCAATCACCTAATATCCAATAAATGCTCTTTTCATGAATGATCAATCAACTAAGCACAAATGTTCTTATGTGTTCATGGAATCTTTCCTCACTAGATAAAGTGTTTCACTAAAACACACAAGTGTATAAGAGGTCACTCATCCACTCTACTATCACAATGTTGCATGAATTAACTTTGCCTTTCATTTAACCACAATAAAAAACATTCACAGGTAAATATCATCACAAGGACTTTTGTATGGCTTGTAATGTGGCTGGGCTAACAAGAAAATGGGTTTTTCTAGATCACAAAATCCTTGAGTTCAGTGAATCATCTAAACCATTCTTCCTTCTTCCCAACTTTCTTTTGCATTGAGCCTTTTTCTTTTTCTTTCTTTCTTTTCTTTTTCTTTTGATTTTCACGTGCTTAGCTCTTGGCTCAATGCTTGTTATTCGCTCCAGTTACCCAGTAACCCTAGGTAGTAAAGTCAAATGATCATTCACCTCATTCACTCAGCAGCTCTGGGTAATAAACCGAACAGCGGGATTGTTAACTATCTTCCTCAACCGAACGGTCCTGCTCACATGGTTCTCGATTGCACGGGAAAAAGTTCCAAAAGAGAACTTCTCGAGCATCTTGCCATTAACCAATCGGTCCAGCCTTGCTCGGTGAACAACAATCTAAAAGGGAATTACTTAATACAGCAAATACAACCTCCCTCAAACTCATTAGTCCTATAGTTAATCATGGCTAAAGTTGAACGATTAACTCAGACTTGGGGGGCATGTATCAGATATAGTGTATACCGATCGGTTATTAATTGTTAACCGATCGGTCACCACCACAACAATGATCTGTATCAGATATAGTATATACCGATCGATTATTAATTGTTAACCGATCGGTAACCACCACAACAATGGTCAACCAGACCACCATCCACAACATTAATTAAGGTCAACCAGGCCAAATGGATTTTGGGCCAGCGTTTAAGTTATTGGGCCAAGGGTCCAGCAGAAGATAAAATAATCAAAGAAATAATCAAGAATATCTGACTGAAGATCTGATTAAAGATATGATAAGCGGTGAAGATATTTATGAGTAACTAACCGGATTTCCAGGTAAGGTTGTTTTTATTTGGCTTATGAAACACTTATAAATACAATGACACGGACAAAGGCCAGGTACGTTCCACTTATGCTTTACTCACACTCTACTACTCTAAAATACTCACATAGTGATAATTCTTCACTGGGTATTCAATCAAAGAGCCAAAGCTCTTCCAGTACATGCCTAACTTGAGCGTCGGAGAGCCTTTTGCAGGTACCTCCCCCTCTACCAAGAAGGCGACCGAGCAGTCAAAGCTTGAAGTCTACCGAACGAACAAGACTGAAGGTAACCGAGCAGTCCACACTGAATACCGAGCGGTCCAAGCTGAAGGAAGGCAAGCGATCCAGGCATTTGAAAGCAAGGAAGACACGATAGAAAATGTTAGTCTCTAGGTCCTAAAATCCCTACCAAAACAATGATGGTATGGTGGAATTATTGGACTGGAAAAGTTTAATTGTGATTGATACATGTATTAATATGAAATTGCATAAGTATGTATGGAAGAGTTAGCCTATAAGATGAAAAATGAATGGGTGTGAATTTGATTTTAGTATGGTAAAGTTATTGTTTGGATTTGTAGAATTGAATGCTTTTGTTGTTTAGAATGATTTTCCTTACAAGTAGGGATGACAACGGGTCGGGTCGGGCACAGATAGCGCCTACCCGCAACCCGACCTGCATGTAAAAAACCTTACCTATACCCACCCCATTACCTGCCGGATACCCACTAAAAAACCCGTGAATTTTTTTCAACCTGCGGATACCTGTTGCATACCTGTTTCAACCCGCAAATATTTAAAAAATAATAATATTTTATGATTTTTTAAAAGTTTTCAAATTAAATTTAAAAGAAAATCATATAATTTTCAGAAAATAAATTTGGCCAATGTTCAAATCCTTTATTTTATGAAAATGGTAGAAAAGCCCAAATTACCTTTTTTATTGTTAAGTTTTTGGTTTAAACCCTCGGTTAGTCCTCATATTTATTGTTGAATCTCAAGTGGGTCATCATTTATTTTGGTCTCAATTGGGTCCATATACTTGTAAAATTGAGCCAATTAAGCCCTCTCCGTTAAGTTTTCACTAACGGCATCTAACTGTGATGACATGTTTATGCTGATGTGCATTGTTTGATTGTGTGGAAATTTTATTTAAGTTAAAGGATTATGACATGGCAAAATTGAAAAGAGAATGAGGGGTTTGGAAAACACCGCGTGTTCTTCTGAACGTTCTTTGCAAAAGACTAGAGGGGTGATCGACTTGGTGTCCATCGCTTGGACTGTGTTATTTCTTGCATTCACCTAAGCTTGTGGAGGCTTTCTTGCAGAAAAGCAAAAAAATGTACTTTAATTTTTGTTCTGTCAAGGGAAATGTTCTTGCATTTTTTTTCTAGTGTGGAAAATTTCTGAAATGTTATGTATTCCCAAGTTCTTCTTGTTGGAGAGTCTGTGAGATGAACATGTAAAGTTGAGATCTTTTCAATTATCTTCAATCAGGGAAGTTTGATTTTTTCCTATCGAAATTCCCTTTGTCTTATGGTTTTTGATCTCTCTAACCCTTTCCTTCGCAAACTCAGTGTTTCTTGTCCCCAAGCTGCTGTTTTACTGCTGTCATCGAAAAACCCAAGCCATGATCAGATTTATCATCTCCTCAGAAGAACAATTTCCATTTCTATCTTCCATATTCAATTCCTGCATCAGTATCTTTATAATCTTTACAGTCATATTTTTTTCTCTACCAAAACATAACCCATAAAAAAGAACCTCCATGTTCATCATCATTTAACTCTAACAAAGGTTGAACTCCTTTCCCTTGGATGTTCCTCACCTTTTTTCACACCTATCGAACATAGAACAATGGTGTTGCAAACAACAATGATATCTTCTAAGGTTACAAGATACATAAGGTGATTACCAGAAGGGAAGAAGATATGTAGTGCTAATTTTTTATTCCACCATTGGTAGCAAGCTCGTAAAGATGTTCTTATTTCATTCACTCTTGCTGTGAAGAAGATGGTTCGTTACAGTCACAAGATAGGTGTCACTCCAAATTCCATCAAATTGTCATCTTTGTGGTAATGGGGAACTACTGTTCGACCATATCTTTGTCAAGATTCACCCTTCACCTTCTTCCCCGTTGAGAGGCTGCGTTGTTGCGACGCTGGGAGGAGGCGTGAGAAGAATGGAGGATGTCGCCACTAGGTTACTCGTCTCTCTCTGTTTCTATGATTTGGGCATATTTTTTTCTAGGTGGCAGGATAGAGAATGTAGGTTCTGATTGAGGCTCGTGTAAAGCAAGAAGTCGTGGATGATATGGGGGTTGCTATGAGAAGGAAGAGGAAGACGCGGTGGTTGGAGGTCGCAGCGGTTAAAGTGGTTTGAGGTTGTAGCGACATCAGCGTGAGTAGTTGGCACCAAGAGCGACGAGCCTTGTTCGTGATGGTGGAGGGCGCATCGATGGGGACAGAGAAACATCTCTCTCGTGCGTGAAAGGGTCGAACCACCATGTGTAGTGTGGTTGATGGCACCACGGACGTGCTGCAACAATGACGGTGGCGACCCGGAGGCAAACGACATGGTGGTTTCCAGATCCCTAATTCCCTTTTTAATTTTGCCATGTCATAATCCTTTTATTTAAATAAAAATTCCACATAATCAAACAATGCACATAAGCATAAACATGTTATCATAATTAGACGCCGTTAGTGAAAACTTAACACAAATGACTTAATTAGCTCAATTTTACAAGTATATGGACCTAATTGAGACAAAAAAAATGATGAACCACTTGAGATATACCCACGAATATGAGGACTAACCTTAAACCTAAGTTTTTCTTGAAAATGGGCAGGGGCTCAAACCTTTTTTTTAGGTTTTCTTCCATATGCAGTAAAAAATAAAATAAAGTAAATGAAAGTGTAAAAAAAACTTAAAAGGCTCAACAAGCATAAAATCAGGATTGTGTCACGATCCATGCTCATGAACATAAAAATGCATAAAGTAATTTAGGAATGCACAAATGAAGCCTTAAGGTGCCTGCAAAAAATGTGAGCCCAAACCCATAGTTGCTTTTACTCACAATTCCTTTTTCTTTTCACTTAGGAGACCCTTCACTTTCAAAGAAGATAGGGTTTGTTTCCTTCAGCATAGAGAAAAGGAAGTTGTCTTTCTTCTTCCATGGGTGGATTCTCTATGGTTACCGCTAGGATCAACAGGTTTCTGGCCAGGCGCCACGACCATCGTGATATCTGAAACGCCATCAGAACAAAACCCTTTTCTTTCTCTTATTTTTCAAAAATGGTAAACCCTAAGGTTTCTTTACTTCAGTAGATATGGATATGACCCCACCCCTTTCACCTCTAACTGCTCTGTCATCGCTCTAGCGTTAATCACCGCCGGTTGGCTATCCTCCTCACGCTGGTCATTCGTGGCATCGAGCCATTTGAACCAGAGATCCATGGAGAGTGGCGCACTCATAGGATTGAACTTCATTTTTTTCATTCCTTCTGTGAGCGAATGAAAGGATAATGTTGGAGAAAAAAAGGGAGATTTAGGTTTTGACGGCAGAGACAGAATACAACAAATATGTTGATAGGGGGGCACAATGTTAGCCAAACCCAATCCCTATGATCTTTTTTTTTTATGATGACAACACATTGTTAATAAAAACACATGTGTGTGTACTTGTTATATGTTAAATGTGTACTTGCTTGTGTAATATGCACATATTGTGTTTGTCACATTATTTGTTGAACATATTATATTGATTGATGCATACTATTGTGTTTATGAAGTGATTATATTTGAATATGCTGAGTATATGTTACTATGATATGGAAACCACACGCACAAAAGCATATCTGCATGACTTAATCGATTATATTGGTGTGATAGTCAATTAAGGTCATTAAACAACTTGAGTTTTAAACTGCGGCAAAACAACTAGTTTTGAATCGATTACATTAGTTGATAAATTGATTAAAACTCGTGTGTTTGCACATATATTTTGAAAATGTGATGTGATGTGTTTTGGAAAGAAAAGTTTTCAAAAAATCTTCCAAGTGTTAAAGCTTAATCGATTATGTGGATCATGTATTCAATTAAGTCTGTTAAGATTTGAAAACTGATTTCATGGTGTTCTAACTGCTATAATGGTCATATTTTTAAACATGTTTGACCAACATTTAATGAAAATCGATTGCATTAATTGCGTATTCAATTAAGGAGCCAAATTGGTTATAATTTTGTTACACTTTTTTAATGTAACCGATTACATAAGTTGGTTAATCGATTTCATAGCGTAATTTTGTTACACTTTTTGATGCATTGTTTGATTTTCTAAAGAACAATTGTGAATTACACTTTCATATCTAATTGATTTTTTATCTGAGAGGTTTTACAGATTGATAAAAAATTCCAAGAATCAATAACAAATAGTGGTTTACAAATTGAAGAATTCTTGAGAAGCAAACGTGCCAGGATTGAATAGATTGATCGTTTCTGCACAACTGAAGGTGCATTCTGTTTGATCAAGAGAAGAAGACTTGCAATCTTGGATTTGTTGTTTCCCTGTACGTGTGGCGTCAGGAAGAAGAGTGGTGCACTCTTAACTTTGAGACGGGATATCTCAAAGGGGTTGGTGCGACAGGAACGGGGTAGTTCTATGTTGGCAGGTTTTGTTGTTCTATATTTGATTGAGGGTTTGTGAGGTGTTTACATTGAGAGTGGCTTTGTAAAACCTTGGCTGTAATACTCTAATCATTATAGTGAATTACTCTTTACATTTATGCATACATTCTGTAATTGTTTTACACACATATTGTTTTCATAGCAAACCATTACTTACGGCACAAGAAAGTTTTCAAGAACAATATCATTTGCAAAAAAAAAATTGAACAGTGCACATTTTTGTAAATCAGTAATTCACCCCTCTTCTTGGTGTTCAGAAACAAAGTCAATATTTTCTAACAATTGGTATCAGAGTTGGTTTTCAAAAATTATTTGAAAAATAATCGATTATCAGTTATGTGAAATTGATTTAAGATCCTGAAATGGGTTTTGTTACTCAAACATTTGGTGAAGATGCATCCACAAATAGACCAACTCTATTTGCTGGCAAAAATTATGCTTTTTGGAAAATCAGAATGCAAATCTTTCTTGAGTCAATAGACAAAAGTGTGTGGGATGCTGTTTTGAATGGACCTTTTAAACCCACTCATGTGATTAATGGAGAGTTTGTTTTAAAAAAATTTTCTGAGTGGACTAAAGAGGAGAACAAAAGAGCATAATATGATGTAAAAGCAAGAAATGTTAATGCCTCTGCTCTTATTATGGATGAGCTTTTCAGGGTTTCCCAATGTAAGACTGCAAAAGAAATGTGGGAAGTGCTGGAAGTCACTCACGAAGGCATAAATGAAGTAAAGAGAGCTAGAAAGAATTCCCTGGTACAAGAATACAAGATGTTTAGGATGAAAGCTGGATAGACCATATATGATGTACAAAAGAGGTTCACTCACATTGTCAACCACTTGATGGCTCTCGCCAAAGCTTTTGAAAAGGAGGAAATCAACATCAAGATTCTGAAAAGCCTAAACAGAAATTGGCCACCAAAGGTAACAACCATATCCGAATCCAAAGATATAACTAACATGAATATGACTACTTTGTTTGGCAAGCTCAAGGAACACAAGTTGGAGCTTGGTAGATTGAAATAAGAAGAGGAAATTGTGTTGGTTAGAACAACCGGTATCTTTGAGTCGCGTAGCGGAATAAAAAATGACGGAAAGCATGTTCGGTCAAATTAAAAATGGTTCCTTTGATTTTCTCTCAAACGTTTTATCAATCAGTTGATGAGCAGAAAATATAAAGAGTGCAGGGAGTAGAAAAATCACAAATGATTTTTATCCTGGTTCGAATAAAAAGTTTCTACGTCCAGTCGTTAATCACTATGAAGAGTGATTAATTTGTTCACTAAAAAACAGTTTTACAGTTACAATATAGTGGTTGGAAATAACAGTAACAAAAACACCTTCCTTTGACGAACGAACCAGAAGGAAACAACTCTGCTAACTTGAAGAGAATCGCTCGGACTTTTGACACACAAAGCGTGAGCTTCTCCTGTTTATAAGACTTGACAATAGCAATGAACTAGCACTTGAGAACTTCCTCAGATAGCACTGTATTCTCAATTACGCAAAGTTATATCTAAAAGGTTTTGGTAAAGAGATTTATAACCTACTGGTCTGAAAATGAAAAGACGCATTACAACTGCCAATGATAATCAATTATTATAAGTGATAATCGATTATATGAGAGACTAGGAACAATTAGGATTTTTAACTCTTTAACCGATCGGCTCGAGTTCTTCATCTTATGTCGCTCGGTTTGATTCGTCACAGCCGCCTACCATTCAGTTTAAAACCTTATCACCTTTTGCCGTTCAGCTTAATTTCGCACTGCCTTTGATCGTTTAATGCTACCTACTCCGTCTCAGTCATGCTCTCCACCGCTCGGCTCAATTCTTGTAAACTTTCCAGGGCTTAACATTTTCTTCTGCAGTGTTAGTTGGACATAATATCATTCAAGTTGTGTATCACACCGTTGGGTCTTCAACTACTATGCTTCATTCAGCCTTCAGCTTATTATATGTTGTTCGGTCTGTCAGCTGTGTTTGGTCATGAACAATGTTCTGCCTTCATTTGATTGTAGTCGTTCGGTGGCTGACTGATAGTGACTGTTCAGTCTTCATCTGCTTATCTTCCGTTCGGTCTTGGTCATAACTTTAGCGCTCGGTCCGAAGTTTTCGGTCATGATTGCTCGTGTCCTGACTACTTGGTCTTGGTCATGACTTCTGTCGTTCGGTGCTTACCGCTTGGTCATGACTTCTACCGTTCAGTGCTTACCGCTCAGTCATCAGTGTTCGTGTCTTGAAATGCTTTTAAACTTAATAGTGCAAGGGTCTTCAGGTTTTCATATTCTTCACGTTGTAGCATACTCAAAATCATTATCTTTTAAGACACCAATGCTCCTCATTGGTAACAATCTCCCCCTTTTTTATGATGATAAAAAATTTCTTATTTAAAAGCATTGTTGAATATCTGCACAAACTTTAAGCTTACAAACAGGTTAGTAGTAACTGCACTAGAAGAGTTTCTCCCCCTTTTTGATCATAAGCAAAAAGTAAGTATGCTCCCCCTCAAAATGTTCTCCCCTCAAAATGTTCCCTCCCTTAATAAAATAATGTATGCACTAAATGAGAACATGAAAGGATTCTATTTATTTTGGGAAAATGTCATTACAGAAGAAGAAAATACAACCAAAGTAGTACATTAATGGAAAACAATCAAACAAGCAGCCTAATCTAGAAATCTGGAGTAGGTGGTCTTTCTGGAGGATGAAGATTGAGGCGATTTTTAATGTTGCCAAGACGAGTGTCAAAATCATCAAACTTCTCAATCACATATTCCTCATGAGTTTGCTGCATTTCAATGAGTTCATCAAAACGTGCTTGATGAGCTAAACTCATGTCCTCCAATTGCTTGGACAAATTTGCAAAGTACTCTTCCATTGAGAGAGAGGAGGATGAAGGCATGGTAGAAGGTCTAGCTTTAGATGGAGTAGAAGCTCCTACTGGTTCTGCCATATGGGCATCCATATCATCATCTTCATCATTCTGATGATCATCATCCTTGTGAATGATCACGCGCCCATGGGCGACAAAACCCATTTGATGAAACGTTGTCTCCCCAATTTCAGTGTCAATTGCTTGGATGGCTTGGGTGAGCTCTCCTTCTATACGAACTCCTTTGTATTCAATAATTCTAGAGATGAGAAAAGCGTAGGGAAGATGATAGGCATGATACTTTTTGGCCTTTAGCATAGTATCAGAGATGAGTGCAGGCCAATCAATATGGATATTATTTAAAATCTCATAAAGAAGAAGAAGATCCTGCTCAGAACATTGAGCATGATTTGTAGCACGGGGGCACAAAAGCCACACTATCAGATAATGAATTAAGCGTTCTTCTACCTTAAAGTCACCCACCAGCAGTTGACGATGTGTTTTCTTTTGAGGATGTCGTAGAAATGATTGCAAGGCTAGCAAGCGATTGAAGTCCGGGACCGGGACCCAAAGGTGAACTTTGACAGCATCATCCCATATGTCGTCATCCAAAATAATTGGGCCCCCGTTCACCTTGGTTGTGACAATGCCATCACAATATTTTAAATTGAAGTAGAACACTCTAATGAGATCAAGATATATACACCCCTTTTGTTCTACTAGATGAGTGAGACCTTGAGCTCTAAATATATCAAGGAATTGAAATCCATAGAATCGATAAAAATCTAACCTGATGAATTTAACTACCATGAGCCTACGTTCCTGCCAAAAGTTGGCAAAATCTGCATGCTTTTCTTGATCGGAAATCCAACCTTCAATGGATGCAGGACGAGCATCTCTTGAACGAGATGAAGAAGCACCAACAGTCCTCTGTTGATGGATTCGCAAGTGTACCAAATCACACAAGTAATATAAAATGGTAAGACCAAGTATCGTATCCTAGAGGAATCTCGACACTAAACAATTGTGTGATAACTCGATTAATTAAGACTTAAATAAAAAGAGATCATTGGTTTCAAATGCAAAGACATAAAATTAAATATGAATGCAATTGATCAATAGCATAGAACACAACGATGGACGGAGGTTGTTTATAAAATGAGATGATTATGTTGTTAGGGTTTGATTTCACCAAGTTTACTCTCATGTATATAAGAATTCTTCTTTTTACATTAATGTTAACGTCACTCACTAAATTACTTAGAACCCGATCCCTCGGCGCAATAAGCCTGCCTTAATTCCTAGTTCGTGCAATTCCTAGCGTTCCTAGAAAATTAAGTCTGAAGATCAAGAGCTTATGACGACCAAGTACTCACACCCTCATCCCTGAGAAATATTACCCTTGGGAGAATTCAACAAGAACCTGAATTGTAAGGAACCTCCCAGCACTCATGCAATTCATAAATCATGCTACTAAATGAGTTAAATAGAGTAAGCATTGAAACAGATGAATTCCCTAACAATTAATGAAAAAGCATATATGATTAAGAATCAATTCAAATACATGAGAGTTCACAAGGTTACATCATTCTCCAACAACAAATAGAGTTTAGTTCCCTATTGGCATGGCGAAACTAGATGAATAATGGAAAAGCATGAGATAGTAAACCCTAAAAGTAGAGGATGGAAGCTTCCGCCTCCAGATCTGTCTTCAGAGAGTAGAAAAGTGTGCTGTTGTGCTGCTCTAACCAGAGATACCAAACCTAGGACACTAGGGTCCTTTAAATAGAACAGAAGTAGAACAAAAACAAAGCCCAAGCCTGAGTCGCTGGCGCTCAAGCGCCCCACTTAGGGCGCCCGGGCAGCAAGCGGTGGTCTTCCACGCTCAAGCCTCGTAGAGGTCACCCAAGCCTTCTACATCCGGCGCTCAAGAGCCCCCAAAAGCGGCGCCCGGGCAGTGAGCGACACTTCCTGCCCTTAAGCCTTCCAGAGTATGCCCAAGCCTTCTTCATCCGGCGCTCAAGAGCCCCAAAAAGAGGCGCTCGGGCAGTGAGCAACACTTCCTACGCTTAAGCTTTCTAGAGTACGCCCAACCCTTCTTCATCCAGTGCTCAAGCGCCCCAAAAAGGGGCGCCCGGGTGGTGAGCGGCACTTCCTGCGCTTAAGCCTCAAAAGGGGCGCCCAAGCCTTGAGCTTCTTTCCTTTTGGTGCTTTTTTTGGACCTTTCTGAGCTCTATCTCCTTAGCACTTTATCCCTACTTTCCATATTAACTCATTTTCTATCAAAACAAAGGGAATTAGTCATTAAATCATCAAATTCAATCTCGACTCTCTTATTCACACAACTTAACAGAAAAACATGATTCTAAGCAAGTTTCTAAGCAGAAAAGGGTGAATTTAGTATTAAAAGTACATCACATATAACAATATTTTCAACCGTTATCATCCTCCTACGAGGTCTTCTTGAATCAGCCATGGCAGGATGAGAACGATGGGATGTGTGAAGAGTGATGGGAAGAAAAGAGGAAATCTGGTGCAAATCTTAGTTGAGCAGAGTTTTAGGTGCAAAGGAGTGGCTAGGAATCGATTATAAGGGGTTATTTATAGGAAGAATTGAAAAACTAGTCATTTATGGTCTTTTATAGCCGTTTTAAGACATTGTAACGACTCTTTTGTTGAAACTGTATGCGTAATAATCAATTATGGTAAGTGATAATCGATTATCGCTTCAAAAAAGAATTTCCAGAAATGCAAGGACAATCGATTATTGATGGTAATAATCGATTATCTGTTCATGACTACTCCATATTTGACAAGCTAGTTAGAATAATCGATTATGCCTCAGAATAATCGATTAAATGCGAACTGAGCCCTTTCTCAGACGCTTAGAATAATCGATCATATCCCTTGGATAATCGATTAAATACGTTGGGAGTACGAAAAGTGTGAAAAAGTCATAAATCTTGAGTCTAAGACATGTCTATGATTCCTAACTCTCTTCTAAGTTCATAGAATCTATCTTTAGGCAAGGCTTTTGTGAAAACATCTGCTAATTGATTCAAAGTATCAATATATTTTATAGAGCAATCACCTTTTTGGATATGATCTCTTAAGAAGTGATGTCTTATCTCTATATGCTTAGTTCTAGAATGCATTATGGGGTTCTTGGTTAGATTTATAGCACTAGTGTTGTCACATTGAAGAAGAATGTGATAAAAGAAGATATCAAAATCCTCCCATTATTGTTTCATCTACAAGATTTGGGCACAACAGTTGTCTGCAGCTATCTATTCAGCTTCAGTGGTAGATGATGGAGGTCGCACCCCATACAAATTTGATGTGCATTAAGAATGAAGTATAGACTAGGAAGTGATGCCTAGGTCGTCTCTCAAGAACCAAATGTGGTTCAGGTAATAGGTCAAACACGTAGTGGGGGGTAGTTGGTGAAGAGTTTGTGAATGCAAATGAACTAAATTAAAACACGAATATAAACGCTGATGTGAACACAAAATTAAAACGGTTGGTCACTAATTCAATTACATGCTTCCAATCACAGATTAACGACAATTACACACTACTCTAATCCAAATCCAACAAGAATCATTGATAAACAAATTTTTAATCCCTGAAAACGGAGTCAAAAACTTGTTAAGACCTCGCCAAGTGTACCGAATCGTATCAAGTAATAATAAATGGTAAGACCAAGTATCGTTTCCTAAGAGACTCACGACACAAAACAGTTATGTGATTAGTCAACTACTTAAGACTCTAAAGAACAAATTTTGGGGTTTTTTTAATGCAAATGCGATAAAATAAACATGAATGCAATTTGATCATTGAGGCTAAACACAAGAATGAATGGATGAAGTTGATGATATTGTTGTTGGGTTTAGATTTCACCTAATTTACTCTCATGCATATATGAATTCATCTTCTTCATTAATGTTAATGTCACTTTCTAATTTACCTTAAACCTGATGTCTCGGTGAAGAAAGCCTACTCCTAATCACTAGTTTACCATGTCTTGTCTCCCTAGCAATTATTCATGCATTACATTCGCACAGAAGCTTAAAGGCAACCAACCCTCATATCCCTATGTCTAGGCAATACTGCTTTTGGAGAATTTCCCTAGATCTAAATTTCTCCGTATGTGTCCATATCGACAAAATCAATGATCATGCAATTGAATGAGTTAAACAAAGCATGCAAAGAGCAAAGAGGAAAAATCCTAACAATTAATGAAGTAAAGCATATATAATGAAGAATTAATTAAATACATGAGAGTTTAAGAGGTTACATCTTTCCCAACAACAATGGAGGTTTAGTTCATCATAGGCATGGTGAAACTAGATGAACAATGGAATGAAAGAATGGAAGAGATAGAAAAACCCTAGAAAGAGAAGAGGAGAGTTGTCGTCGTCTCCAAATCTACCCCAAGGGGTGAAAAGTGTTTCTGTGCTCAAGCCATCAAAAGATATCATCCCTAGGACCTGCAAGTCCTTAAATAGAACATAAAAATAATAGAAAACAGGTCCAAACCGGTAAAAATAACAGAAAATAAGTCCAAGCCCATAACAATGGCGCTCAGTGGCACTTTTGCCGCTCAGCGAGAAATGCGGCTCTTAATAACGAAGCTCAGCTGCATTTTTAGCCCTCAGCGGTGATTTTGGTACTTCAAAACTGCCGCTCAGTGCAACTTTTTCTGCACTCTAGTTGATTGTTCTGCATTCTGGTTGACTTTTAGGCATTTCAACCATTCGGTACTTTAACTCTTCTTTCAAATCATTCCAATAGCCTACAAAATCAAGGGATTCTAGCACAAAACCATTAAATTCACCTTCAACTCTCTTATTCACAAAACTAAAGCAAAAACATGAGTTCAAACAAGCTTATAAGTCAAAAAGGATGTTTTTAATATCAAAATTAAGTATAAAAATAACGGTTTTTTGGCCATTATCACACTCATGCAATTCATAAATCATAATATTGAATGAGTTAAACAAAGTAAGCATTGTAACAAATGAATTACTCTAACAATTAATGAAAAAACATGTATTATTAAGAATCAACTCAAATACATGAGAATTCACAAGGTTACATCATCCCCCAACAACAAATAGTGTTTAGTTGACCATAGACATGGTGAAACTAGAGGAATAATAGAGAAGAATGAGATAGAAAAACCCTAAAAGAAGATGATGGAAGCTCCCGCATCTAAATCTGCCTCTAGAGACTGAAAGAGTGTGTTGCTGCGCTCCCTCTGCCAAAGATACAAAACCTAGGGCGTCTGGGTCCTTTAAATAGAGTTGAATCAAAATAGAAACAAGGTCCGACCCATGTCGCTAGTGCTCAAGCACCTTAATTGGGCGCTCGGGCGTCGAATAATACTTTCTGGCGCTTAAGCGCACAAAAGGGGTGCTCAGGCGGTGTGCGGTGAACCTCTGGCGCTTCGCCCCCCTTGAGGGGCGCTAAAGTGATAACAGTTGAAAAACTGTTATTTTCATGCTTAAAATTGATACTAAAAGCAACCTTTAACACTTAGAAACTAGCTTGGAATCATGCTTTTGTGCATATTTTTGGAAATAAGAGAGTTGGACAGTTTATGCTTGATTTCATTGTTTTATGCAGGTTTTAAGGTGAATATGGTGAAAGAAGTGAAGAAGGATAGAGATGGAATCAGAAAAGAACTCAAAAAGTGCAAAAGGAGAAGTCGCAATTACCGCTCAGCGGCAGTTTACCGCTCAGCGGCACTCAGGAACACCCGTTGGCTCCGCTGATGGGTGAAAATGCGGCTGAGGGGAAAATTGACTACGCACTGGTACCATTGAGCGACAGTTTACCGCTGAGCGGTGGTCTTTTGGAATTAGGCTCACTTTTCTATAATATTACGAACAATATATAAGCTTTAGGTCTTCCTAGAGTTTGTATCTTTGGTTGAGATGAAGCAAACACTCACTTTTCCACCCCTTGGAGGAAGATCTTGGATGCTGAGGCTACCTACTCATCTTTCTAGGGTTCTATCTTTCATTCTTTCATTATTGTTCATCTAGTTTCACCATGAATATGGTGAACTAAACCTTGTATTATTGTTGGGGAATCAATGTAATCTTGTGAAACTCTCATATATGGAATTTGTATTTAAACATCTTATTTTAAGATACATGCTTTCTTTCATCATTAGTTAGGATTTTTCCTCTTTGCTCAAAGCATGCATTGTTTAACTCATTCAATGCCATGATTATTGATTTTGTCGATATGGGAACGTATGGGGAAATCTAGATCCGGGGAAATTCTCCCAATAGCATATTGCCTAGACATAGGAATATGAGGGTTGGTTGCCGTTAAGCTTCTGTGCTTCAAAATTAATTATTAGGGATGTTAGGAATTGTATGAACTCGTAATTAAGGATAGACTTTCTTGCAAGGTGATTTAGAGAGTGACATTAACATTGATGAAAAGAATGATGAATTCCTAAAAGTATATGAGAGTGGATAAGATGAAATTGATAACCCCAACAACATATTCATCCATCTAATTCATTAAAGTGTTTGTATTCCTCTTTTCCATTGATCAAATTCATGCATAAATGTTTAATTATTGTCCTTTGCATTTAAAACCTACAATCAATTGTTCACAAGTCTTAAATAATCAAAAACTCATATAACTAACTAGGCCCTGAGTCCTTTGGGAGAACGATAATTGGTGTTACCGAGTTTTATTACTTGATACGATTCAGTCACAATTGCCGAGGGTTAAATAAGTTTTTGGCACCGTTTTTCGGTGTTCATAAATTTGTCATCATGTTTTTGGCGCCGTTGCCGGGGACTCTGATGACAAATTTATGAACACCGAAAAACGGCGCCACAAACTTGTTTAACAATCGGCAAGTGTGACCGAATCGTATCAAGTAATAAAACTCGGTAAGACCAAGTATCGTTCTCCCAAAGGACTCACGGCCTAGTTTAGCTATATGATTTGTTGATTATTTAAGACTTAAGAACAAATTGATGGTAGGTTTAAATGCAAAAGACAATAATTAAATATGTATGCATGAATTTGATCAATGGAAAAGAGGAAAACAAACACTTTAATGAATTAGAGGGATGAGTATGTTGTTGGGGTTATCAATTTCATCTTATCCACTCTCATATACTTTTAGGAATTCATCATTCTTATCATCAATTGCTAATGCCACTCTCTAAATCACCTTGCAAGAAGGCCTATCCTTAATTACAAGTTCATACAATTCCTAGCATTCCTAGTAATTAGTTCTGAAGTGCAGGAGCTTAAAGGCAACCAATATGCTATTGGGAGAAATTCCCCGAATCTAGACTTCCCCGTATGTTCCCATATCGACAAAATCAATAATCATGGCAATGAATGAGTTAAACAAAGCAAGCATTAAGTAAAGAGGAAAAACCCTAACTAAAGATGAAAGAAAGCATGTATCTTAATATAAGATGTTAAAACAAATTCCATATATGAGAGTTTCACAAGACTACATTGATTCCCCAACAACAATACAAGGTTTAGTTCACCATATTCATGGTGAAACTAGATGAACAATAATGAAAGAATGAAAGAGATAGAAAAATCCTAGAAAGAGAAGAGGAGAGTTGTCACCATCTCCCAATCTACCCCCAAGGGGTGAAAATTGTGTTTCTGCTTCCTCCCAACCAAAGATACCAACCCTAGGACGTGCAAGTCCTTAAATAGGGCATAAAAATAACATAAAACAAGTCCAAGCCCATAAAAACAAAAGAAAACCTGTCCAAGCCCACTTAGAATGGTGCTCAGCGGTATTTTACCGTTGAGCGGTAATACCGCATGATCCATTTTGCCCCCAACTGTTGTTTTTGCCCCTTAGCGGTGATTTTGACACCTGAAAAGTGCCGCTCAACGGTATTTTACCGCTCAGCGCCACTCGGTCACACTTTTTCTGTGTTCTGGTTGGTTTTTCAGCATTCTGGTTGACTGGTTGACTTTTCTGGTTTCTGGTTGACTTTTCAGCACTCCAATCATTCGGTACTTCAATTCTTCTTTCAAATCATTCAATTAGCCTACAAAATCAAGGGAATCTTGCACAAAACCATTAAATTCACTTTCAAATCTCTTATTCACAAAATTAAAGCAAAAATATGAGTTCATGCTAGTTTCTAAGTCTTAAAGGTTGCTTTTGGTATCAATTTTAAGCATAAAAATAACGGTTTTTCAACCGTTATCAGACTCGTGGTTTAACTAGTTCATTTGTGTGATTATTGATTATCTTTGACTTGAAGTTGAATTTTGAAATGTGAATTTCTGTTTTTATTTTCTGTTTTTATTTTATTTTTCTGTTTTTATTTTTTCTATTTTCTGTTTTTATTTTTTGTTTTTATTTTTTCTATTTTTATTTTATCTTCTTATCTCTGATCTTATATCTTCTTCTATATCTTTTTGTGCTAACCAATTTTTCTAGGGATTTGTTTTCTTGTGTATGCAGGAAGCAATCCGAACTAGAAGCAAGAAAACTGCAGAACCTCTTCTTGAAGGCTTAGACGAGAGTAGACGGAGGAGAAGAATTCGTACATCTAGAGAACTTTTTCCTCCTCCGGAAGATCTCTTACAACCATCACCACAAGGTTCTTACCATAACACTGAGGAGATGGAGAATAGTAATGCCAGAAGAACTCTTGCATATTACACTAATGTAGCTGGACCTCAGCATTTCAATAGTATAGCAAGACCAAGAGTCAATGCAGCTA
The DNA here is from genome assembly GCA_027742785.1 of Vigna reflexopilosa. Classification (NCBI taxonomy): domain Eukaryota; kingdom Viridiplantae; phylum Streptophyta; class Magnoliopsida; order Fabales; family Fabaceae; genus Vigna; species Vigna reflexopilosa. The sequence goes on from CM050924.1 coordinate 13,477,288, forward strand.
ATATAGAGGTGAAACCGGCATTAATCCAATTGGTTAAGAGTAACCAATTTAATGGGTTGTCTCACGAAAGCCCATATGAGCACCTCACAACTTTTAATGAGATTTGCAACATAGTAAAGATAAATGGGGTGTCGGACGAAGCAATCAAACTTAGCTTGTTTCCATTCTCATTAGGAGGCAACGCTAAGCTTTGGTTGAACTTTTTTCCAGAAGGAAGCTTTACAGAGTGGGAAGCAGTGGTGACAAAGTTCTTAAACAAATACTTTCCACAATCAAAGGTAAATAAAGGAAAGCAAGAGATTTCATCTTTCAGGCAAGGCATGGAGGAATCACTAGGTCATGCATGGGACAGATATAAAAGCCTATTAAGAAAAACTCCCACGCATGGTTTTGACGAAGTGGAAGTAGTCCTGATCTTCCTTGGAGGTCTTGGTTCACAAACCAATATGATGCTTGACGCCTCAGCTGGAGGAAATATCAAATGGAAAACTCTAGAGGAAGCTACAGAAATAATTGAAAACATGGCTACAAATGATAATGAGCTGAACAGTGAAAGAGGAGCTCCTATTCAACAAAAAGGAGTTCTACAGTTACAAACCAATGATGCCTTGCTAGCACAAAACAAGATACTAACTCAACAATTGGAGACTCTCACAAAAACACTTGCATAACTGCCAAAAGAGTTAAAGACTGTTGCACAGGTTTAATCACAGTTGTGTGAATTATGTGGGGGTGACCATATCAATGGTCAATGCGCCTTTCCAGCAGAAGCTTTAGAGGATGTTAACTTCATGGCCAATCAATTTCCATACCGTCAGGGGAATTTCAATCAAGGGTGGAAACCACACCCAAGCATTGGTCAAGGACAAAATGGGCAAGCTGGACAAAATGGGCAATTTAACAAGCAACAACAACAACCAACCTTATGGCAATAGATTTCTATACTTAATGAAAGATTAATAAGGATAAGAAACTCTTCAACAATTCATACAGAAAACTGAATCTTCTCAAAAGAGCACTGAAGCTGCTATTAAGAACTTGGAGATTCAAATGGGTCAGCTTACCAAGCAGTTGGAAGAAAGGCCTGACAAAACTTTTGGGGCTAATACTGAGGTTAACCCCAGGGAGGAATGTAAAGTGTTGGAGAGTGCAAAATGTTGAAACAGTTGAGTTAGACAGAGAGAAAGAAAAAGAAGAGAGAGAAAAGAAAGAAAAAGAAAAAGAAGAGAGAAAAGAGAAAGAAGAGAGAAAAGAGAAAAGAGAGAGAGAAGAGAGATAAAGAGTGAAGATATTTTTCCTTTTCCAATAAATCATGAGAAACAATTTGATTTTACTGAATTATTCAAGATGGTGGACAATGATGTACCTTGGAAGGAGATATTACAGCATATTGCAGTTTATACAAAACCTGAGGAAGAAGTCTCTACAAAGAAAAGACGTAGAGATGATGATACAAAGAAGTATAAAGCTGTTAAAAAGGACCCATTCCCTCCAAAAGCAAAAGATCCAGGAGGTTTCTCCATTCCATGCACAATAGGAAAAAAAAGGATAAAGAAGGCTTTACTTGATTTAGGATCAAGTGTTAACTTGATACCTTATTCTTTACTTGAGCAGATTGGTGATGTTGATGTGAAGCCTATAAAGGTTAATTTAGTAATGGCAGATGGATCCTCAAAGAAACCCTATGGAATAGTAGAGGATATTATAGTTTGTGTATGAAAACTACAGTTCTTGGTAGACTTTGTGGTGATGGAGATGGAGACTGAAAAGATACCCATTATTCTCGGAAGACCGTTTATGAAAACAACCAAAGCCATCATTGATGTGGATGAAGGTATAGTGGTGCTCCAAGACCGAGAAGAAAGAGTTGTTGTAGATGTCTTCAAAGAAGAGAGGCAGATGCAGGAGGAAGAAGCTAGTCATAAAGCTGCATATCAAGATGTACTCATGACTAGCCCTGAAGATGAAAAGCCCAAGGTTAAAGGTAAACATTGTTTGTTGTTTCAGGTACAGGAAGAAGAAAAGATTGGAAGAGGAAGAAAAGTCCATGATGACTGGATGAAAGAACGACTCCAACTTGGTAAACCTGTGAGATTCAAAAACAAGTTATGGGTTGTGAAAGGCTACAAAGAAAATGAGATGATAGAGATAGAGTCTCCACATTCCAGAAGAGTCAAAAAAGTGGACAGGAAGCAGTTGATGAGTTGGTGCGATATGAATATCAAACATGAAGAAGGAACTTGAACTTTATTAGATCAAGCTAATCACGTTAAAAGAGCGCTTGCTGGAAGGCATTCCAGTGATTTGAGGGCATTTTTTTCTTTTGATTTTATTTTGGTTTTGTAATTTTTAATCAGTTGGACATTATTTCTGTAAAATTTTTGGGTATAGCATCTACTGAAGGATGCTAGGTGGTTAAGTATCTACTGAAAGATACTAGGTTTGCTACACCTACTGATGGGTGAAGGTAAGAAAGATTTACACCTACTGATGGGTGTTGGTGGATTTTGGGTCAGGCTCGTGACGTTAAAAAAGCGCTACCTGGGAGGCAACCTAGTTGATTGATTATATTTTTGTTTGTTTTACTTTAGTTGCATAATAGGGATTTGCATGAGTAATCTGAGAATTTTATTACAGGGAGCAAGTGAGGGTTATGTTTAGGAGGCACTTAGGTTAAGCTAGGAAGAAGAAGAGCACTTCACGAAAGTGCCGCTGAGCGGCAAACTACCGCTGAGCGGCAAACTACCGCTGAGCGGTAGTGTCGTAGAATGGGCTTAGGTTACCCCTTAGCGGAACCCAAGCCCATTAGGGTATTTTTATACCCTAAGTCACGCTTTGGCCTCTATTTTAATATTCTTCTCTGCATACACACTCCTAAACACTTTTCCAAAGGTTCTCTACATTTTTCCCTTCATTCCTCTTTAGAAAATCTCCCTTCCACACACTTTCTCACTAGTTTTCCATCTAAGCTTGGGGTTGGGTGAGAGCATCATTGTTGGGGCTGAGTTTTTCAAAGCACTAGAGCAGGATTTGTTTTATCATTCACTTTTGTTTTTAGAATAGGGTTTGTTGTACTCAATTGGAAACTTTGTCTGTTATGATGGTTTGCTTATGATTGTGATTGTTTGAAAAGTAATGCTTGATGATGCTTTGATATGGATTGATGTTGAGATGTGCACACTACATGCTTATACAGGTGGTTCACAAGCTTTGTGAACAAATGCATGATGTTGTGATTGTGATTATGATACTAAGCAGGATGTGTATATGTGAAATGTGAATGAGCTTATATGTGAGATTTTGAGCTCCAGAGTTTGTGTGAATGAATGCTATTACTTTGAAAGCATGAATGACTTTGCCCAGGTTTTCTATGATTGAATTACTTGCTTGTTTGCATCATATGATCAAGACCATTTGTTGGTAACCCTTGTGTTAGCCAACTTCATGAAATTAGCCACTAAAAGATAATACTATGTGTTCTATCCTTTGAACCCTTAGCCTTGAACATGATTTGAAAACCCTTGTTGAAAAGTTTTACCTTGAGTTAAGATGACAATATTCTGTGGTATTGATAAATGTTCAAGTTTGGGGTTGTTGGAAAATAGAAAGGGAAATTGAAAGCATTGAGCTAAGAGCTAAGAATTAAGTATGTGAAAAGAGAAAGAAAAAGAGAAAGAAAAGAAAAGAAAAAGCAAAGCTCAATGCAAAAGAAAGTTGGGGAAAAGTAAGAATGATTGTGTTTATATGATTCTCTTAACTCAAGGGTTTTGTGATCTAGAAAAAACCAATTTTCTTGTTAGCCAAGCCACATTATAAGCCATTGAAAAGTCCTTGTGATGATGCATGCTTGTGAATTTATTTGATTGTGGTTAAATGAAAGGCAAAGTCAATTCATGTGACATTGTGATAGTAGAGTGAATGAGTGATTACCTCTTATACACTTGTGTTTGAGTGAAACACTTAGTAAGGAAATATTCCATGAGCACATGAACATCCATGCTTAGTTGATTGATCATTTATGAAAGATAGCATTTTTTGGAAAGAGACTTTGTGAACACTAAAGCATGTGTATGTCTTAATTGAAGTCTTTGTCATGAGCTTAATTGAATTTTTTACTTATCTTGAAAAGAGGATTGTTGAATGGAGTAAACCATTGTATTAATTGGTAGAAGATTGAGTTACATCTTATTTGCTTGAGGACAAGCAATGTTCTAAGTTTGGGGTTGTGATAACAGTTGAAAAACTGTTATTTTCATGCTTAAAATTGAATACTAAAAGCAACCTTTAACACTTAGAAACTAGCTTGGAATCATGCTTTTGTGCATATTTTTGGAAATAAGAGAGTTGGACAGGTTTATGCTTGATTTTAGTGTTTTATGCAGGTTTTAAGGTGAATATGGTGAAAGAAGTGAAGAAGGATAGAGATGGAATCAGAAAAGAACTCAAAAAGTGCAAAAGGAGAAGTCGCAAGTACCGCTCAGCGGCAGTTTACCGCTGAGCGGCACTCAGGAACACCCGTTGGCTCCACTGAGGGGTGAAAATGCAGCTGAGGGGAAAATTGACTACGCGCTGGTACCGCTGAGCGGTGGTCTTTTGGGCTTAGGCCCACTTTTCTGTAATATTACGAACAATATATAAGCTTTAGGTGTTCCTAGGGTTTGTATCTTTGGCTGAGACGAAGAAACACTCACTTTTCCACCCCTTGGAGGAAGATCTTGGATGCTGAGGCTACCTACTCATCTTTCTAGGGTTCTATCTTTCATTCTTTCATTATTGTTCATCTAGTTTTACCATGAATATGGTGAACTAAACCTTGTATTGTTGTTGGGGAATCAATGTAATCTTGTGAAACTCTCATATATGCAATTTATGTTTAAACATCTTATTTAAAGATACATGCTTTCTTTCATCATTAGTTAGGGTTTTTTCTCTTTGCTCAAAGCATGCATTGTTTAACTCATTCGATGTCATGATTATTGATTTTTTCGATATGGGAACGTACGGGGAAATCTAGATCCGGGGAAATTCTCCCAATAGCATATTGCCTAGACATAGGAATATGAGGGTTGGTTGCCTTTAAGCTTCTATGCTTCAGAATTAATTATTAGGGATGCTAGGAATGGTATGAACTCGTAATTAAGGATAGGCCTTCTTGCAAGGTGATTTAGAGAGTGGCATTAACATTGATGAAAAGAATGATGAATTCCTAAAATATATGAGAGTGGATAAGATGAAATTGATTACCCCAACAACATACTCATCCATCTAATTCGTTCAAGTGTTTGTGTTCCTCTTTTCCATTGATCAAACTCATGCATACATGTTTACTTATTGTCTTTTGCATTTGAAACCTATAATCAAGTGTTCACAAGTCCTAAATAATCAACAAATCATATAACTAACTAGGTCGTGAGTCCTTTGGGAGAACGATAGTTGGTCTTACCGAGTTTATTACTTGATACGATTCTGTCACACTTGCCGAGGGTTAAACAAGTTTGTGGCGTCGTTTTTCGGTGTTCATAAATTTGTCATCACCAAGCCTCGCGAATATTTTCAGCACTGCGTTTTTTTCTCTTTTCATACAGTTTTGTTCGCTCCTTGAGTTCTGAATCCTTCATACTTTGACTCCTCTTCCAAATCACTTCATTAACCTACTAAAACAAGGGAATTTAGTCATAAAATCATTAAGTTCAACCTCAACTCTCTTATTCACACAACTTAACAAAAAATCATAATTTCAAGCAAGTTTCTAAGGATAAAAGGGTGCATTTAGTATCAAAATTACATCACAGATAACGGTATTTTAAACCATTATCAACAGGGGCTTTCTATTTCTGAAAATTTAAATGGGCCTAACTGATTGAAGTTTTACTACGCGCCTTATATGTTCTGGATTTCAAAATTTTGTGTGCATTGAGTTCTTTCTAAATTGCAAAGACACAAACCCTAGCACTATGTAAGACTATCTAGAATCTAATTTGAAGATGACTTCTTCATCACCTCCTCAAGAGGAAAAGGCAAAAATGCATGTATTAAAAGGAATGTTGATCTTTCAGGATGGATTAGCGATGAAGAAATTCTTGAAGAGTTTCTAAGATGGAAGATGATTAAAACTGTTGTTCCTCACAGTTATCTGGAACTTAACCTGTTTATAAAAGAGGGTTTTCACTTCTAAGAGTGGATTGAAACTCAAGGTCTTACTACGTTGGTTCAAATGAAGGGGGACTGCTATCCAGATTTAGTGGAAGTCTTTTACACCTTTCTAAGAGACATAAATGGAGTCATTCATTCACAGGTGAAAGGTGTAAACATTTACATTTCTAAACTTCTGATTTCAATACTTTAAACCTTGACTTGTGATTTGTTATAGGATTATTCATCATATATCTCATTGTGTTTAATCCGCTATGAATTTAATATGAGATTATGAGTGATTAAACTGTTTCGGTTGGTTCAAAATGAATCAAATTTTCTTTGATACTCGTTATGTAATATATTTTGATACATTGATTGACCATATCTGATAATACATACTCTGTAATATCTATGTTATGCATCTGGGATACTGAAAGTTGATATGCATAATGATAGGGGGAGTATTATATATTGTTATATGATTTGCTCACATGTTAAAAAGGGAGAAAATGTTAAATTCATGTGAATATTGTTGACTGGGGAAGCATCATAAAAAATATATTAGCATGAATGATGCATCTATACATGATTCATTATCTCTGTTTCAATTATACTATGCTACATATCCTTTTTCGCTAATGCCCAAAGGGGGAGAAATAATTAAATTGTGTGATTGAGATAATTGAAACTGTGTGAATTGTTGTTGATTGTGTACTGTACAACATCGTTTTATTAATCATGGTTATGCATCATCAAAAAAGGGGGAGATTGTTGATAGGGGAAGCACAATGTTAGCTAAACCCAATCCCTGTGATGTTTGTTTTTTTTTATGACAACACATTGTTAATAAAAACACATGTGTGTGTACTGTGTTATATGTTGAATGTGTACATGCTTACTGTGTAATATGCACATATTGTGTTTGTCACATTATTTGTTGAACATATTATATTGATTGATGCATACTATTGTGTTTATGAAGTGATTATATTTGAGTATGCTGAATATACGTTACTGTGATATGAAAACCACAAGCACAAAAGCATATTTGCATGACTTAATCGATTACAGTGGTGTGATAATCAATTATAAGGTCATCAAACTACTCGAGTTTTAAACTATGACAAAACAACTAGTTTTAAATCGATTACATTAGTTGGTGAATCGATTAAAACTTGTGTATTTGCACATATCTTTTGAAAATGTGTTGTGATGTGTTTTGGAAAGAAAACTTTTCAAAAAATCTTTTAAGTGTTAAAGATTAATAGATTACGTGGATCATGTATTCAATTAAGTATGTTAAGATTTGAAAATTGATTTCATGGTGTTCTACCTGCAATAACAATCATATTTTTAAACATGTTTGACCAGCATTTAATGAAAATTGATTGCATTAATTGCATATTCAATTATGGAGGCAAATTGGTTGTAATTTTGTTACACTTTTTTAATGTAACCGATTACATAAGTTGGTTAATCGATTTCATAGCGTCAGGATTGACATAAACTATATATTGACGCATTGTTTGAAGAACAATTGTGAATTACTGTTAAGATGTCAGCAAGTGTATCGAATCGTATCAAGTAATAATAAATGGTAAGACCAAGTATCGTTTGCCAAAGGACTCACGGCACTAAACAGTTATGTGATTACCCAACTAATTAAGACTTTTGAAGAACAATTCAGTGGTTTTGAATGCAAATGCTATAGAAATAAACATGAATGCAATTTTGACCAATTGAAAGAAAAACACAAAGGTGAATGAATGATATTGAAAATATGGATGAATATGTTATTGGAGTTTAGATTTCACCAAGTTTTCTCTCATGCATATATGAATTCATCTTCTTCATTAATTTTAACATCACTTTCTAAATTACTAAAAACCCCGATGCCTCGGTGAAGAAAGCCTATCCTTAATTACTAGTTTACAATGTCTTGTCTCCCTAACAATTAATTTTGCATTACATACGCACAAAAGCTTAAGATAACCAAAACTCATATCCCTATGTCTAGACAATGCTGCTTTTGGGAGAAATTCTCCAGATCTAGGTTTCCCCGTATGTATCCATATCATGAAAACAAATAATCATGCCATGAATGAGTTAAACATAACAAACATTGGGAAAAGAAGAATAACCCTAACAATTAATGAATGAAGCATAAATAAATAAGAATCAATTCAAATATATGAGAGTTCACAAGGTTACATCATCCCCTAACAACAAAGAATGTTTAGTTCCCCATCGTCATGGAGAAACTAGATGAACAATGGAATGAAAAAGATAGAAAAACCCTAAAAACTGAAGAGGGGAGCTTCCGCATCCACTTTTGCCTTCAGAGAGTTGGAGAAAATTTGAATTTGTGTTAATTCTATCAAGAGATACCCTCTCTAGGTCGAGCTAATCCTTAAATAGGGCTTAATGTGGCCATGGGCCAATGTTGCCACCGCTCAGCGCGCCTACTTAGGGCGCTCAGGCGTGCTTGCGAGAGAATGGCGCTCAACGTCCAATGGAGGGCGCTCAGGCGTGAAACGTTGCAGGAAAGGTGGCGCTCAGTGCCCCAAAAAGGGAGCCCAGGCGTGACTACAAAGCTCTAGCGCTAAAGGTCATGAAAGGGGCGCCCAAGCGTGAGTGCGACCTTCTTTAACCTTCTCTTTTGGTGTTCTTTCTTTCCTTTATGAGTTCCAACTTCTTGACAACTTAACTCCTCTTCCAATTCATCCCAATTTCCTACAAAACCAAGGGGATTTAGTGATAAAATCTTCAAGCGTAACCTCAACTCTCTTATTTCCCAAAATAAACCAAAATCAAGAGAACAAACAAGTTTTTAAGTAAAAAAAGATTCATTTGATATCAAAATTATTCTTAAATAACGGTGAAATCAACCGTTATCAATTACACTTTCATATCTGATTGATTTTTCATCTAAGAGGTTTTACAAATTGATCAAAAGCTCCAAGAATCAAGAAAAAATAATGGTTTACAGATCTTAAAGAATTCTTGAGAAGCAAATGTGATTGGATTGAATAGATTGATTGTTTTTGAACAACTGAAGATGCATTCTGTTTGATCAGGAGAAGAAGACTTGCAATCTTTGATTTGTTGTTTCCCTGTACATGTGGCGTCAAGAAGAATAGTGGTGCACTCTTGACTTTGAGAGAGGATATCTCAAAGGGGTTGCTACGACAGGAACGGGGTAGTTCTGTGTTGGCAGATTTTTTTGCTTTATATTTGATTGAGAGTTTGTGAGGTGTTTAGATTGAGAGTGACTCTCTAAAACCTTGGCTATAATACTCTAATCATTATAGTGAATTACTCTCCAATCTAAGGTTGATTGGGAGGGTGACTAGATGTAGGCATTGAGGCCGAACCAGTATAAAAACTGAGTTTGATTTTCTTCTCCCTATCTCTTTACATTTGTGCATACATTCTATAATTATTTTACATGCATGTACTGTTTTCATAGCACCCCATTGCTTACGGCACAAGAAAATTTTCAAGAACAATATCATTTGCGAAAAAGATTTGAAAAGTGCACATTTTTGTAAATCACCAATTCACCGCGCTCTTGGTGTTGGGGAACAAAGTCAATCTTTTCTATCAAAATACTTAGAAAACAATTTAAAGGAAGAAGGATAAAATTGTAATTTCATTTTTCAAACATGTAACGGGTAGCCGTAGGTACAGATAGTGTGATACCCGAACCCGACCCGTTATCAAGTGGATATTAAAATACTCGCTACCCGCTACCCGTGGATACCTCTTACCCGCTGGCACTATATACCCGTATCGGATTTTATCTGCGAGTATGAGTTTTTATGTCATCCCTAGTTACAAGTCTTCAAGTACTTGAATACATTAGTCTAAAAAGATTACAATCCTCTGAATTTGGAATATTTTTACAAAAGTTATGAATATGTTTGACTATATGTTATTACAATAAGATAGTATTAAATGTTGCATGGTGTTCATTTTTAAGAATGTAGTGTGCATGTGTGATTGTTATAACATGTGAATTAGAAGTGAAAACCTTAGAATGATGAGAAATGCTCAAATTGCATGAAAACACATATCTATGCTGCATTATCGTTGGGCGATAAGTAACTTTGTGAAATCTCTCCATACTAGAAGTGCTTTAGCATTGGTAAATTTTTTTCCTTATTTGCCCCTTTTATAATTATGATTATATTACTTAGGTGTGTTCACATGGAGGGATAGATTTGAGGGAGCGTGAGTGGATGAATTTGAGATTAAATTGAGTGTTGTCTATTTTAAAAGATTTGAAGGTGAGTGAAAGTAGATTTTTAAGTAATTTTATAAACGTTAGGGTAGGATTTGACCAATGTAACAGAAAAAAAATGTTTTAATTGATAGAAAATAAAGATTACCAAAATGCCTTTAGTGGTAAAAGTAATATAAAATGACATTTATTAATAATATATTTATTTGTAAAAATTATTATAAGGAGGAAAAAAATCAAAATTATTTTTTAAAATATAAAAAATTTGTATTTAAGTAAAGTCAAATAATTATATTTAAAATATAATTTTTTAAGAATAAAATATTATTTTATCCAAACGTATTTGAAATATGTGTAATTATAAAACCAAACCATTTTAAATTAAAAAACATTTCAATTCAATGTATTTTAATTTCTCAATAAAAATGGAATAGATCGTTAATAAATGATAAAAGTAAAAAAGAATGAAGAAATGCATAATTAATCTAGTTAAAAGTCTAAATTGAAACAGAAACAAAAATACATGTGTTTGAATTAAAGGAATTTACATAGAATATATTTAATTGATAGGTTTTTGTATAGCGAGAGGAGAAGAATAGGAAGAGTAATATGCGAAAAAGTTAATACATTTCTGGAGATGGTTTAACTCCATTAGTGGTGTCATGGCGTGACCCCATCATCATTACTTTGAACTCTTTGAAGTCGATGGTGTCGTCGCTGTCTTTGTCCATGTCGTCGATCATCCTCTGACACTCCGCCACAGAGCACTACTTCCTCAAACTCTGCATCACCGTGTTCAGCTCCTCCATTGTGATAAACTCATTCTCGTCCATGGAGAACACATCCTTCAAGTTCTTCATCACCTCGTTGGAGTCCACACCCTTGGTGTTTAGCTCAATGAACGCTTGCGAGCATATGTACCCATCACTATCATTGTCCACCTCCTGGACCGTGTTGTTCACCTGTTGCTCTGTCGTCGCCTGCCCTAGGCTCCTCATCATCGACCCCAACTCGACGCTGATATCTTCCCGTCCCCGTTCACGTCGAACTTCTTGAACACATGTTCCAACTCCCCTCCATACACACACACGATCACATCGATAGTGACATCTGTCATTAGATTAGATTAAGGAGACTATTGTAATTGAATACACCAACCTCGTAACCGATTACTAGTTGTTCGATTTTTTCTACACAAGGTGGAATTGATTCCACCTCACTTGGAATCGGATATGATGTTCCACTTGATTCAATATGGTTAATCTTCAACCTCGAGTTCTTCAGTCCACGTCTACACACCATATAACATTTGGAGGACACCAAGCTAAACAAGATTTCCACCACGAAGGAGCCTATCATGTACCCTGCAAATGAAAGGGGTAAAATGGATTTTTCACAAATAATCAATGCAACTATCTTCCTATAATGGAAGATGAAAAATGCATTGCATCCCGCAAATGTTTACCCTTCCCTCCTTTCAAACTTGTGAATGCGAACACAAACATTGGTCCCGAGTGTTGGAACATTGATGGAAACTAATTCCCAGTTGGAAACGTGCAGACGGAGGCTCCAGACCAGGGGAAACCAGTAATGAATGATGGTGCAGCGGATTGATGAAATGATGCAGTGTTTGAGGTGTGTTAATGGAGGAAAGGTGTATGGGTGAAGCCTCACAGCTCAGAGGGCCTTCCTATAGAGGAATGAAGCTTGAGGAAAGGAGAAGAAGTAGTAAATCAAAGGTGACTTAAGAGCACAAAAGTTGGAAAGCAAATTCTGCAGCATATCATTAAGCTCAAAAGTGAAAAAATACAAAGAAAAGGCCCTCTTATTTATAGGTGAAGAGGAGCCTAATTTCTGATTTAATTCCCTCCTAAATTCAAATTGTTTAGCATAGCAGGCACATTCATTTTGATCCAGCAAGGTCCATGCCTCATTCGAGCTCAGCCAGCAAGGTGCATGCTTCAATCCAAATCAGCCAAGTCACGTGGATTGGTCTTCTCTCGGGTGAAAAATGCTGGTGCATTTCCCATTCCCCAAGCACCTTCCTTTTTGGCTCCTTTGCTTACCTTTATTGATTTAACTTCTTGGATGGCTCAATCATGGTCTCCAAGATTTATTAGTTCCTATAAAACAAAGTATAAAACAAAGTATAAGTGCTTTAGTTAAGAGAAGAAGGATTTTTATAAGTAACCTTTCATAGAAGTAAAATGTTAGGTGATCCTTCTTCTTCTTGAATCTTCCTTGCCATGGCTCTAGTAAGAGGTCCAATGTGATTTCTTGATGGTTTTCCATCAGACCCTCCCTCTTGAAAAGGATCTGTCCTCAGATCTGCTTCATCCTGTTGATCATCTCCTATGAAAGGAATTAAATCGCAGATGTTAAAAGTAGGCTGACACCATAACTTTCAAGAAGGTCTAATATGTATGCATTATCATTTATCTTTTTGACCACCTTGAAAGTACCATCTCCTCTTGGACTAAGTTTGGACTTCCTTTGAGAGGGAAATCTTTCCTTTCTCAAATGAAGCCAAACTAGGTCTCCGTTTTCAAAAACTATTTTCTTTCTTCCTTTATTGTTGTATTCTGCATATTTTTGAGTTTGTTTTTCAATTTGGATTTTGACTTTCTCATGTAACTTCTTGATGAACTCCGCTTTAGAAGCACCTTCTTTATGAAGAAAAGAAGATGATTCTGGAAGAGGTAGTAAATCAAGAGGTGTGATAGGGTTAAATCCATAAATAACCTCAAAAGGAGAAAGATTAGTAGTCTTGTGGACTACTCTATTATAAGCAAATTCAATATGAGGTAGATGTTCATCCCAAGATTTGTTATTACCTCTTAATATTACGCTTAATAATGTAGATAAAGATCTATTTACTACTTCAGTTTGCCCATCAGTTTGTGGGTGACATGTAGTAGAAAATAGAAGTTTAGTTCCAAGCTTTTCCCATAAAGTTTTCCAAAAATGGCTTAGGAACTTCACATCTCTATCAGACACTATAGTTTTTGGTAAGCCATGCAATCTCACTATTTCTTTAAAGAAGAGTCTAGAGATATAGCTAGCATCATCTACTTTGTGGCAGGGTATAAAATGAGCCATTTTACTAAAACGATCTACTACCACAAATATAGAATCATACCCCCTTTAAGTTCTTGGCAATCCTAAGACAAAGTCCATGCTTATGTCCTCCCAAGGGGTATTAGCTATAGGAAAAGGTGTATAGAGTCCATGAGGCATAATTTTGGACTTAGCTTGTAAACAAGCTATACATTTAGAACAATGCCTTTGAACATCTATTCTCATGTGTGGCCAATAAAATTTACTTTTCAAAATGTTTAGAGTTTTATCAACTCCATGATGGCCCATGAGTCCTCCTCCATGACTCTCTTTGATAAGAAGTTTTCTAATGGATCCTTGGGGTATACAAAGTTTTCCTTTATTAAAAAGATACCCCTCAAAAAGATAAAATCCATCAAAAGGCTTCTTAAGACATGATGAATAAGTGGATGCAAATGTTTCATCATTTTCATATAACTCTTTTATGTCATCAAATCCTAATATTTGGGATCCTAGGGTTACTAATAATGCATGTCTTCTAGATAAAGCATCCGCAACAACATTAGTACTCCCCTTTTTGTGTTTGATGACATAGGGAAATTGCTCAAGGTATTCCACCCACTTTGCATGTCTTTTGTTTAGCTTTGCTTGCCCTTTAATGTACTTGAGAGATTCATGGTCAGTGTGTATGATGAATTCTCTAGTTACCAAGTAATGCTCCCAAGTTTTTAAAGCTCTAATGAGGGCATACAACTCTTTGTCATAGGTAGGATAGTTCAAGGTAGGCCCCCTAAGTTTTTCACTAAAGTAAGCTACGGGATGTCCTCCTTGTATTAAAACAGCTCCTCTCCTATACCTACCCTAGATGCATCACATTCTAATTCAAAGGCTTTGGAAAAATCAGGCAAAACTAGAATAGGTGCATGAGTCAACTTGTGTTTCAAAGTCTCAAAAGACAACTCTTGCTTATCACCCCAAAGAAAAGGCATATCTTTCTTGACTAGCTCATTTAAAGGAGCAGCTATGGTGGAGAAGTCTTTCACAAATCTTCTATAAAAACTTGCTAACCCGTGAAAACTTCTCACCTCTCCTACATTTTTAGGGGTTGGCCATTCTTGTGTAGCCTTGATCTTCTCTGGATCAACATGTACACCTTCTTTTCCAACTTTGAAACCAAGGAAAATCACACTTTCTTGACAAAAAGTACATTTGTCAAGGTTGGCAAAGAGATTATGTTCTCTAAGAAGAAGCAAGACTTCTTTGACATGGTTAAGGTGCTCTTGAAGACTTTGACTATAAATTAAGATGTCGTCAAAATAGACCACTACAAATCTTCCTATGCATTCCCTAAGGACATGATTCATTAATCTCATGAATGTACTTGGAGCATTGGTCAAGCCAAAGGGCATAACTAACCATTCATACAAACCAAACTTGGTTTTAAAAGCAGTTTTCCATTCATCTCCTTCATGAATTCTTATTTGATGGTATCTGCTTTTGAGATCAATTTTGGTGAAAAGATTTGCTCCATGTAATTCATCCAGCATATCATCTAGCCTAGGAATGGGGTGCCTATACTTGACAATTATGTTGTTGATGGCCCTACAATCTGTACACATTCTCCAGGTTCCATCCTTTTTAGGGACCAATAACATAGGCACAGCACAAGGACTTAGACTCTTTTGGATCCATCCTTTGTTCAATAATTCATTAACTTGTTTCTCTATTTCTTTTGTTTCCATGGGGTTGGTTCTATAGGCTGGCCTATTGGGTAGGCTTGCCCTAGGCACCAAATCTATTTGATGTTCTATTCCCCTCAAAGGTGGTAATCCACTTGGTACCTCTTTGGGAAATACATCATCAAATTCCTTTAAAAGTTTTTGCAACCCCTTTGGTAGAGAACCAAGTTCTTGAGTGATTGAAACAAATGCCTCTTTGCAATAGAGAAGAAAATGAGGTTGTCCAAGAAAAAGATTTTTAGAAATGTTCAAAGTTTGTGGTTGGACAACTTCTTTATTTGAGGCATGGGTTATGGTCTTCTCCTTTCTTTCTTTCCTACTTTTCTTTTCTCCATCCAACTTCTTTTTAAGAATTATTTGGTCCTCTCTTACTTGTGAAGGTGTAAGAGGACACAAAATAATTTTCTTTCCCTTGTGTTGAATGGTGATTTTGTTGGTGACTCCATCATGTAGAGCTTGCTTATCATATTGCCAAGGTCTTCCAAGTAATATGTGCCCAGCTTCCATTGGTACTATATCACAAACAATTTGATCTTCATATTTGCCAAGTAATTATTTGCCCAGCTCATGATACCACTTGATGGAAACTAATTCCCAACTGGAAACGTGCAGACGGAGGCTCCAGACCAGGGGAAACTAGTAATGAACGATGGTGCAGCAGATTGATGAAATGATGCAGTGTTTGAGGTGTGTTAATGGAGGAAAGGTGTATGGGTGAAGCCTCACAGCTCAGAGGGACTTCCTACAGAGGAAGGAAGCTTGAGGAAAGGAGAAGAAGTAGTAAATCAAAGGTGACTTAAGAGCACAAAAGCTGGAAAGCAAATTCTGCAGCATATCATTAAGCTCAAAAGTGAAAAATACAAAGAAAAGGCCCTCTTATTTATAGGTGAAGAGGAGCCTAATTTCTGATTTAATTCCCTCCTAAATTCAAATTGTTTAGCATAGCAGGCACATTCATTTTGATCCAGCAAGGTCCATGCCTCATTCGAGCTCAGCCAGCAAGGTGCATGCTTCAATCCAAATCAGCCAAGTCACGTGGATTGGTCTTCTCTCGGGTGAAAAATGCTGGTGCATTTCCCATTCCGCAAGCACCTTCCTTTTTGGCTCCTTTGCTTGCCTTTATTGATTTTAACTTCTTGGATGGCTCAATCATGGTCTCCAAGATTTATTAGTTCCTACAAAACAAAGTATAAGTGCTTTAGTTAAGAGAAGAAGGATTTTTATAAGTAACCTTCCATAGAAGTAAAATGTTAGGTGATCCTTCTTCTTCTTGAATCTTCCTTGCCATGGCTCTAGTAAGAGGTCCAATGTGATTTCTTGATGGTTTTCCATCAAACATTAATGGAGGATTTGGTAGCAAACATAACACGTGTAGAGTCTCATGAGTTTATTCATTACATTAGTCTTTCGGAAGTAGAGTCTGAATTTATCTAGTTGCTTGAGTCATTTATGGTTGATAGTCGTTTAAGCCATTGGGTTGGGATATGTAGGCTATAACATCCCGATTTTTTAAGATATTACGGGTTAATTTTTTTTAAACCTTTCTATAACACATTCAATTCAAATGCGAAATCAAATCATAACTATAAACATCATTTCTAAATCTTAGAATATCACTTTTACATAAAAGAATAACAAATTGGAAAAATTTTAAATAATAGAAAATAAATAATAAATCCCCGAACATAACATCCCAACTCTCGTCAGCTACTCAAGTTCGATCTTATCTGCAAACAATCTACTCCCGTACAAGTATGATCATCGCAGGTGAAAACCACAACCACAACATTCAAGGGTGAGCTAACATAATCAGGTCATATAAACATACTTAACGATTAAAGATGAACTTAGAATAAGATTTTCGAACAATACACATCATCATACACCTACACACATCTTCACATGACCTCACATCAAATCATTTACACCCGCACTATCAAAATTCAGAATCACCAGCATATAACCATACAATCATTTTGTCAAAGTAACCAATTAACACCCAAACTCACTCGGTTATTCACTAACTCGTCCCCCATTTTGTTTGAAACAATACACTATATATTGAATCACCACCGGGTCACTCACCTACAACATAAGGTCGAAGTTCACCTCCCACCACTCTCTTAAAGAGCTTCATCGGGCCAGTACACTTTACCACACCATTACATAATGACATCTCTCACCACTCTCTAGAAGGCTTCACCGGCAAGTACACCACTTCCCACCACTCTCTTAGAGCTTTCCCGAGCAAGTATATGCTTTCCATCACCCTCTTGGGCTTCACCGGACAAGTATACACCCCCCACCACTTTATTCTCAGAGAGCTTCACCGAACAAGTACCAATGCTACTTCCACCACACTTCCAGGAACTTCCACCACACTTCCAGGAGCTTCACCGAGCATCACAACATAAACCCAATTCCAAAACAATTAACAATATTAAACTCACACGATCAAGCAACAAACTCTTATATGATAAACATTCTCAAAAACATTAATAAAGCAATCATCAAACTAATGACAAGTCAACCAAAATAAGAAAAAGAAAAACATATACTAAATACACCCCTTTTCTAATAACCAACATCAAATCCATTAAAATAAATTAAACTCCAATATATACACCCAAGTGGACCCGACATCCACCAAAATGAAACAACTCATTTTCAGTTACCCTTACGTAAACCACTCATCACCTATATACGTTTATCTTACTTATTTTAAGCACTCATGGCCCCATCACTTACAACTCTCTCTCTCTCACACACACTTTATCTCTTCCATGCAAAGTGAAGGTTCTTTACTTACTCACCCGACCCCACCCCAAGATTCAAATGCGCATTTTTACATCAGAATTTTACTTCTCCATTTGTATGCTCTCTTAAATAAATTTTCGGTGGCCCCCAAACCTATTATATTTCTATTATCAATTACTCCAATTCTCTCTCTGTTTTAATGCACATAAGCTACACCCCATTCTCATTCTTAATTAATTTCGCTTACTGTCACCTAGGCTCAATATTGAATATGAGAGTATAACAAAATAACCAAGATACAGCCATAGAAAGTATGAACAAACATGCATTTATCGCAACCACAAAGATGCATAAAAAACAGCATATACATCAAAATGGTCTTCACTTCAAACATTAGAACATAGAATCGTGATAATCACGTTGACAACCACTAAACCAAAGGATTCCACACTCGATTTATGAGAAGCCCAACATCACTAAAGAAACCAAACAATAGTTATACTCAGCCAAAACAACAAACACATATTATAAAGAAACCCAGATTAACTTTTCTACGTGTAACACCAAGGAAACAAAATAGAAAACATAAGGACATACACTAGTGCAGCGAGGGGCTTTTACCGCGGTTGATTTTCACTATACGTCGCGGTTCTTGAACCGCGGCATATTCAGCCGCGGTAGTAAGTCAGACACTTTATGCCGCGGTCATAACCGCGGTATATAGGCTGCGCAATATGCCGCGGTTGTCTAGGGAACCGCTGCCTAAATTCATTTTTTTTAAAAAAAAATTCAAAAAAAATAATTAAAAAATGCACTATATGCCGCGGTTCGCGGTTGAACCGCGGCATATAGGCCGACAAATATGCCGCGGTTAGTGTCAAAACCGCGGTCATATGTCTCGTTTGTAAAAAAAAACGAAGCACTATATGCCGCGGTTGTGGTTAGAACCGCGGCATATTCCCCTTAT
The DNA here is from genome assembly GCA_027742785.1 of Vigna reflexopilosa. NCBI lineage: Eukaryota > Viridiplantae > Streptophyta > Magnoliopsida > Fabales > Fabaceae > Vigna > Vigna reflexopilosa. The sequence continues at coordinate 13,496,186 of CM050924.1, forward strand.
ATGCCGCGGTTGTGGTTAGAACCGCGGCATATTCCCCTGCAGTTTTTTAAAATTGCAGGCCTGTTTTTGTGATATCCACTACCACAAAAACAGACCTGCATATAAAAACATTTACAGAAATGCAATTTCAACATAACAAACACATGTTCAAATGTATTTCAACATCAAATAAAGTAGAGAGTCTAAGAAATCAAAAGCTAATCAAATGCATTGTTTAAATCTAAATCTAAGAGCTATTGTATAATCTAACTATATACTTCGCAGCAGCGTTCCTAATGAATAGTAGGGACTTCTCAGGAACTGGTGTAGTAGTCTTGAATCTCTGCAAAAGACAATTCATTTTAATTAGTGTATATGAATTCAACATTTGTTAAAAAATCAAAATTTGTTAAAGTTAAATATTACCGTTTCCCAGCTTCTTGTGATGTGAGAACGAACAATATGGGTCATCCAATACATTACATAGTATCCACACTCATATGACCCATTTTGTCTGTTACACTACAATATATCATCACAGTTGATAATAGTTAGTGAATAACATTTGTTATAAAACAATTATACCAAGTATGACTTTAGCATATGTCAAACCTTGAGAGAAATCCAAGCAATCTTTCTACTCTTAGCAATTGATCTCCCGTCCATCATCATACTTGCTGGAATAGAACTGTATATAAAAAAATGTTTTAGCATTCAGTTATATAACAAAGAAAGTCCAAACATTGAGGTTCTTACCAATCAATTGCTTGTCTGAGTTGTGTGGGAGGAGGCCTGTGCAATGAGCAGAACCACAAAGCATAGTTGTCTTGCACAGACATAACAAGAAGTTGCCAATGGCGCCTGAAATTCATAATAACGTAACTATTAAATATTAAAATCACATATGGAACATTATTATGTTAACAAAGTTCACTTACCCGGATATATAAGGCAAAAAGTATATTTTCTTGCCCCTTCGAAAACTGCTTATCAGACTCATGTTGATATGATCAAAATCATTTGATTCATGAATGTCTTGGGGATCAATGAATCCATAATCATCAGAACGCCCCAACTTATTAGTGACCCCAGACATATACCTGAAATCAAAAATTAACTTTGATATAAGGATACTTGATATATAAATCAATTTTATATATAAATAATTGGTCATAGACTTACATCGTCCATAGTTGAATAATTGAAATATTCAACTCTTGTGTTCCCGACGCAAGCTCACGGACATCTTGGCTATTAAGGTATATTGGGACCTCAGAGCCATGCCCAAATACATTAGCATCATACTGAACCTCCAAAGGCTTATCATCAAGGATGTCAGCAAGTAGATGCAATGAAGAAAGAGGGTCATCCTCAGATAGAGGAATCTTCTGTTGTTCCTGCGTCTGTTGTTACATGAAAAGATAAGATAAGTTTTGAAATCAAAAACCTTTAAAATTGAGAAGTGTAAAGAAGAATTTCATACCGAGGGGTCAGAAACTGGTTTAACCAAAAATTTAGGCCAAGTGATAAACGACTTATATGCTTGTTCCACAGTGAAAATCTCTTCCGTGGACAGTGGAACCGAGGCATCTGGCATGATCATTTCATCCACTGAGACCTTCACCTCATCCTCTAATAGTTGCATACCATGACATACAGTCGCTGACCTAAACTCTGTTCCACGAGCTACCAGCACCATCTCATCTTCTTCTAAAATGTATAGCAGACATGGACTACCATCGTCCATGTCATCCTCTGGGATGGCTGATGCGGAACAACTTCCTTTGCCGCTTCTCCCTGTCAGAGTAAATGTTAGATTATACAAGAGATAGAAATAATTGCACATAAATGTTTATTAAGTTTACCTGTGGGAGGGGGAGGGACCACATGTTCCTCTATAGGAGACTGCATCGGGCGCATGCTCTGAAACTGCTCCTGGTAGAGCATCTGGAATTCAGCCCTCACCTCGGCCCTGATCTCCTGCATAAGGTCATGTCGGACCTTTTTTGTGATCTCTTCTGTCATCCTTTGTGTATCGCTGTACGAATATGAAGGCTGACGAGAAGAGCTCCCAAAATAATCCGTAATGCCTACTCCAGGACCTGCAGCACGTACACGTCCAGGGTGCTCAGGTCGTCCAATTGCAGCAGCAAGAATATCCTGGCGACCCTCTGGAGTGAATTGGCCTTGGGAGCTCTGCTCAACCAAGGCGTCCTGTAACATTACAAAACACCATTATTCTTTAAATAGTTTAATGTAGTATGTATAATGACAATATTTATTATTTTAGGAACAGTGATAACTTACAATTTTTTCAGAAATCTCTCGTGCAGTGTCGGAAGAGTAGGTGCCCGATGGTCGCATACGGGCCAACTTCCATTTCTCATGTCTAGACGGTGGAGAAGGAGGCTGAGGAGGGCTACCACTCTGAGATGGTGGTATAGCATCTGCCTTTTGCTTGAGGATTTTCTCCTCAAGCTTCCTATACCCACCACGAGATAATAGGTGGGGGTTTTTGTTCTTAGCACTTGTTCCTTGTGCTTTGCTTCTAATTGCCTGTCACATACACATTAATTAATGAGTTCATATGATATATATTTGTTAATGAGGAATTGAATAATATGAACTACACTAACCTGCCATTCCTCTGACATCCGACTCTCTTTAAAAACCCGCCAAGTCTCCTCATCAATGGACTTATATGCATTACATGGAGTTTTATGTTTAAGGTGTCCAAAGATGTACCTTGATGTCAACTTGCTTTTAAAGTTTCTGAAATTTTCTGCAACAGTTGACAAACACTTATTTCTAAGTGTTGGGACATTTGGAATGTCAAATGTCATCTGAAAAAAACATAATAAAGTTGTATTAGTACAAAATTATCAATATAAACAAATTATAATTCAAATGCTATTAACTAACTTACCAATATATCTTGCCAAATAATGTTCCGATCACCCTCGGACACATGATCAAAAGATGGAATGAGAATGCTAATCTTATCACGTGCCACTACTCCAAGGTATGATCGGAAGTCATCTGCATTGGGGCCAGTTGCCACACCCGTGGTGACATTCACATTCACCGGAGTTCTTTCACCACTATTTTTCCTGATTAATAGTTGTTTCATCCTAGTGGGTCCTCTAGTGGATCTGGGTGGGGGAGCCTCATCCCCTGAAGAATGTGGATGATCAGCCATATATCTGTCAAAATAAATAACAACATTAAATTTTCTTTCAAGACTTATGTAATATCATATAAATTAAGAAAACATGTAATAGTATCCAAATTGAAAATTCATACATAAAGATATGGATTCATCATATGTATATTCCCTCATCATGATCTGACCGAATTGCATGTACATCATCGTCAACTACAGATTGGTCATCCAACTTTGTTGTAGTTTGAAATGAATGGTTGTCAGCAATATCAATATTAATTAGATTGTCTTCGTTAACTTCAATTTGTTTTTTGCCTTGAAGAGCAACATACCAATGGTCAGACGAAGGATCTTTGACATAAAAAACTTGAGATGGTTGATGTACCATGATAAACGGTTCGTCTCGATAACCCACCTTGCGAAAATCAACCAGTGTCATACCCGAGTCATCTATTTTCACACCACTCTTATTGTCAAACCACTTACACTTGAACAATGGAACGGAAAACTTGGTGTAATCAACCTCCCATATCTCTTCTATTATACCATAATATCTCATTGATCCAAGTACAGGAGATTGATCTTTTGATGTGGAAAATTGAAGTGACTCAGCTTCTAAACTGACTCCACTATTTTGTACTGTGCTTTTATCATCCAAAGTCTTCGTATAGAATGTGCAATTATTGACTTCATAACCTGTACAACACACGACATCAAACTTCAAACCATTTGCAAGCCACAATAAAGTTTCAGAAGAATGTGGCTCTTTGTCAATTTCAGATTTGAACCAAGACATAAATGTTTTGTTATGCTCCATCAATTGCCATTTCTCTGATTGTCTTGGATTTTTATTCTTAACAATGGTTTTGTGTGCTTCCAAAAAAGGGATCACCTCATCTGTGTTGTTCAATATATAAAGATGCGCTTGCAACAATTCTTCGCGATCTTTTGTCACCACATTGACACCTCGGATGCTTTTACTTGTAGAAAATTTATTCAACCATGCTGTGCGAGGAACTCCTATTGGATTCGTTGATGTCATGTAATCTGAACAAAACTCGATACTTTCTTCAGCAATATACCTTTCAATCATCGAACCTTCAGGATGATATGGATTTTTAACGTACCCTTTCAAAATCTTCATATAACGCTCAATAGGATACATCCATCTTAAGTATACCGGTCCGCACAACTTGATTTCTCTAACCAAATGAACAAGTAAATGTACCATGATGTCAAAAAAAGATGGAGGGAAAAACATCTCTAGTTGACACAAGATGATAACAATCTCGCCTTGAAGTTCATCTAACTTTGTAGGATCGATGGCTTTACTACATATTGACGAGAAAAATGAACACAACCTGTTTATGGTGTGCCTAACATTTTTGGGCAAAATTCCACGAATAGCCACCGGTAACAACTGTTGCATTAAGACGTGACAATCGTGAGACTTCATGCCAACAAGCTTTAAGTCCTGCATTGACACTAAACTCTTGATATTTGAAGAGTATCCTTGTGGTACTTTGATACTCTTTAAACATACACAAAAACTTATCTTCTCTTGTCTAGACATTGTGTAACATGCAGGGGGCAAATAAGTACGTTTACCAATCTCCTTCGGTGCCAACTCTTCTCGGATATTCATGTCAACCAAATCCAAACGAGCATTCACTCCATCTTTTGTCTTTCCCTGAATGTTGAGTAATGTACCAATCAAGCTATCACACACATTCTTTTCTACATGCATCACATCTATGCAATGTCGAACATCTAACTTTGACCAATATGGAAGATCAAAGAATATTGATTTCTTCTTCCAAGGGGTCGTTACAGATGACTTCTTCGATGTTTTCCCAAATACATGATGTATTTTATTAACTTTTTGAAGAACTTCAAGGCCAGTAAGTGGATTTGGTGCTTCGTCCCTCTCTTGATCTCCATTGAATGCTTTTTTTAACCTTCGATATGGATGATTACGTTTTAGAAATCTCCGATGACGCAGATACACCGTCTTTCTTCCATGTTTCAATTGATGAGCTGCAGTGTTTTCTTCACATATAGGACACGCTTTATGACCCTTGACACTGTATCCTGACAAATTACCATAAGCAGGAAAGTCATTAATGGTGCAAAATAACATTGCACGCATCATAAAAGTCTCTGAAGCGAATGCATCAAATATTTCAACCCCGTCAACCCACAAAACCTTCAAGTCTTCAACTAGTGGGCTTAGATAAACATCTATGTCATTTCCAGGCTGCTTTGGACCAGATATCATCATAGACAACATCATGTACTTCCTCTTCATGCACAATGCAGGAGATAAGTTGTAAATTATCAATATAACTGGCCAACAACTGTGATTGGTACTCAGATTACCAAATGGGTTCATTCCATCAGTGGCTAAACTAAGCCTAAGATTTCTACACTCTTTACCAAATTCGGGGAATTGTCGATCAATATTTTTCCATTGCTTTGAATCAGCTGGATGACGAAGCAGCCCGTCAATTTTTCTCTCATCTGCATGCCATCTAAGATTTTTAGCATCTTTGGGATTCGCAAACAAACGCTTAAGTCTGGGCACTATTGGAAGGTACCAAACTACTTTCAAAGCAGATCCATTTTTTTCTATCTGACCATTATCTTCACTATTGTTTTTTGACTTGTATCGTGATAAGCCACATTTTGGACACTTTGTCAAAAATTCAAACTCTTTCCTATACAAAATGCAGTCATTGGGACAAGCATGTATCCTTTTATACTCCATACCCATTGGACAAAGAATTTTCTTCGCATCATAATTACGAGTGGGCAGTGTATTTCCATCTGGCAACATTTCATTCAACAACGTCAACAGTTCTGTAAAACTCTTATCAGTCCATCCATTGCTCGCCTTCAAATTCATGAGCCTTACATTATCAAAATTAAAGCAAAAATTATACCATACATTACCAAAACTATAGAAACTTCATACATTATCAAAACTATAGCATTATGCAAAAACTAATGAAGAAATCACGTTAAAGATGCAAAAGGGCATAAATACCTGGAAGAGGAACGGCGAAAACGCTTGGTGCAACAAAAACCAAATCGCAGCAGAGATGGAATGAGTCGTTTTCAAACAATTTTGATCGGCTAAAACTGTTTCAAACGCGTCACAAATGAGAAAGGACCGAATAATTTCAAGTTTAAACGGTGCAAAAACACGTACCTGAGATGATGGCTGTCGGAGGAGAAGAGAAAACGCGAAAACAGAGAACGCGCGAGGAAGACGATGCACTGTTCCAAGTTTTGTTTTTTAACTCTGGACGGGGGAATCTACCGCGGTTCACTACTTAACCGCGGTATAAAAGGGGTATATGCCGCGGTTTAACCCCCAACCGCGGCATATACTGATTAAAAAAATTATCATAAATGGCATTTTTGAAATTATTTTCAAACTATATGCCGCGGTTCAGCGGGCAACCGCGGCATATACCTCAAAATATTTCAAATAAACATTAAATAATTTTCATATAAGAGAATATGCCGCGGTTCCCCAGAGAACCGCGGCATATACCCCTGAAACGTGTTCAACACAACTGTCTCCCCAACTGCCTTTCAGAGAATTTGAAAAGTTACAGGGGGTATATGCCGCGGTTCTCTGGGGAACCGCGGCATATACCCCCTGTAACTTCTGAAATTCTCTGACTGGCAGAGAAGTTGAGACGTTACAGGGGTATATGCCGCGGTTCCCCAGAGAACCGCGGCATATACCCCCTGTAACTTTTCAAATTCTCTGACCCAGTCAGCACCTGCAATAAATTGGCAGGGTATATGCCGCGGTTGTGCAGAGAACCGCGGCATATACTCTGATATTTAATTTTTTATTCATACGTGGCGTCAAAGGCAATGGTTGACTGGGGTATATGCCGCGGTGCCCAGGTGAACCGCGGCATATACGTTCGATTTATTTACAAAACTGCCACCGCGCACCATTATGCTGCGGTTTTCTTTGAACCGTGGCATAATGTGCGCTGTAAAAACCCATTTTTTTACTAGTGATACATGCATCACTCTCACATAACACTCATAATATCACAAACAAACATAAAGCAAAGTCAACTCCCTTACCAGGATTAAAAAGGGTTGCTAACGTCTTTATTCCTTTCCGGCAGCGTGGTATGACAAACAACTCTTCCTCTCTTGCTCGATCAATCGCCTTTTATCACTCACCAAAAGACTTTCAATACTCTCACGGTTGCAATGGGTATCCTTCCTTCCGTTTCTCTTTTCCTTTTGTTTTTTCTAAAGCTTACTTAAATATTTATTTAATTATTTACCTACTATCACTTTATTTATTTATTTAATTATTTGCCTAAAACCTAAGGCCAAGCCCTTACTTCTGCACAACGTACCAGAATAAATCAAGGAATTCTCCCTCTGTTTCGTGAGGAAAACAAAAACATATATGAATTACAAATACCTAGATTATGCTACGCATCCAGTAGTAGAAGGAAAACAACCCAAGCTCAAATAAAGAAAACAATGCCTAGGCCCACCTCTTTTAATGCATATATATAAAAATCTATATTATATTAATATATATAAACATACGGTAATCAAACTTTCTTTTATATATATATATATATATATATATATATATATATATGAAAATGGTATGTGGACAACGAATTTTTGACAACAATTTCACAACGCCACGTGTCTTCCATGCATTGGCTAATTAAATTGAAAGTAAAAAAGGAAAAGGTTATGAGGCGAGGGATATTTGTGGGATTTTCAGTTTAAAATTTTAAGAAATGGGTTTGGCGGTTTAGGGTGGGCAATACGTGCGTTCAACCCTTCCATCTTGTCTCTGGCTCTGTCCTCCATCTTCAGCCTTCCATCTGCTCTGTCGCTCTCTCCTCCATCTTCTCTGTCGCTCTATCGTCCACATTCAAGCCTATTGTTGTTGTGTTTTCGCATTTGGAAGGTGGGTGTGGTTTTTAGTGTGGTTATTTTGTTGTGGATTTCCCGTCTGGTGGAGGAGGCCGTGGAGCATAGTTATCCGTCTTTGTTGGCTTAAGTAAAAATGGCCGAGACTTGACATTGTCTTTTACATTGTGTTTTTGGCGTTTCATTAAGCTTATTGATATAACAAGTGTGGAATGTTATTTTGTTAGGGCCGTTTCAATGGAAGGGAAAAAACCAAGTGTAAGAAAAATTTAAATTTTGTGTTTATATATTATTTGATTATCGTATCAATTGTAGTTATTAATAAATTGATCATCATTTTTTTTGTAGTGGCGGCTTCTTATCTCGATGGAGTCATCGATCATTATTGAAATGAATCGTTTACTACGAAAGTGTCATGTGGAGCGGATTAGGATGACTCCATTTATGTGGTGTTTGAATATTCAAAGCCCTGTGGAGGTGAATTTGAAATTATTGAAGGTTATGGTTTGCAGGTGGGTCGGGCATGATAATAGTTTTAGAGTAAGTCAACAGTTGGTGCCCTTTTCAGTTATTAATGTGTTCATGAGCATAGGTTTAGAGGTAGGTGGTTTAGAGATTCCGTTTGATTGGTTGGTGAAATGTTCAAATCAAAAACTATCAGTTTGAAGGACTTGACGGACATGTTTAATGTCATTGTGCATGATAACAACATTGATGTTGATGTAGTATGTAGGCTATATATATTAGTTTGTTTGGTTGTTTTCTATTTTCCTAGGAAATCAAGGCATGTTTATAACATGCCTTTTGCAGTGTTAGATGACTTAGACAGTTTGTGTCTATACGATTGGTGCACCGGTGTACATAAACATATTGTAGAGAATTTAAATAAATGTAAGAAGAAAATTATGAGAGCAGGTATCGCGCAGTCACTCACTCTTAGTGGCAATGTGGCAGTGTTGCAGGTAACGTGATTTGTAGTTTATTATTTTGATGTACTGCAGAACATTGTGAATTAGGTTTGATGAAATAATATTATGATATTGTAGGCTTGGGCGGTTGAAAGACTTTCTTTGCATGGTCATGCTTCACACAGGTTTTTCCCGCGCATAATGCGATGGTTCCCGTATAAAGCAAGGACCGAAAAAATTGAACATATATTTCAGACGGGAGATGTAAGTGTTTTGATATTCGTTATTTTTTATGTAAAAATGGATTGTCTTTTTTGTCGAAATTTGTTGTGTGATATTGGTGCAGTTAAATATGGAGTGGTATGTACAAAAGGAAGATCGTCATCAGCCAGAAATCCGTGCAGCTTTCAACATGGATGATGGAGGGATGAGTGAAGGATCCTTGGCTAAAGGATCCAAGGTTGAGAAAGATGATGACGAAAGCTCTGATGACGGGACATGGGAAGCAGGTGCCGAGGAGAGATTGAGGAAAAACAATGAAGATATCAGAGCATTGAATGCCAAGATTGGAGTTCTTACTAGGGAGTTATTTGAAATTTGTCAAACTCCAATCTTTACTGAAGAAGATGCATGTGGCACTTATGAAGAGGTTGGTGGTGGAGTTAATGAAGCAGCTGAAGTTGGAGGTGACGAGAAGGCTGAAGTTGCGGGTGACGAAGAGGTTGAAGTTGGTCGTGATTGTGGATTTGAAGAAGAAGGTGATAATGCAGTTCATGACCCCCTAGGTGCATATACTAAAGTAAGAGGGGAGGATAAAATCGCACATGAAGACGAGATAGTTTCAAGAACTGTTGATAACATTGTTTGTACTGAAATCGATGATGATGGTGATGAAGAAGAACGGGAGGTCGTACCATTGGTTATCCCCCCATTGCGCAGTTTTGTTGGTGATCCAAGCACCAGTGTTGATGTAGACCAATTGTACAGAGCAGTCAGCTGATGACAGTTGAAAAACTGTTATTTTTATGATTAAAATTGACACTAAAAGCAACCTTTACAATTAGAAACTAGCTTGAAATCATGCTTTTCTTTATATTTTTGGAAATAAGAGAGCTGGACAGGTTTATGCTTGATTTCAGTGTTTTTGTGCAGGTTTTAAGGTGAATTTGGTGAAAGAAGTGAAGAAGGAGAGAGATGAAATCAGAAAAGACATCAAAAAGTGCAAAAGGAGAAGCCGAAGTCACCGCTCAACGGCAGTTTACCGCTGAGCGGCACTCAGGCACTCACGGGAGATCCGCTGAGGGGCAAAATGGCCGCTGAGGGGAGAAAACAAGACACGCACTTACCGCTGAGCGGTATTTTACCGCTGAGCGGCACTTTAATGGGCTTGGACCTAATTTTTTGTAATTTACGAATGGTATTTAAGCTTTAGGGTTTCCTAGGGTTAGGTATCTTTGGCTGAAACGAAGTAAACACTCTCTCTACCACCCCTTTGAAGGAGGATCTTGGATGCTGAGGCTTCCTCTTCACCTTTTTAGGGTTTATTCTTTCATTCTTTCATTGTAATTCATCTAGGTTCACCATGAATATGGTGAACTAAACTCTGTATGTTTGTTGGGGAATCAATGTAATCTTGTGAAGCTCTCATATATGGAATCTGTTTTTACATCTTTTAATTAAGACTTATGCTTTCTTTTATCATTAGTTAGGGTTTTTCCTCCTTGCTTAATGCTTGCATTGTTTAATTCATTCGATGCATGATTATTGGTTTTGTCGATACGGGCACGTACGGGGAAGTCTAGATCCGGGGAATTTCTCCCAATATGATATTGGTTGTCGTTAAGCTCCTGCACTTATGAACTGATCATTAGGAATGCTAGGAATTGTATGAACTCGTGATTAGGGAGAAGCCTTCTAGAAAGGTACTTTAGAGAGTGGCATTAACAATGATGATTTGAATGTTGAATTCCTAAAATATATGAGTGGATAAGATGAAATTGACCCCTAACAACATATTCATATTTCATTGAAAGTGTTTATCTTTTGCTTTTTGCCATTGATCAAAACTTCATGCATACATGTTTAATTTCTGTCTTGCATATTAAACTCCAAATATTTTGTCTTTAAGTCTTAGCTAATCAAGAAACCACACAACTAAACTAGGTCGTGAGTCCTTTGGGAAGAACGATACTTGGTCTTACCAAGTTTATTACTTGAACGATTCGGTCATACTTGCCGATTGTAAAACAAGTTTGTGACATCATATTTTGGTGTTCATAAATTTGTCCATCAAGTTTTTGGCGCCGTTGTCGGGGACTCTGGTTTAACTGGTTAATTTGTGTGATTATTGATTATCTTTGACTTATTTTTTTTATTTTTAATTTAAATTTCGATTTTTTTTTATTTTATTTTTCTGTTTATATTTTTCAGTTTGTATTTTATTTTATTTTATTTTTCTGTTTTCTGTTTTTCTGTTTTCTATTTTTATTTTCTAATCTTATATCTTCTTTTATATCTTTTTGTGCTAACAATTGTTTTTAGGGTTTTGTGCCTAATGTCTGCAGAATGAAATTGGTCAAGAATTTAACTATATGGGCACTCAATTCTACCAAAGTAATCTCAACCACTGGTGGGAACATGACTCAAGCATGGAGCAAAGCCAATTTTGGCAAGCTGCCGGACAATTTGAGAACCAACCACAACAACAATGGCAGCAACAAAGCTTTAAAATCAACAAAGGGAAGCAAGAGATCTCTTCATTTAGACAAGGCATGGAGGAAACACTAGGTCACGCATGGGACAGGTACAAAAGCCAATTACGAAAGACTCCCATGCATGGATTTAACGAAGGAGAAGTAGTCCTAATCTTCCTTGGAGGTCTTGGTTCACAAACCATGATGATGCTTAACGCCTCAGCTGGAGGCAATATCAAATGGAAAACTCCAGAGGAAGCCACAGAAATAATTGAAAACATAACTACTAATAACAATAAGTGGAACAGTGAAAGAGGAGCTCCTATTCAACAAAAAGGAGTTCTACAGTTGCAGTCCAATGATGCCTTGATAGCTCAGAACAAGTTAATAACTCAACAATTGGAGAATCTCTCAAAGATACTTGAACAATTGCCACAAGAGTTAAAGACTGTTGCACAGGTACAATCCCAGTCGTGCGAATTGTGTGGAGGTGACCATATCAATGGTCAATGTGCCTTTCCAGTTGAAGCCGTAAAGGATGTAAACTACATGACCAATCAATACCGTCAAGGGAGCTACAATCAAGGGTGGAAACCACACCCAAGTATTGGTCAGGAACAAAGTGGGCAAGCTGGACAAACTGGGCAAGTTAACAAGCAACAGCAACAACCCTTTCTATCAGGAAGTTTGGATGACACCCTTCAACAATTTTTGAAAAATTCTGACTCTACTCAGAAAAGCGTTGAAGAATCATGTAAAAGAATGAAGATGCAACTTCGTTACATCAGTCAGAAATTGAATGATGATGTTAATACTGAAGTTAACCTTAAGGAGGAAGGGCAAGTCATTATCACTGAAAGTGACAAGATTCTTGATGAGGAAAAATTAGAGGGAGATGAGGAAAGGATAGAGAGAAAAGAGAAAGAAGAGTTGAGTGAGAAAGATAAAGATGAAGAAAAAGAAAAAGAAGTGGTTGAGAGAGAAGAGAGAAAGAAAATTTGTGTGAAAATAAAGAAGTTGAGGAGAAAAAGAGAAAGGAAGAAAAAAATAAAAGAAAAGAAAAAGAGAAAATTTAGGGAGAGAAAAAGGAAGAAAAAGAAGATGAGAGGAAAGAAGAAGAAATCACATGAAAAATCACATCCTCTTCTAAAGAAGAATCATAAGAAGGAAAAGAAATTCAAGTGCTTTATGGAAATCTTCAAGAAATTGGAGATTAAAGTTCCTATGATTGAGACAGTGCAACAGGTTCCTGGTTTGATCAAATTTCTGAAGAAGTTCAGTAGAAAGAAGAAAAAGAAGAAGGAACATGAGCTTTATTGGGTCAAGCTAATTACGTTAAAAGAGCGCTTGCTGGGATGCAACCCAGTGGATTTAAAGACTTTTGATTTGGTTTTGTAATTTTTAATTTGTGAACATTATTTTTGTAATTATTTTGTTGGAGATAGCATCTACTGAAGGATGCTAGGTGGTTAAGTATCTACTGAAGGATACTATGTTTGTAACACCTACTGATGGGTGTTGGTAAGAAAATTGTGCACCTACTGATGGGTGTTGGTGGATTTTGGGTCAGGCTCGTGACGTTAAACAAGCGCTACCTGGGAGGCAACCCAGTTGATTGAATATTTCTGTTTGTTTATTTTAGTTAGGGTTTGCATAAGCATTTTAAACATTGACTTGCAGGGAACCAGTGAGAGGCATGTATGGGAGGCACGTAGGTTAAGAAAAGAAAGAGAAGAGCACATCACGAAAGTACCGCTGAGCGGTACTCTCGCAAAATAGGCTTTAGTTCCCCTTAGCGGGACCCGAGCCCATTAGGGTATTTTTAAACCCTAAGCTGCGCAAGTTCTCATACTTTTAGGCTTTTCTCTGCACAAACACTTCCACATACCTTCTCCTAGGTTTTCCACATCTTTTCACTCTTTCCTCTTGAAAATTTCTCTTCCACTCACTTGCTCACTAGTGTTCCATTCAAGTTTGGGGTTGGAAGAGAGTATCTTAGATTGGAAACATTCTCATTGCATCTAGTATCTCCACCCAAGTAAGTAAAATGCATTTTGTTCATTCTAGGGTTCTTGAATTTGAATGTGATTGTCAAAGCATGAATATTTAGGGGTTTTGGTTTCTATGCATGATTTGATGATATAATTGATGTTTGAACCGATTAAACTGCATGATTTTAAACTGGAAAACTGAAAATTGCATTTGGATGGAGATAGGACAGCTTAAAAGAGATTTTTCAAAATTCTGCAGAGTTACCGCTCAGGGGTAAACTGCCGCTGAGCGGCACTCTGCCAGACTTGGTTTTTTTGATTTGTTGCGTTCTGGACTGTGGCACTAGTGGCGCTGAGGGGAAATTCTGACCCTCAGCGGTGGTTTAGCTTCGAAAGGAGTTGTGTTATGTGTTTTACTAATGATTAACATCATGTTCTGTGGTTTTGTATTTGTGTTTGAATGCAGGAATGGCATCCTCTTCAGGAAAGAGATTGAAAACCATGGCAACCAAGAGAAAGGAAAAGGAACCAAAATAGCCTCATTCTAGTAGGTTCCTCTCTCGGAAACATGAGAAGCACTTCAAGGTGGTGCAAGACAGGAGACTCCTCATGGAAAGAAAAGTTGGAATGATACCTAACTTTGCTCCTCAATTTGGAGAGCAAGTGTTAGGGAATGACTGGGGAAAGCTAGCCACCTATCCTGCACCTGCCAACATAGTTGTGGTAAAGGAATTCTACACCAATGCAAAGAAGATTGGTGATTATCCAGCTGAGAATTATTTGGGCTATGTCAGAGGCCATGCTATCAGGTATGATCCTGATTCTATCAATAACTTCCTATACTGTGTGGGCTGGTGAGCAGTGCCAGTTTGCTCTCTGTATGGAGGAAGGTGCTGATTATGAGGATGTGGAGAGAGTACTTTGTATACTTGGAGGACACTTCCAAAGGAATAGATCTGGCTCAGTGGTCAACATTAGGAGGACTGATTTGACTCCTCTTGCAAAGTATTGGATGGCATTTTCTCATGCCAACATTCAACCATGTTCACATGTGTCAGATATTACTCTCAGCAGGGCATTCTTCATCTACTGTGCTATCAGGAACTTACATGTCAATATTGGGCAAGTGATAGCTGATGAGATTAGTGTGTGTGCCAATACTTCAAATAACAAAGCACCCTTGGGACATCCCTCCTTAATCACTCACCTTTGCAAGATAGCTGGGGTGGACACTTCTGCTCCACCATTTGAAAGGCCAAGAAAAGCCATTGATGAGGCCTATTACAGGCAGTATTGTGGAGGTGAGGAGGCAGCTCAGCCAGTTCCACCACGCCGTGCTCGTAGAGAGAGAGGGCCAACACAGAGCCAGACATCTGCTGATACACATGAAGCAGAACCATTCCAGATGAGGGACATGTATATGTCTCTTATAGGTGCTAAGTTGCAGTCCATTCACAGAGGGCAGGTGGCTACTACTGAGATGATTGTGGGGATGTATGATACACCTCCAGCCCACAGGTGGACTATGGATGAATTCCATAATGTGGTAGCTTGGCCAGAAGAACCAGTGCATGGAGGAGCTGGAGCAGCTGAAGCTTCAGCTAGAGAGATGGAAGAAGATGAAGCTGATGATGATGATGCATTTGAAGATGAAGAAGATGAGGAGGAAGAGGAAGATACAGAGGATAGCTCAGACTGATGAGGAGCTGAGATAGCATTTACTGATAAATGCTATCATATGATTATGCTTTTGTGGTTTAAGTTTTCTGAACTTATTTGTTTTTGTTTTTAGATTAGGGTTTGATGTACTCTATTGAACACCTGGTTTGTTATGATGGTTTGCTATTAACTGTGATTGTGTGATAAGTAATGTTGAATGATGCTTATGATTGATTGATGTTGAGATGATGTGCACATTAAAATGCTTATACAGGTGATTCACAAGCTTTGTGAACAAATGCATGATATCATGATTGTGATTGTGAAATTAAGCAGGATGTGTATGTCAAATGTGAATGAGCTTATATGTGAGGTTTTAAGCTTCAGAGTTGTTATTGTTGAATGCTATTACTTTGAAAGCAGGAATGATTTTGCCCAGGTTTTCTATGATTGAATCAATTGCTTGTTTTGCATCATATGATCAAGGCCATTTGTTGGAACCCTTTTTATTGGCCTAATTCATAAAGTCAGCCCACTAAAAGAGAACACTTATTGTTCTATCCTTTGAACCCTTAGCCTTGAACATACACTGAAACCTTTGATTGAAAAATCTTTACCTTGAGTTAAGTAGAAGATCTTGTGTGGTATTGTTAAATGTTCAAGTTTGGGGTTGTTGGAAAAACATGAAAAGCATTGAGCTAAGAGCTAAAAAGTAAGAATATGCAAAGAAAAAGAAAAGAAAAGAAAAAGAAGCAAAGCTCAATGCAAAGGCAAAAGAAAGTTGGGAAAGAATAAAATGATTGTGTTGTATGAGTCTCTTAACTCAAGGGTTTTGTGATCTAGAAAAACCAATTTTCTTGTTAGCCCAGCCACGTTATAAGCCTTAGAAAAGTCCTTGTGATGATGCATGCTTGTGAATGTTTTTGATTGTGGTAAAATGAAAGGCAAAGTTGATTCATGTAACATTGTGATAGTGGAGTGAATGAGTGAAACACTTTACCTCTTATACACTTGTGTATTGAGTGAAACACTTTACCTAAGTGAGCATATATTCCATAAGCACATGAACGTCCATGCTTAATTGATTGATCATTCATGAAAAATAGCATTTGTTGGAATTTAAATGACTTTGTGAACAATAAAGCATGTGCACATCTTAATTGAACTCTTGGTCATAAGTTTAAGTGAAGTTGTTACTTATCTTGAAAAAAGAGGATTTTTGAATGAGTGAACCATCATATGAATTGGTTGAAGATTGAGTTACATCTTATTTGCTTGAGGACAAGCAAAGTTCTAAGTTTGGGGTTGTGATAACAGTTGAAAAACTGTTATTTTTATGATTAAAATTGACACTAAAAGCAACCTTTACACTTAGAAACTAGCTTGAAATCATGCTTTTCTTTATATTTTTGGAAATAAGAGAGTTGGACAGGTTTATGCTTGATTTCAGTGTTTTTGGGCAGGTTTTAAGGTGAATTTGGTGAAAGAAGTGAAGAAGGAGAGAGATGAAATCAGAAAAGACATCAAAAAGTGCAAAAGGAGAAGCCGAAGTCACCGCTCAGCGGCAGTTTACCGTTGAGCGGCACTCAGGCACTCACGGGAGATCCTCTGAGGGGCAAAATGGCCGCTGAGGGGAGAAAACAAGACACGCACTTACCGCTGAGCGGTATTTTATCGCTGAGCGGCACTTTAATGGGCTTGGACCTAATTTTTTGTAATTTACGAATGGTATTTAAGCTTTAGGGTTTCCTAGGGTTAGGTATCTTTGGCTGGAACGAAGTAAACACTCTCTCTACCACCCCTTTGAAGGAGGATCTTGGATGCTGAGGCTTCCTCTTCACCTTTTTAGGGTTTATTCTTTCATTCTTTCATTGTAATTCATCTAGGTTCACCATGAATATGGTGAACTAAACTCTGTATGTTTGTTGGGGAATCAATGTAATCTTGTGAAGCTCTCATATATGGTATCTGTTTTTACATCTTTTAATTAAGACTTATGCTTTCTTTCATCATTAGTTAGGGTTTTTCCTCCTTGCTTAATGCTTGCATTGTTTAACTCATTCGATGCATGATTATTGGTTTTGTCGATACGGGCAGTACGGGGAAGTCTAGATCCGGGGAATTTCTCCCAATATGATATTGGTTGTCATTAAGCTCCTGTACTTATGAACTGATCATTAGGAATGCTAGGAATTGTATGAACTCGTGATTAGGGAGAAGCCTTCTGTTAGAAGCGGCTGCAGCGGAATTGTTAGCGTGGAATAACAAACCAAGAGGGTTTTTAATACGAACGTGTGCCTTTTAATTTCTACTCAATTAAACTTACCAAGCAAATAATAAAGACAAATAAAGAGAGTAAGGTTGAGAGAAATTTGCACAGATGATTTTATCCTGGTTCGGATCTTACCAATCCTACGTCCAGTCGCTTATCTCAAACAAGATAAACATTTTTCACTAACACAAAACAATTACAAATTACAATCACAAAGAAACACAATTTGTAAAAGTTTAGAAACCACCTCTCTTGATACCACAAGAGATGAACCTACACCTCCTTTGAGTCTTCACAAAGGATGAACACCTCCTCCGAATACTTCACGAAGGATGATTCTCTTCCGAACACCTCCTTAGACACACCAAGGATGAATCGGCTATTTCCTCTGTCACCGTAGCAGGACTTCACCAGCTCCACAGACACGAGTTTCACAAGCCGAACAAAAACACACAAGTCTCAATGATTTCTGAGTACTAGAGCACAAGGGAAGAGTTCTTTTTGAGATAAAGAGTGAGCCATTTTATAGACTCAGCCTAATACTCTTCCATTCTTCGAAAACGGGCCATCTAACGCATTTAATCGATTAACATAAATATTAATCGATTAATAATGAGTACAACGACTAGTTTTCAAATCTGAAACCCCAACGGCTAGTTTTTCAAATCTGAAACCCCCAACGGCTAGTGTTAATTGATTATTCTCAGAAATAATCGATTAACTAAATAAATCAAATATAAATTACAAGAATCAACCCTAATACATATTTGAGCACTATTACATCAACTTTGATTATTATAAAAGCTTTATAAAATACAGAGATCTTCAATTTGTCTTTATGGATCTTGACTTGTGCAAATCTGTTCATCATCAAAACTTCATCTTTGATTTTTGCTAACATTCTCCCCCTTTATGATGATGATCAAAAACTCCTTTGATTTAAAGCTTTTAGTAATAATCTGGATAAAACACAACTTACGGAAGAAAAAGTGCATTAGTGAATAAGCACAAATAGCACAAATAGGCAAATAAGCTTTAAACATTTTCTCCCCCTTTTTGATCATAATTAAAAAGTTGTGTTTGATGTTCTCCTCCTAAGATAATACTCCCCCTTAATAAAAGCAAGTATGCATATGAGCTAAAAATATTTTAAATTTAAAGATTCATTCAAACATGCACAAAAGGATATATAAAGCAAATATTTTTAGGATAAAGAACTTATAAAACATTGTTTAATCATATATTGAACTATATAAGATAGGAATTTTTAAAAAAAATGCAATCCTAAGATATTTCTAAAAACTTCCTAGATCTCTTCTAATGTTTACCCCTGTAGATATGCCTCCAACTTCGTAATGATAATCCTCTAGGTTGTTTCCACATTTTGTTTAGATCTTCATCTTGAGGATTGTCATCATTCTTTGCTTCATTTGTTGTCTTCTACAAATCTTCATCATTGCCTGCATGTAATTCAACTGACTCAAGAGGTTTTGCCTCAAGGTCTACAATTTCATCAAAGACAACATGCACACATAAAAATTTTTCCGATTGAAAACTATATATGCTTTGTATATTAGAAGATATTAAAAAAAATAGTTTCATCGGCCTTGAAATAAAATTTTCTTAAATTTTGTTTTAAAGAAATTCTAAATATTAAACAATAGGTACCCAACTACTTGTATGAGTCCTTTGGGTTAGATTTAGAAAAAAGAAATCATTTTACAACCCAAACATATCTACCACTTGGAACACCATAATGCTTAATTTTACATTTATTTGAGGTATGACCCTTTTTCATACAATAAAAGCATGATACAAAGTTTGTGTTCCTATAAGTTGTTCCTTTTTCTACCCATGTTCTACGGGTTCTATTATTATGTTTATTTTTAATTTTAGGAACATACTTATTTTTAACAACCTTATTTTCATTATTTTTACTACATTCTCCTAAGGTTGTGTGTTCTAGTAGTTTCTTAAAATTTTCACAAGAAGCACATTCATCACTACTAGTAAATTTACCCTTTTCAAAAAATAAAACTTTATTTTTCAAATCTTTATTTTCTTCAAAAATATTTTCAAAATTTAATTTTAACTTTTCATTTTCTTCAGAAATATTTTCAAAGTCTAATTTTAAATTTTTGAAATCCTTTTTCAATTTCTTATGAGCTTTATCTAATTTTTCAGATTCTACTATTAAAGCAGCATAAGTTTCATGCAATTCATCTTCACTAATTTGACTATAATTATCAGAATCGCTAGATGTACTTACTTGGCTTCCAGCGTCGTCGTTCACCACTAAACAGATGTTTGCTTCTTCATCAGATTCGCTCAAATCGGAAATTGTTTCGTTGTCATCGTCCCATGCGATGTAGGCTTTCTTTTTCTTGAAGTTTTTCTTTTCCTTTAATTCTTCACTTTTCTTTTGATTTGGGCAGTCTGCTTTTAAGTGCCCATTTTCTCCGCAACCATAACATTTATACTGTGAGGAAGATCCTTGATTTTCTTTCTTTTCGAATTTTAATCTTCCTTTGTCTTTTGATTTCATGAACCTGTTGAGCCTTTTTATCATGAGTCTCAAATTTTCTTCATCTTCTGAATCTTCATCTTCCATTTTGCTCTTGCTCCTTTCTACCTCAGATTTCAAGGCTAGACTCTTTTTCTTGGTTTTTGCTTTTGCTTCTTCTTCATCTAGTCTTCCGAGGTCAAGTTCATGTTCCCTCAACTTTCCAAAAAGTGCCGCCATAGTCATGGTGTTGAGATTTTGTGACTCCGAGATTGCAGTCACCTTTGGTTGCCACGACCTGTCTAAAGACTTCAAGATTTTAATGTTTAATTCATCAGTATCAAATGACTTACCTAGTCCAATGAGATGATTGACAATGTTGGTGAAGCGTTTTTGAACGTCGGAAATTGTTTCTCCTTGCTTCATCCGGAACATTTCATACTCTTGAATTAGGGAGTTCTTTCTTGCCCTCTTTACGTCATCTGTTCCTTCATGTGTCACTCTGAGCACGTCCCACATTTCTTGAGCAGTTTTGCAGACAGAAACCCTGTAGAACTCATCAACAGTCAATGCTGATGCAATGATATTCCGAGCTTTTACGTCATTTTGAAATCTTTTCTTTTCTTCAATGGTCCATTGACCACGAGGCTTTGGTTCCTGTATATTGTTAGTAGGAACAGAAGAACCAGAAGCAATAACATCCCAAATTTCACAATCAATAGATTCAATAAATATTTGCATCCTTACCTTCCAGAATGCATAGTTCTCACCTGTGAATAGTGGGGGTCTATTGATTGATGCACCCTCTGCAAAGGTTTGATGTGATCCTGCCATTTGAATGACTATCAAAGCAAGCTCTGATGCCAATTGTTAGAATCGCTGCAGCGGAATTGTTAGCGTGGAATAACAAACCAAGAGGGTTTTTAATACGAACGTGTGCCTTTTAATTTCTACTCAATTAAACTTACCAAGCAAATAATAAAGACAAATAAAGAGAGTAAGGTTGAGAGAAATTTGCACAGATGATTTTATCCTGGTTCGGATCTTACCAATCCTACGTCCAGTCGCTTATCTCAAACAAGATAAACATTTTTCACTAACACAAAACAATTACAAATTACAATCACAAAGAAACACAATTTGTAAAAGTTTAGAAACCACCTCTCTTGATACCACAAGAGATGAACCTACACCTCCTTTGAGTCTTCACAAAGGATGAACACCTCCTCCGAATACTTCACGAAGGATGATTCTCTTCCGAACACCTCCTTAGACACACCAAGGATGAATCGGCTATTTCCTCTGTCACCGTAGCAGGACTTCACCAGCTCCACAGACACGAGTTTCACAAGCCGAACAAGAACACACAAGTCTCAATGATTTCTGAGTACTAGAGCACAAGGGAAGAGTTCTTTTTGAGATAAAGAGTGAGCCATTTTATAGACTCAGCCTAATACTCTTCCATTCTTCGAAAACGGGCCATCTAACGCATTTAATCGATTAACATAAATATTAATCGATTAATAATGAGTACAACGGCTAGTTTTTCAAATCTGAAACCCCCAACGGCTAGTTTTTCAAATCTGAAACCCCCAACGGCTAGTGTTAATTGATTATTCTCAGAAATAATCCATTAACTAAATAAATCAAATATAAATTACAAGAATCAACCCTAATACATATTTGAGCATTATTACATCAACTTTGATTATTATAAAAGCTTTATAAAATACAGAGATCTTCAATTTGTCTTTATGGATCTTGACTTGTGCAAATCTGTTCATCATCAAAACTTCATCTTTGATTTTTGCTAACACCTTCTAGAAAGGTACTTTAGAGAGTGGCATTAACAATGATGATTTGAATGTTGAATTCCTAAAATATATGAGAGTGGATAAGATGAAATTGACCCCCAACAACATATTCATATTTCATTGAAAGTGTTTATCTTTTACTTTTTGCCATTGATCAAAACTTCATGCATACATGTTTAATTTCTGTCTTGCATATTAAACTCCAAATATTTGTCTTTAAGTCTTAGCTAATCAAGAAACCACACAACTAAACTAGGCCGTGAGTCCTTTGGGAAGAACGATACTTGGTCTTACCAAGTTTATTACTTGAACGATTTGGTCATACTTGCCGATTGTAAAACAAGTTTGTGACATCATATTTTGGTGTTCATAAATTTGTCCATCATTAGCGTCAGAGAGATGACCGTATACAAGTATATGCTGTGAATTGTAGTTGTGGTTGACGAATCTTTATTGTTTGTGATTGACTAATATTTTTATGTTTAGGGTTGTAAGCAAGATAATTGGGCAAACCTTGAGCACGACTTCATTTTACACTTTGGCCCCGATAAAATACGTTGATAACATGGTTAGTATTGTTACATTTGTTTGTGTTTCATGTTGTAGTTTACGTTAGTAATGTGATAATTTTTTATTGTGTAGGTGGTGTTATTTGCTTGTACGATGTTTATGTACTTTGAGAAAAGGTTGTGCGGTGTTGTTCATTTTAGTCCGTTATACTCGGTAAATAAAATTTGATATGGTATGATATATTTCATTGAAGAAATGAATTTTGATTGATTTTTGATTGATGATTTTGAAATTGTCCACAGCACCATATTCTTACTGATTATAGGAAACGTCCACAGAATCGTCATGTTTGGACGCTTCATAACTATAACAGTTATCTGCGTTGCGATAAGTTTGGACTTGGAGACTTTGCCACAGCTGACTTTGTGAGTAACCTTTAATTTCCAAATTTTGTCCACTTTTGGTTGTAAACCTGTAACTGATATTGTTTATATTGTTTGTAGTTGTTTATGCCATTTGTCCACGATGATCATTGGTGGTGTTATTCAGTGAAATTGAGTTCATTAGAGATTTTTGTGATTGACTCATTGGGTAAGGGGATCAGAGACCGGAAAAGGATAGACACAACTGTTGTAGGATTCCACATATTCCACATCTTTCATTGTTGATGACTGTGTGATTATGAGATAACCCTGTATTGTTTAACAATTTTTTGTATTTGTTAACTGGTAGGCTGAAAATATGGCACGATTTTTTTGCATCTTGATGAATAGACCGGAAGGTAGTATCGGTCCTTTGACTGTTAAACAAGCAAATATCCCATCCCAACCAAACTTGTAAGTTTCTTGAATTGTACTGCTGGATTATATTGTGTTATGATGAATATACGGGCAAAAGTAACTTTATGTGGTGGGTATATTATTTCAGACATGATTGTGGAGTCATAATGTTGAAAGCAATGGAAATTTGGGATGAAGACGACAAATACAACGAAAAAGCATGCCTAAATACAACTGTAAGTTGGAACTGTGTGTTTGTTAAAATTATTCTATGTGTTTGTTTGTAATGGGGAAAATGTTGGTTTCAGGAGGAGCTGCTTGGGATTAGAAAGAAATACGTATGTGACTGGATCCTGGACAACGAGAACATAAGACGAATGGAAGCCCTAGAGCTATATGGCATTCTTTAGGATTGCTAACAAATGAACAAATTTGACTTGTAACACAGCATGTTTAAATATATACATAATGTTAGTTGACGATGTAGACTTTGTGTTTGTAATAAGATTATTGGTTGGTTTTTCAATTTAATTGTTTTGACTTTGTGTTTGTTATAATGAATAAATTATTTATTCAAAAATTAACGCACCATTATAACAAGTATTTCAAAACTAGGGGAGCATTTTATTAGTTAAATTAAGGGTAATTATTGCGAGGGAGTTGGTGATGCGTTGTGACCCCAAGGAGTGTGGAGTGAGCCCTCATGAGTGGGGGGACCAAGTTGTGGAATGGATGAGTGAGAGTGTTGAAAAAAACCTGTGGTAATCGTTTACACAAGCCTGGTAAACGATTACCCGAGAGAACTTCATGATTTGTACAAAAAGTTGAACTGAGGTAGTCAGTCAGGGTCACAATGGTGACCATTGTCAAAAGAAGTGAGTTTGAGTGACTTCTGCACTTGTGTTTGGAAGCTCCTGGTGTTTCAGTGGTGGGAGATGGTGGTTGGTGATGGGCTGTGACCCCAAGGAGTGTGGAGTCAGCCCTCATGAGTGGGGGGACCAAGTTGTGCAATGGATGAGTGAGAGTGTTGAAAAGAGCCTGTGGTAATCGTTTACACAGGCCTGGTAAACGATTACCCAAGAGAATTTCAGGATTTGTACAGAAAGTTGAATTGAGGTAGTCAATCAGGGTCACAGGGGTGACCATTGTCAAAACCAGTGAGTTTGAGTGACTTCTGCACTTGTGTTTGGAAGCTCCTGGTGTTTCAATGGTGGGAGATGGTGGTTGGTGATGTGCTGTGACCCCTAGGAGTGTGGAGTGAGCCCTCATGAGTGGGGAAACCAAGTTGTGGAATGGATGAGTGAGAGTGTTGAAAATAGCCTGTGGTAATCGTTTACACAGGCCTGGTAAACGATTACCCGAGAGAATTTCAGGATTTGTACAGAAAGTTGAACTGAGGTAGTCAGTCAGGGTCACAAGGGTGACCATTGTCAAAACTTGTGACTTTTAGGCAGAACTCCACCTGTAGTTGACAGGGGTGACCATTGTCACAACTGCAATTCTATTAAGTGTATCATAAAATGAACATTACATATTAAATGTCGAAAATTGAGGAACCAGTGGTACATAGTTTTTGACACTAAAGAACTTCATTAAATTAAAGACTTGAAATTGTCAAAGTAGGAACTGTGGTACATAGTTTTTTATAATGTAGAAAATAAAGCCTAAACAGGCAATTCTAAGTCTGAGGATTGTTTTCAGAAGCACTTTGCAAGTGTTGCAGTTGTTCTTCAATGTTCCCAAAGCGTGATTGCAACGCATCAAACCTTGTAGTGATGACGATGTCCATGTTCCCAAATCGAGTTTCAAGGGCATCAAATCGAGTTTCAAAGGCATCAAATCTTGTACCAACGAAGGTCTGAAGTTGTTCTATGCGGTTGATGACATTATTTAATGTTGTAGATGAACTGCCTTGTCCTCCATCTTCTCCTTCTTCATGTTGACCTTCTTGTAAGGGGGGATGGGGGGCATTGCCTTTGGGAACCCATTATCCTTCATCATTTTGCACATAACTAAATGATGCTACAACTTTAGAACCAATTTTTTGCTTGAACTTCACTTCTGAAATGGGATATGGCACTTGAAAGTGTTCCATGAAGATGGTTATCAAATGTGGATATGTCAACTTTGCGTTATCCCTTAATGCTCTTTTCATCTTATATCTAATAAGATGTCCCCAGTTAATGTGAGCCTCTCCGTTCATCTTATATATATTTTGGTCATCTTACTTATTTATAATCCATAATTCACCGGACAATCTACCTGTCATATCTGAGCCTCTTCAATATTAGAACACTTCTTAACCCTTCCTTTGTATTCTCGTCTAGACTTTATGATTTTTCATCTATTTTATATTATACTTATCCAAACTGTTTCTAAAATAAACTTCACTCTAACACCACGGTTAGATTTCATAAAACATCATAATCCACAATAACAACGTAAGAATCCACATCTATAATAAAGATGAAACAGAGAAACAATAAACAACAAAGTAATTTTACTAAAGAAAAGAAAATCATATAACTCTATCTCCAAGAAAAACAAATAACACTCTAGAAAAAAAGGAAAAACACTTACAAGCAAAAACTTTAAGAAAAATATTAATTTTCTCTCAATTTTGTTTCAAGCACTAAAACAATAAAAAAAATAAAAGAAAAGGAAGAGATTTTGATTTGTTGAACTAAGAAATTATTGTTTCTTTTATAACAAATATTAAGCATCAAAGTAAATTCTCTCCAAAACTTCTCTTCCACAAAGGAACACATTTTGTATACAACTATCATTTTATTTGGTCTTCAGAGTTCTCTCCGTTCATCTCAATTCTCTTTTGAAAATGTTAATTTTGTTTCCCCCCTCCTTCATCTCAATTAATAAAATACTTAAGATTGAAAATGTAAAATAATTCTAGAGGGCTTAACTGATCCCTCTCACAATCTTCTATTTATAAGAATAAATTGATACACAAGTACATGATAAATAGGATAACCCTAGACACAATATAATCATGATAAATAGGGTAATCCTAGACACAATATAATCATGATAAATAGGGTAACCCTTGACACACTATAATGATGATAAAATAGGATAAATATCCTAACACTCCCCCTCAAGCTAGAGCATACAAATTGTATGTACCAAGCTTGGAACAAATAAACTCAATCCGAGGACCCCTTAATGACTTGGTCAATATATCTGCGAGTTGATCGTTTGACCCAATAAACTCAGTACATATTTCTTTGGTCAACAACTTTTCACGAACAAAATGACAATCAATTTCTATATGTTTAGTCCTCTCGTTAAACACTGGATTTGATGCAATGTGGAGAGCAGCTTGATTGTCGCAATATATCTTCATAGTATGGATGTCACAAAATTTAACCTCTTGAAGGAATTGTTTCACCCATATATTATACAAGGTTTCCGCAATTGATCGAGCCACTACATTTTGTTTCTTACTTTTCATGAAATAATGTTTCCTCCCAGAAAAACACAATATCCTATAGTAGATCGTCTATCAATAGGTGAACCTGCCCATTCTGCATCACAATACCCAAAAACCTGAATGCTTCCTTTATCTTCATATAACAATCCTTGCCCGGGAGCCTTCTTTACATACCTTAGAATGCGAATGAGAGCATTCCAATGGTCAACACATGGAGCTTGCATCATTAGGGCCAACTTTAACTGCATACACCCATCGACAACCAACCACCTTTTTTCCTGGGGGAAGGGGCACCAGCTCCCAAGTATTACTGTGATCAAAAGCCTACATTTCTGCAATCATAGCTTGTCGCCATCCAGGATGATCAAGTGCTTCTTTCACATTCTTGGGTATAACAATAGAGGACACTAAGGATAAAAGAGAAAAATAGGAGGGCGACAATCGATGATAACTTAGAAAATTATAAATGGAATGAGGGTTTCGAGTGGAATGAGTACCTTTTCTGAGGACAATAGGTCATGTTGAATCATTTTCACCAGGAGGCGTGGGATAAGGTGACGAGGGAGAAGAATCTGAAGTAGGAGATTCACCATTGTCTTGGGGAGGTGGACTATCCACTGGGGCCCTGTGTGGGATGATCTCAGTATGTGGAGAAACAGGTGTAGAAGGATTGTGATCAAGACTTGGAATGACAGAGACAGTGGAGCTATTTGACTCAGCCATTGGAATAAGAAGGACCTTGTGGAGGATAGAAACATCCTGAACAGATGGAGAGAAGTAAGGAATCTGTTCAAAGAATGTGATATTGGCAGACATGTAATACTTCTTAGTTTCAGGAGAGTAACACCAATATCCTTTTTGAAGTCGAGAATAGCCTAAGAAGACACATTTGAGAGCGCGATCGGAGAGTTTGTCTAGACTTAGAGACATGTCATGAACAAAACATACACAGCCAAACACTCGGGGAGATGTATGAAAGAGAGGATCATTAGGAAACAAAATGGAGAAATGAACTTTATTATCAAGAGAGGAGGAAGGCATCCTATTAATAAGATAACATGCAGTTAAGATGGCATCTCCCAAGTGATGGACAGGAATATGGGCACCAAGCAAAAGGGTACGAGTAGTTTCAACCAAGTATCTATTTTTTCGTTCTGCTATACCATTTTGTTGTGGTGTATGAGGACAAGTAGACTTATGTAAGATACCATGGAAACTCAAGATGGCAGAAAAGGAGGATGAGAAATACTCTTTTGCATTATCACTTTTTAATATTTTGATTACTTGACCAAATTGATTCTTGATTTCATTAAGAAAGGATGTGAAGATAGTTAACAATTCAGAACGATTTTTCATAAGATAAACCCAAGTACATCTTGAATATTCATCAATAAAGGTAACAAAATATCTAAAACCAAAGGAGGAGATACGACTAGGTCCCCATATATCAGAATGGATGATGGAAAAACTAGAATTACATATTGATTGAGACCTTTTAGGAAAGGAAGATCTAACATATTTTCCTAATTGACATGACTCACATTCTAAGGTTTGGAGACCACTAAGTTCAGGACACATCTTTTTTAATTTGGACAAATGAGGATGGCCAAGTCGATCATGTAGCACTTTAGGATTAGGAGCAGCAACACAGGACACCCTTGGACGAGATCCAAAATGGTATAATCCGCCAACTTCATATCCTTCTCCAATCTGTCTCCTCGAACCACACTCCTGTATAACAAAAGATTTATGATCAAAGGTTATTGAACAATTTAACATTTTAGTCAACTGGCTTAAGGAAATTAAATTAAAAGGACAATTAGGGACAAAAAGGACTAAGTTGAGATTGAGGGAGGGAGACAAAGAAACATGACTGACTCCTTTGGAAGAAGTTTTAGATCCATTTGCAAGGGTTATGAAATGAGGTTTTTCTCGAAAGGAAATAGATGAGAACAAAGAGGTATTACCAAAAATGTGATCAGAAGCACCTGAGTCAATTACCCATGAATATTGACCTTCCATAGATTGAGAAACGCAGCCTGTTGATGTATTGGGAGATTGAGATGGTTGTGTCAAGCTGTTAGACTTTAACCTTAAATACCTTGATATTCATCCTCAGAAAACATAAAAGTGGAAGTTTCAGTCTCCGAAGTAGAAGTTTCAGTCTTCGAAATATTGGAGGTTTTGGAAGGGAAACCATGTAAGGAGTAGCAATTCTCTTGAGTATGATCCATCCTTTTACAGTATGTGCATTGAGGACGTCCCTGACCTCCTCGTCCTCCTCCTTTAGTGCCACGTCCTCCTCTTCCTCGTGTGGCAACCATGACAGATGATTCCACTAGTTCATGTCCTTCTTGAGTTTGAGGTATCGGGACACGCAGAAGGCGAATGGTTAATGTTTCCATAGAGGGGACCTCATGACTAGTTAGAAGTTGATCTCTAAGATGATCAAAATCGGGATGTAGGGCACGAAGGAGCAACACCATGTAAAATTTGTCTAGTTTCTTTTTTATATCCTCTAATGGATCTACCTCCAAAAACATCCTAAATTCTTCGACAGCAGATTGGGCTTCAGCCATGAAGGACACCATATCTTGGTATGTCATTTTAAGAGATGCA
Organism: Vigna reflexopilosa; assembly: GCA_027742785.1. Classification (NCBI taxonomy): domain Eukaryota; kingdom Viridiplantae; phylum Streptophyta; class Magnoliopsida; order Fabales; family Fabaceae; genus Vigna; species Vigna reflexopilosa. The sequence continues at coordinate 13,525,459 of CM050924.1, forward strand.
AGCTTGTTCGTAGTGTCATAGAAACGTTGAATATCGCTGGCATAAATGCTTTGGGCTTCCTTCCAAAAGGAGTGACAAGTTTTGAAAGCCCTCAAAGATACAAGAAGTTTGAGTTCCACTGATTGCCATAACAGGGCACACAACTGGAAATCTGCTTGTTTCCACTTATCAGCTTTTTTAGTAGGCACATGGCTTCCATCTCGCTCAAGGTGGTCATAATGCCCTTGGCCAAGGAACCACATTTCAACGGCAGCAGACCATGATAGATAATTTTTTCCATTTAGCTTCTCAGAGGTAATTGATGGACTTCCAGAGAAGGAAAGAGTACTGCCAGACGTCATTTCTGAAGAAGACGAATAGTACTAGCGAGGAACAAGAAAACCATAAGGGTTTAGACGAAGGAAACTGTGACAGTGATGGACGACGGTGGCCGGCAACAACGGGCGGTGGCCGGCAACGACGGTGGCCGACAGCAATGGTGGTCGGCGACTAACGACGGTGGCCGACAGTGGACGATGGCCGATGGCGAGCAGCAGCGAACAGTGGCAGGCGACGAAGAACTGTGGCACCGGACAAATATATATTACGAGACAGAAACCAGAGTAGGATCGACCCGCTCTGATACCAACTTAAGATTGAAACTGTAAAATTCTAGAAGGCTTAATTGATCCCTCTCACAATCTTCTATTTATGAGAATAAATTGATACATAAATACATTATAAATAGGGTAACCCTAGACACAATATAATCATGATAAATAAAATAATCCTGGACACAATATAATCATAATAAATAAAGTAACCCTTGACACACTATAATGATAATAAAATAGAATAAATATCCTAACAAAAATAATTTAATCCCTAGCAATAATAGATAGATAGATATATTTTATTGTCTCACATTTCACACCTCACCTCAGGAACTCAAATCTCACAATTTGATGTTTGACATATAAAACAAATTTCAAGTGTTGATTGCATAGAGAATACTAAGGAAAAACTCAGATTTACAATATTTCATTCCTCTTTTGAGCCATATTCATTAAGAGAACCATTTTCCAATGACATTCAAACCAAAAGTCTACATAATCTCCTTCCTGATATCGAATAATTAAAACGGCAAGTGTATTTAACTTGGCCAGGTGGTTAATGTTGTAGCTATCTTTGTCCAAAAAACACGATGCCAACATGTCTCGCAATGTTCATCATCCTTAACATGTCGACCCGCAAACTTGCCTGGCCTCAGCCAACAGTATCTAAATCAACATCTGCATCTGTCTCACCATCTATGATTCCGGCCTCAACTTCGCCATCTGCTTCTAATTGGCCGGCTTCCTGTCCTACATCAGTGTCTGAGCTATGCTTCTGAAGTTCTTCAGGTGTTGGGGTTCCACCTTGAGTACCAGGGACATTGGCACCATCAAATTCCATAGGTGTTGCTGTGTTATCTGTTCGAATGCCATCCCCATCCATCTCAGTTGCAGTTGTGGCAATCTATTATTTTAAGAGAAGAAAAAAGGCATGAGCAAAAGTGATTTCAGAAACTCCTTTTAAGCATTGGATTTGTTACTATAGATGCAAAATAAAGAAAAAAAGAGAAGAGTTGAGACTAAAAAATGATGTGTTAAAATGTTTTGGTGTATTTGATGTCTCATAAAACACCGCACTAATTATACTAATTATGATCCTAACAAATTAAGGAAACAAATCCTAAAGAATATTGTAAGATACAATAATATATTTTTTGATATTTTCATATATTCTAACACTCCTCCCAAACTTAAAGCTTGTTACAAATAAAACCTTTTAAATAAAAGCAATCAAACAGTATATATGTTATATTCATCATATTCGTTCTTAGTTTCTCTCTTTTCAACATGATACATGAACTAGAGCGGTACCATCCTCCGTGACATGTTTTGTCACTAATCCTTTCAAAAAGGTTTTTGTGTGACACAAGAAAACCAACAAATTAGAAAATTCTTAATTCCTAATACATTAATCTCTGACGTTAAAAGTGAATTGCCACCAACCTTAAATATGTTAGTTGAACTATAAAGAAATACAGCAAAACAGAAATTATTCAATTACCACACAACCAACTAGCAACAATTTGAACCACCCAATTCTACAGTACTGTATAATATGGTATTTCTCTTGAGCTGATGTAATTAAAAAAGAAAAATGAAAAGGTGGATCTGAATCAAGAAACCTGATTTTCCTCAACTTGATGTGCAGAGCCTTTTGTTTCTTCCTTTTTGCTACGCTTACTTCTGTCGTTTGGCTTAGCTTGGTATTTAGATCGGACATCTGGTGGCAAAAGCTCTAGTGGGACAACCCCTTCAATGCCATGATCAGTAAACTGCAACCAAAATCTATGACTTTCACACAACCTAAAATAATAAACATACTAAATTGCAGATAAAAAAAATCACTGTTACCTTAGAAAACCCCTCCAAGTCTTGTCGAGCAGCAAGACGGAGACCTTTCCAACAATAAACCTGAATTGAAAAGAAAAATTGAATTTTTAAGATGTATATTTTCAAGTTAAAGGCTAAAACCATCAGACAATAAATGTGCAACTACAAAATTGGGAAGAATTTTTCTGTTTAAATTCTACTCTATTACATGTTGCTATGTATGCAGCTGTTTTGAGACTTTCGTTGCAATAAAATGCCCATATTTTTAATGAAAATTGTGTCTTTTCAGACTCACTATAAGGATGAAGCTGTGATGCCCCCTTTATGATCAAAGGGAGTTTCACAAGGATGTCTTTACTCTCTGAAGGATAATTGAAGAGCTCTTTCGTTTTCATTTTTTGTTTTTCCACTGGCTTTGCTTTATTCTTTCTTTTTCTTTTATATTCCTGCAACAGAGAGTATTCCTTGCTTTGTTTATTTACATTTATTTTTCAGATAAAATTTATTAGAAGATACTTTTTAATGCTTTTCAAGCTATACAACTTAACAGCATAACGAATATGACTAGTCTAAACGATTTGCTACTGGGTCCAAGTTACTTTACAGATAAAAATTTGAAGATATCTAATAACCTTAAGTTCCACTCTTAATATCACATTCATGGTGACCAAGGTTGTCAACATCTTGGTTTGGATTTTATGATTTTTTAACACAACAAGCAACTCTCACTACAGCCACTAGTGTTAGTGAGATCAGGGTCGTATCATAGAGCAAGGGCATAGAAGTGGTTGAAAAAGATGATTATGCATGAGCTGGCAAGCCATCATTTAAGTGCTTGACCAAATAATTGGTGGAAAAATGCCCCACTCAAACTCATTTGTTTGGTCTCGTCCAAAAAATCACAACCCCGGAGAGAATGCATGAAAGGAAAAAAAGGTCAAGGATGAAAGGTGATTTCGCCCACGTCTGGTTATTTCTACTACTGAAGTCGAAGCTTGGTAGAGCTGATAATAGTCATCTCACACCGTAATTTATGGAAGATGTTTTTACATAGTTTATGCTCTGGTCAAATTAATAAGTTCTCAAATGGCTAAGTGCTCTAGAAAATCTAGTTAGATAAGTAGATGATGAGTTCCTTCTCTGCCTTTTCATTTCATCCTTGCAGCGATTATATCTCCACTTTCCATACCATTAAGCCATGGGTACTATAGACAACAGAGACCCTGGAGCAATAGATAGCAGCCAGACGTGTCTTTACGTAAAATAAGTATTAAGTAGTTTTGGACAGGCTTATATATTCTGCTGTCTCACTATTCTGCCCAGTGCTGTTTCAATTGTCAAGGGAGTTTTCATTTCTAAAATGAAGAGAGAATAGGCAGTCTAGCAGCATTATTAATCTGCTTGTTCTTTATATTGTTGAAGTTTTTGAGGATACTAAATTCTTAAATTTTTACTTTCCTTGTTTTTCTTAAATAAAACTTCTTTTTCATCCAAAATAAAATTTTAATTAGATGATTTACCCTGTTATTCTTGTGATGATATTCAGCTTCTATTCCAGCGGAGGGATCCATCTGTAATTTCAAAAATGCAAAACAATTTTGATATTCAGTAAAATGGGAAAGGGGGAAGGATAGGAACTGAACATCAAATTATGAGGAAAATTCATAACAACCGGTCTGGAAATATTATTGAAGACAGGAAGGGAAAATCAAGATTCTCACTCCAGAAGAATATGCAAGCTTACATCTTCAGCCAAGGGTTTCCAGTACTCCATAATTGAAGGTGTTTGAACTCGTTGAGGATCCGTTAAAGCATTCTGATTATAAAAAAAAGTGATAAATAGAAAAAATCAGTCAATATTATATGACCAACACAATGGAAATAAAGAAATGTCTTTTTACCATAGAAAAGAAAACCAAGTAAAACATCAATGCAAACACAAGATAATTTAATAATAACAGTTAGGAAATTTAATATAAAATGCTCAAAATTCTAGCTTCTCAAGATGAGACATAAAGCATCTCTAACAAATCAATTGAAGTATAAAACAATTCTAATCCATAGATAATCTAATAATAACAATTATAATTATATAAATAAAAAGTTGGTCCTATATAAGAAGGAATATAAGGTTTTATATGCATTATTAGGAAATTTTTTAGTTTTTCCCCTTGTCTTTGTGATTAGAGGATATCAAATCTCTTCTATATATTGTATTGATTAATTTTCTCTATATAAATAAAGCACCCATGTTATCTCAGTAATACACTGCCAACTCCGTATTTCTCTCTCCTAGAGTTTAAGAATAAGCTATAGTGACAAGGTTACTATGAGAAATAGAGAAGATTGGGAGAAAATATCCCTTGTGTGTTTAGCATACACATACGGTAGTTTATTTATATTGTAAGATATGGGCCAATGCCCTTAATACAGAATAGACTAAACCCAAATAACAGAAACACACATCTTAACATCTAACACTCCCCCTCAAGCTGGAGCATATAAATCATATGTTCCAAGCTTGTTACAAAGATAATCAATTCTAGGTCCTCGTAAGGACTTAGTGAATATGTCTGCTAACTGCTTGCTTGAGTTAACAAACTCAGTCTTGATATCTCCGGATATGATTTTTTCTCGAATGAAATGACAATCAACTTCAATGTGTTTGGTTCTCTCATGGAAGACAGGGTTAGAGCTAATATGGAGAGCAGCTTGATTATCACATATAAGTATCATGTGAGTGACATCTCCAAATTTCAATTCACTAAGCAATTGTTTAAGCCACACAAGCTCGCAAGTAGTTGATGCCATAGCTCTATATTCTGCTTCTGCACTAGACCTTGCCACAACACTTTGCTTCTTACTTTTCCAAGATATCATGTTGCTATCAATAGAGACACAATATCCAGAAGTAGACCTCCTATCAGAAGGGGAACCAGCCCAATCAGTATCTAAATAACAAACGATTTTTGTATCGTTGTTAGGGCCATATAGCAAACCTTTTCCAGGTGATCTTTTAATATACTTTAGTATGCGAACAACTACATCCCAATGGTCTTCACATGGGGAGTTTAGAAATTGACTCACCACACTAACTGCGAAGGAAATGTCAAGACGCGTAACAGTAAGATAGTTTAATTTACCAACTAGTCTTCTGTACCGTTCAGGATCTGAGAAAGGCTCCCCCTGATTTGGTAGGAGTTTGATGTTAGGGTCCATAGGTGTCTCAACAGATTTACAGTTCATTAACCCTGTTTCCTCCAAGATGTCTAACGCATACTTCCTCTGAGATATGACAATACCATCATTGGATTGTGCTACTTCAATACCCAAAAAGTATCAGAGTTTGCCAAGATCTTTGGTTTGAAAATGATAACAAAGGTGTTGTTTCATCTGAGAGATGCCAAGATAGTCGCTTCCTGTGAGAACAATATCATCGACATACACTATTAAGTAGATACATCCAGCACTCGAGTGGCGATAGAACACTGAATGATCCGCTTCACTGCGAAACATACCAAATTGTTGAACAACACAACTGAATTTACCAAACCAGGCCCGAGGAGACTGTTTTAGGCCATATAAGGATTTGCGAAGACGACATACCAATCTAGATGACTCCCCCTAAGCAACAAAGCCAAGCGGTTGCTCCATATAAATTTCTTCATGCAAATCACCATTGAGGAAAGCATTTTTGACATCAACTTGGTAAAGAGGCCATTGTCGAAGAGCGGCCATGGCAATGAATAGGCGAACAAAGGTCATTTTTGCCACTGGAGAAAAAGTATCACCATAATCCAAACCAAAAATCTGTGTGTAGCCTTTGGCAACCAGTCGAGCTTTCAGACGATCAATTGTGCCATCAGGACCAACCTTGATAGCATACACCCACCTGCAACCAACAACAGACTTTCCAGATGGTAATTGGACAAGCTCCCAAGTTCCACTTTCCTGTAAAGCACTTAATTCATCCATCATAGCTTGACGCCAACCAGGATGAGTTAAGACATCACTCACAGATTTGGGAATTAACACAGAAGAAATGGATGAGAGACAAGTATAAAAAGATGGTGATAATATGTGGTAATTAAGAACAGTATAATGGGGGGAAGGGTTACGGGTAGAGCGTATACTTTTACGGAGGGCAATAGGCAAGTCAGACTCAGTTGCTGGAGCCGGAGGAGACACATGAGGCGGCACCGGAAGTGAGTCATGAGGGAGACAATTACGACGACTATAAACCTGAAGGGGTGGAGGTGAAGGATGATCCTGTGGTGAATGAGAGTCTAAAGAAGGAGAAGACAAAATGGGTGGAGCATCACCAGGAGGATCACAGATAAGAGGAATATCAACAGTAACAGGGAGAGGTACAGAACTAGAAGATAGATGTGAAAAGTAAAAAGAAGACTCATCAAAAGTGACATTAGCAGAGATAAAATGACAATTGAGGGAAGGGGAAAAACACTTATAGCCCTTTTGTGACCGTGGAAATCCTAAGAAGACACATTTGTGAGACCTAGGAGATAACTTATCAAGACCAGGACTAAAATCATGAACAAAACATGTAGACCCAAAAACTCGAAGAGGTAATGGATGCAGAGGGTCTTGAGGAAATAAGATAGAATGAGGGATTTTGTTATCTAGGACAGAAAATGGCATGCGGTTGATAAGATAACATGCTGTGAGAACTACATCACCCCAAAAACGTGAGAGTACTTAACCATGAATAAGAAGTGTACGAGTTGTTTCAATAAGGTGTCTATTCTTGCGCTCAGCCACCCCATTTTGTTGAAGGGTATAAGCACATGAGGTTTGGTGAAGAATGCCATGAGAAGCCATAAACTGTTTAAACGGTTGAGAAAAGTATTCACGGCCATTATCACTACATAAATTTCAATCTTGTGGCTTAACTTGCCACAATGGTCACATTTTGGACGTCCTTTACTTGGCTTGCGAGACCGACTTCGATCATCACGTTGAGCAGCCATAAGAGAGGAATCATTAGTATGAGGGGATGTCTCAGTGACGGGTTTGCTCGGTATGCGCAAAAGAGCAGAACAAGTAGAAGTAAAGTTGGGTATGACAGGAGAACCCAAAATCTAATCATGGACATGAGAAACATCATCAGAGAGTCCGTATAATGCCAACAACATGAAGAACTTTGATCGTTGTTCCAATTCTTCAGCAGGAGTGGAAGCACGAGGTAATATATCATTAAAGTCATGAAGAAGGGCATGAATTTTACCCAAATATTCTGCCATGGGACCAGGATTGCGCGGACCAATAACAGTTAATAGGTCCTGACAAACACCATAAAGACGCTGAGTGTCATTTGTGTATAACAACTTCGCTTGTGCCCATACTTCTGAACATGTTTCATAGAATCGAAACATTTGTTTCAGTGAGGAGTGAATGGTGGACTTTATAACAATGCATAACTGAGCATCAATTTTCATCCAGCGGGAAGTGTCATCTATGGGAGCAGTAGTCACATTTTGAGTAAGATGATCTAAGTACCCCTGACTCTTCAACCAAAGTTTGATGTCGGACGCCCATGTTGCATAATTTGTGCCATCTAACTTGTCAATGGACAAGTGTACATTCACATAATTGGTATATATTGAGGGATCAGAAGATGAGCCACCAATAGAGGTGTTTGTAGACGAGGAAGACGCCATAGAGAGGGAGAAACCCTAAAAGTTCAAAGTGCTCCGAATGACGCAACGACCACAGATCCAGAAAGAGGGCGAGGAGGCGATCACGGCGGCGGAAAGCTCCGGCGACGTGCCGACACGCGCAGCGGCGGCGCGTGGAGGCACGTGGGTGGTCCGTTCGCCGCGATCTTCGTACCACGGTGGTCGCCCGACCGAGACGATTCCGATGGTGTGGTCGCCGGTCGATTCTGGAACTCCGGCGACGACGACGACGGCGGCGGCGACTGCGACGACAGTGGCAGTGATGGGTGCCGGAGACCGTGGAGTTGACTGGAACTATTCCTGTGCTCTAGATACCATATGAGAAATAGAGAAGATTGGGAGAAAATATCCCTTGTGTGTTTAGCATACACATAGGGTAGTTTATTTATATTGTATGATATGGGTCAATGCCCTTAATACAGAATAGACTAAGCCCAAATAACAGAAACACACATCTTAACATCTAACAGTTACCAAATTGAGGGTTCAAATCATGAATCGCCAAACAAAGTTTAAATTGTGAATCATAATGTGTGTCAAATAATAATATTTAGAGATAATGAAAATTACTTCAAATATAGGAGAGATGCTTCATTTCCATCAGCTAGGTTTGACTTGAATGAATTGTCATTAGAAAAGGGGAATATCTATACAGAGTGTGATGAGCCGAAAAATTCAAAAATACAACCAGGGGCAAAGCCACTTTGATTATAAAGTACAGAATATCATGACAATATCTAAATAACCCTAGCGTTTAGCATCCACAATCATCAACTTCCGTAGAAATACATTTTATGTTGACAACTAGTCACAATCTCTGTACAAAGTAACCTACCGGATTTTGATCTGCCCATTTCCATAACTGAGATAGCTCTTTATTTCCCAGTCTCCATCTTGGCCTACTGAAAACAGCAACACAGAACATGGTAAGCGAGACAATGATAGCATTGTGAAAAGAATCAGTATAAATTAGCAGCATAACAATAATAACAAAGATAATAATAAAATAATTTACAGTGGCTTATGGTCAGATTTTTGTTTTCTAAATAAAAAGAATCTCACATGCCTGTCATTTTAGCCTAGTTGTATCCTGTCCACTTGTCACCTCTACACAGAAGTGGTTTTCTTTGTTGTGAGCAATATATATTTTGTTTATCTTCTACCCAGAAGTATATTTTAAATTGACATGTACATTACCCAATGTTAACCTATGACCTTTAAAGATTTACAGAGTTCAGTCCGATGACAGCTCTAAAGTAAACATTGACAGGTGTTTTTCCCCACAAAAGAAGTGTTATTTACTTCTTTCAGTCAACTAGTAACATTGAAAATGCCGTCAGTAGTGGAAGTGTATATTGCATGTGACCACTTTGCCGTGTTTCAATTAATCAGACATAAACTTCCCAAATTTAAACTGTCATTCAATTGGTTGTTTACTGCAACTTCCATGTATAGATAACTAGTTTTTAATTAATAAACAATGACCTTAAGAATTTAAGGAAATAATTTTTCTTATCTCCTCGGAGATTCTAAAATAGTTTTATTCTATAATCTTAAACCAATATCACATGCCAAACATTTTTGGTCAACAGCCATACCGCTTCTTGGATCCCTCTGGTACTGCTTTCTTCTCTATAGGTTGCTTTTCATATGGCAGGCAGCCATCACGTTTCCACCACACCTAAAAAGTACAGAATGGGATAATATTAAGCTAAATTCTAAACATAATCTTCACGTTTAAGGTAAAAGGCAAGTGTTTATAGGGAGGAAAGGCTAAAGGAAGATGCTTACCCAATTCTTTTCTCGTTCCAATATATGCTCAATTTTGTGAAGAAACTCTGACCCTTTTGGTGGTGTCAGTTCAAGAAGTTTTTTAACACGTTCCTCGCATGATGTGATCTCTTCTTTCTGAATTAAATAAGAAAATATGCAGTTCAAGGTACATTAGATGTAAACAATTGTACTTCAATCAAAACAGCAGTTTCTAACAATACATTTAATGGAAAACAAGCAGTCTTGAAAACAAATAACAAGGTAAGAGAAAGTGCCTCTTTCCAAGAAGACCAATTCATTTTTCCACAAAATGGCAGGAAAGCAAGCAACCAAAAACAAAGCATGTCTGTTTGAAATACTAATTTATATGAATCTAATAACATGATGGAGGATAGTGATGTCCTAAAGAATACGGCCATAAACTAAAAGCCAACAGCATCTTGATACTGTTACTGTCAAAGAAAACTACGTATTGAAATTGAATAAAAAATGGAAAACTAATACAAACATGAAACCCTGGATATAAAGAGAGAATGAAAATAAACTCAGCATGCTTAAGTTAGGTCAACCACATACTCCTGATCATGATTCCGTAATAAATTTTTACTAAGTTATGTTTGATTTTCTTTCACATTCTAAGGTACCAAGGTGGACATTTTATTCAAGCTTTAAAATGCTAGTTCAAAGATCTAAAGGGAGTTTGGAAAGGCCATTGCGCCCACAAACATTTGTACATATTATAATTTGCATAGAGATCGGAATTCCCTTTTTCAAATTAATAATTTTCTCTTTTGTTTACTTTATAGTACACTTTAATAGCACAAAGAGGATTCCTATGCTCCTATTTTGTGCTATTATGAAATGTATTGGCAGTAGGATTCTAGCAAGGAAGGACAAACCTTCAATTATAAACGCAAGAAATAAATCTAGACATCACCCGTTTTAGTAATTGAAGAGGAACAGTATGGATCATGAATAGCAAAGCAATGATAGCAAATAGTGAGCACTCAGAAAGAGATGCAGAAGGCACTCCGATAGATAGTCAAAATATGTATACAACAGTGAAGACAATTTAGTATATATTGCATAATCTAAAGAAATCAAGGTAGGCAGCACTGACCATGCTTTCAGATGGCAAATCCTTGTCACCTTTTCCAGGGGCCTAAATGCAAATGAAGTTGAAACCATAAACTAATATAGATTGTGTTTAATACATCACAAAGACATTAATTTTTTAAATTACCTTCAAGTAATCAAATAATATAAGACACTGTACAAGAACGTGACGTCGAAAACTTGGATCCTTTAACTGTTTATCATTCCACCACCAAAAAGGAACAAAAGAATGAGGTGATCATGAGTCAAGACAAGAACATCTGAACTAAAATTGAACAGTCAAACTGCTTACCTCTAGACCCATTAGTTTGCTGCTTGTAAGATATTTTATACTAAAATTAACTGCCTCTTCCTCTAAATTATTAGCATCTCCTTCTTCATCGGTCAATGGTTGTGCTTCAAATGTATTTAATACAACCTTTTATCCAACAAAAAATCAGAGGTAAAAATGCAAGAACTGCAGCAATATCATATTCAAGAAAAAAAATTGCATATAAACAAACACAAACAAGACCTATGAAACAAATAATTACCGACAAACTAGATGTGAATTTCTGCCACTTTATCGGAGCATGACTTACGGAAGCAGGGTTAGAAAAAAATTCCTACATCAAAGAAAATAAGAATGATCAAACACACATTTTAAGCCTCTTTCTGAAATAAAAAGTAGCCAAAAATGGTATACACTGGCTTTAATATGAGAACTATTCATTACAAAATTTTCCATTTAAAGATCATGAGGAAAATATGCATTTCATCCACTTGTTTAACTTTTTTAAAATAAATTTCAAGCTACTAATTATATGATTGTAAAATACATTATCAAAGTATTTTCCCATAGAAGTAACCATATTGTAAGTTTAACATATACAAGGACCATCTTGAATTTCAGATTTTGTCAAGATAAAATAACTTTTTGAAGAAATTGAAAAAAAATAAATAAATAAAGAACAGGAATTCTCCAACCAGCAACAGTGAAAAAATATTGTTGGCATATCCAGTTCCTTTGAATGTGTAACAAATAAACCCATTACAGATGACACAAAGGGATGATTTAATTTTATTAATGATAAAACATATTATAAATGTTATTGCGAAACAAGTTGAATAACTACTGTAATGGAAGAGACCACTTTTCCAACTTCAAGAACTAAAATTGCAATGAAGACCCACCTGAAGACCCCAAAAAGTCTGATAAAAATTGAAATCAATGCATATGCCTGAAAAGTGAGTAAAAATAAATTATTAGCTGGAAATATAAATTAAACCTTACTTGCATTAATAAGAATATATCAAAAATGGAATTAAAATATACCTTCCAAGGGTTCTTTTTCAAATTTTGTTTCGTTTGATGTGTTAAAAACTCCTTTGATATTTAGAGCTGCAAATGTTTACCAAAACCATCAAACTGACAAAGGATTCAGGAAAAGGAAATTGACACCAAATGTGAATACAGTCTTACATTAGGGATATTCACTAGGTCGGATAAATCGACGACTCAATATTTCAACTCAATAAATTGGATTGAGTTTTCTCAGTGATTGGGTCAACCCCGACCCAACTTAATCTATTATGGGTTGGATGATGAGTTGCGTATATTGAAAACAAAACCCAATCCAACCAAACCAAAATTATTAAGCAATAAAAATAATAATAATAAATAATAAATAATAATAATAATAATATTAATATAACAATTGTTCAATTTTGCCCATTATTCTATTAACTGAATGTGAGCTTATGAAATATTAAATTTCAATTGCTCAAATATTAAATAATATAGTCTATTTTTTAAAATAGTTATTCTAAAACATGTTTTCAAATTACAAATTTTAGCAATTTTTTTTCAAAGTGTGATCCAATTGACCCAACTTTGTCAAGGATGGGTTGGACAACGTGAAATAAAAAAATTTAGAAATCCGACCAAACCCAATGCAAGATTTTTTTACTGAACAGGTGATACATTGGTAACCAACGAGAACCGACCCATGTACAAACCTAGTTTACATAATTATACCTGATCGCTCTGATAATGGAAAGAAATGAGCTAAAAACATGAGAATCCTTCCACAAAAGACCACGTCATTTGCCTATAACATAAAAAAACAACACATCTAATTACAGCTACCATCAGAAAAACAAAATACAGTAATTTCTTCACACATAAATATGGATCCTCGGCAAACCTGACTTAAAACAATACTTATTCAATACTATAAAGCCCACGAAATGAATAGTTTATCCTATAACTACAGCTTACAAGAATGTAACAAGAAATATAGAGCCTTTGATATGTGAATATGTCTACCGTCCAATAGGCAAGAAACATACAGCATGTAATTTTGTTCCTTAACTTGAAAGCAAACAAAAAACTTTGAGAAAAAATCATCTGGTTAATTGACTAAGCAAAATATCCTGTCAAAAGAAAGTCAGTTATGAATTTTATCAAAATGCAAGGAAGATAGAGAAAAAAAAAAGGAAGCAAGGAAACCAAGCTCCAAGCATGACTTTACTTACAACACAGGTCTTGAAATCCCACTGGAAGCACTTCATAGCTGGAATAAATGGTTATTGTTAAGAAGTGGACTTTAAGTCTAACTCAACCTCACAAAACTGGCTTGTAAGGTGAAGTTCGAATCCACTTATATACTCTATCTCTAGTTGATATGGGACTTCTACCAGTTACAAAAGAAAGTGGATCACCACCACCCATAATGGTGAGAATTCAGCCTTAGCACCCCCTCCCCACAAAAGGGAAACAGTAGCAATGTTCAATTTTTAAAGAATCCAATGAGTTAATTGCTAACTAACTGATTTAATAACCCCGTGTAAAGGTTAATAGTTTCCAAAATAGAAATATTTTTTTACCAAAACACCTTGTTCTAATTTTTTTTCCAAAATTGTCATCATATTTCTTTGCTTTCAAGGATTTAAATTGCATACTGCATCATATGACGGTATGCATATAACAAATTCATCAAGCAAATGTCCTCATTAGCCCCTAAATATGCATACAATACAAGTCACCATTCACTGAGAGGTGAATATGAACAACAAAAAAGAAAAAAAGCAGAAACGTAGGAGAGACAAAAAGGGCCTTGATGTTGAAACATATAGAAGAAGCAGGAATAATAAAATCTCTTTGTTACAGCTATTTTACTAAAAAACAACTTTTTTAAGAAAATACTTACTTTTAAAGGTTTTTCACACCTTTAAGTTTTCCAAAATAATTAGAATTTGAAAAGAATCTAAAATCCAATTAAAATGATTCTCATAAAACTTACCAATTTCTTTAAAGTGAATTTGATGATTGTAAACAATGATAATTTAGATTCTACTCTTTTATAAATGCCTCCAAAACCAAATCACTAAATTATTTTACATCAAAATACCGTTTTTTTTTATCTGTAACAAAGAGCTCATTATTTACTACAGCAATTTTTTTATTAGACCATGTACTTGTGCAAAATGTACCTTTGACAGACGTCGAAGAAGTTGATTGCAGGTTCTCAGCATTACAAGTTTTCCTCGAGCAAAAAGTTCATGCTGTAAGTCACACAAACACAACAGTTCTTGAGTAAGACAGGCCATGATATGGTTACTTATAGTATAAATAGTTAATAGACAAGCACAAAGAGCTAAAAACAACTGAGAAATATACTTTGCCCAATATGTCTTGTTTACTCTCTATATAGCCAAAAATATCTTTGCAGTTTTTCATTGTAGACATTTCTGTCAAGTCTTCCAATAGCTGAAAAATCATTCCACCTTCAATGTGTTCTTTCTCACACAGATATAGTACAATATCTGAAAAGTGAAATCGACACACAGCATGAGTAGGAGAGGAACACAAAACTTTGCATACAATTAAACACAACTAAAACTCATTATAACTTTTTTGGAGATACCAAGCAGGTTCTCAGCGATGCAGAGCTGGTTAGAGGATGAGAAATCCACAACAAAGAGAAGGGAAAAGGTACAAAGAAAGACAAAAAACAGAAACTCCTAATAATTTTGCAGCTCTCCCAGTCTTGTTGGGAATTCAAAATAATTTTACAAGTGCTAACAAGTAAATATAAAGTTGGCATTAACACATACAAAATAATTGGAAATATCAATTTGATGTAGTTATAAAGAATGCCAATCACAAAAGACATTACTCTGCACAAAATAACTACTTGAATATACAATCAAACAAGTTGTCTTCTTTATTTTTTTTCTCAAATTTTTTTATCACAAAATTCATTAATATTGTTGAATGTGTGTGTGTGGCAATATTAGTCACAAGTTTTACACATACTAAATTGTATACATGTAACACAACAAATAATATGCTTAGTCCTAAGTTTTCTTCCTGGTTTATGGCCATAGTTTCCACACAATTTTCTATTATTGTTCCTTTCACGATATTTATATTACATATGTGCTTTATAAATTTCAATAAATGCTCTAGTCAAAAAATAAAATTTCTTGTATAAGAGCAAAATATACACTTCATCAAAATTATAAGAACAATTGAATGTAAAGAACCCCAAAAGAATGTTTTCTGAAAAGTGGAATGGTGCATATACCAAGAAGGCGAGGAATGAATCCCTGAGTAGTTCCACTAGAATCCATGGATTGCCCAAATTGCATTATTTTCTCAGAAGATGCTGCTGCGGACTGAAGCATAGGTACAAGAAAAATAATTCAGATACTTAAACAGACATACCCAAGGCAATAATGAAACAGAGAAAGGAAAATAAGCAAGAGAAGCATTGGATAGACTCAATTCTTAAATTATGTTTCTTAGAACACTCTTTGGCTTAGTTATCTAGATAACACTCCATAAGGTACAACTCTTAACATTTGAATGCAAAGAAAAAGAGTAATAGAAATACTTGGTCCAGTTTTTGCTGACCATATTTACTGGTTTTGGATACAGTTTGGTGCATCTGGGTGTAACATAGCTCACTGAAATAAGCAATTGTTTTGGGAATAAAGTATTCGTTTGTCTTGCATGCAGTAGAAAGCACATTGTCTCACAAACATGTTGAGGGTTTGATAGCTTTATTACATTGATGTCCATTGTTCCTCAGAGAAATGCTAACAATACTTAATACTTTATTTTCAACATACTTTCTTACACTATTTAATACATTATTTAATATTTGGTAAAATTCAATGCGTTGCTCACATTCCTCTTGTTCCTTAATGTAAACTATTGTTTCTTATTTTAAGCCCTGAATATTATTCATCACTTCATCAAAAAAAAAGTTTTTTATATGTAATAAGATAGAAAGAAAAAAAAGAAAATAAGCCTATGTTTGTGATTGTTTGTTTAATGGTTACTTATTACTTGGAGAAACTCAATCAATTTAAGTGTTTTTGGAATTTTGTTGGTGATTTAAAGAGTTACATCGATGTCATGGTGCAACTGGTGTAACTCAGGCTGCAAATGCAACTAACATAGCCAGGACCAATAGGAATCCTGATTTGCCAACTTTACTGAAGTTATCTTTGTTTAGGTTCTTTACTTAACATCTTAAAATCCTTTGGCATTAGGTGAGCAGGTTATTGTAGGTTAGCAAAGTATAGGTTTAAGTGCATTTGGTAATTGTATTAGTATAAATATGAGAATAGGATAAATATGGGAATAAGGACTTTTTTTTATGTAACAAACAGTCCAGCAAATTAGTGAATTCCAATATTCTCAGTCTAAATGTCCTGTTTTCTTCCATCACTTGCTTAAACTCTTGTTTTCTAACAAGCATAATACTTTTTAGTTCTTGTGAATTTGACTAATGCAATAAAGTCCCTCTGTAAAATGAAATTAAATTAAAAGTGCAGCTCCTGTACATATCAAGCATAAAAACCATGCAACAGAGGAGGGGGAGGGGTGAGGGGGGCAATCCTAGAAAGCACCATTTATGATTGATGCACGGCAGTAACATTCTCAATGGTATTTTACAAGGAATCCTTGTTCTAGAATTATATTATTGTTATAATTCAACAAGGACAGAAAAAACAAATGATGAATTATGAATACGGGCAACAGTTAGACATACCACAAACTCCTGAAGCAGCATACGTAAAATATTTTCTAGGAATTGATTCTCATCTTGGGCCAACTTCGTTTGTTTCTGTTGCACACAAATGAATCAGCCGTTAACAAAATCACATGAAAACAACCACAAAGAGAACCTCAGGAAAGCGTTATCAATCAGTTACCATGCAAACATAATGGAAATGGAATATCGGACAGACAATGTAAGTCATCAAAAGAGCTGATTTTATACTAGAGCGAGAGATAGGACATACACCATGAAGAATGAGTCTTCTAGAAGAACTCTCAAGATTTCCAAAATAATAAAAAAAGTTATATTTTAAATTCTTTTATATCACAAAAAATTCATTATGAAACCAAAAACAAAAACAAACTTAAGATTTTGAAATGAGATCTACAGCTACCACAACTTAAAACCCTTCCACAATCAACAAAGTAGTTAATAGTAAGTGCACTATCATGGTATCCTACTCGTCCCATCCTCGGAACTGTCACACTGTGCATGGCCATGATGGTAGAGAGGCATGATTAAATGTTGCCATCCTGCCTGTTTGTGGCCTGCTGTTTTCAAATGGCCTCTGCTTGAGTGTTGTTTCAAGCTTGGCCAGGGGGCAAGGGAATTGACACTGGAAAATCACATAGGTTCTATAAGTTGGCCTTTTCCTGTTCCCCTTACATTAGTTCATGCGTCCCTCCAACTGCAAGCACAGTCACTGTTGAACAGTTACTCCTCCACCAGTTTCCATCACTGCTCACAACATTGCCATGCAGCTCGTTTCTGGCAAATATCTAGTATGTCAGGCTCTATTCTCACCAGTTTGCAGAGATCCACCTCTTCTCCAACGACATCCCAGCCATTCACCACTTTGTGACCCACCCACTGCCATTTCAGCCAAGTATATACTTCTTTCTTCTCTATTTTGTCCCCAATCTCTCTAAAAAGTTGGAACATGTTAGGTTACTTTGTGCAAATAACCTAATCTATACTCTCTTCTCACTTCAACACTCGAACAACAGAATTGAAAGTATATATGTATTATTGATTCAGTAAAGTATCAAAAATACAAGTATACTCTTCCCCAAGGAAGCCTACCTTCCTTCGCTGGAAAATATGTCTAGTCTATACTCAAAAGAAAATAACCTCTTCATAATTCGTAAAATAGTCAGCCTCTACCATTCGGCCTCACTTCCCACTGCCTTATCGTTCAGCTTCTCTTCTCTTACACCGTTCGGCCTCACTTTCTCCTGTCTTTCTGTTCGGCCTCACTTCCCCCTTGCCTTACCGTTCCGTTTCTTCTCTCATGCACCGTTTGGCCTCACTTCCCCCTGCCTTACAGTTCGGTATTAGTTTAATTCCCTCCTCTTTTATTCCTCCTCTCATGTACTTCTAACTTCCTAACAAAACAACAATGACTTCTCTTTAACATTGGATATTTCTTTGTTTACTTTTCAGCATATATATACATGTTTAGCGTACATCATGTTTAAGGTTTCCAGTTCAAAACAATGCTCATACCACTATCCCACTATAGCAATTTTTTGGCTTGGTTGCTCCACGTCACTATTTGGGGTGGACTACTATGAATCAACAGTTCCTCCATTCCTTTCTAACAGTGCCTTAAATTCAAATATCTTCCTTTTCTGTACCTTTCAGACATCACCCAACCTGACAACTATCACTGTCCTCTCAACAAGAACCCAAAGAAACAATAATCAAACTAATAGACGTAAACAAATATTAATAACCACCACCACCACCTCTAAGGTAACTCCAGGAATAAAGTGCTCAAACCATTATCATGTCTAAAATTTTACAAACTAGTTCCACAATTCTCATTAACATGTACGGCATAGGAGTCAAATTTTCAAGAGTACTCATACCTGAGGATTTATTACTTCTTGGACTGTCTTCAAAGCAAAATTTTCAGGTGGCCCAGGCTGTAGTATGGCCCTTTTGAATACCTCCTGAGTACAAAAACAAACCAGAAAAGACAACCAATGAAATTGAAAAACACTAAAACAAAAATAATTATAGGGGAAAAAACAAAAACCTAACTGCATTAAAAAGTTTTAAAACTCAACAAAAGGTAGCTCAGACATAATTTATTTCTAGTTTGATAGTATAACAGAAAATATCCAGTTGCATCACACAATCTAGCAGCTAAAGAAAAAATACACAGAACACCATTAAAGCCACAGAAACACATTGGGTGTAATGAATTCCCCATGCCCTTGGAGAATCACACATCCCGAACACAAAAAATGGTGCATGGATTTGACTTCTACCCTTTAAAAAGTGAACCTCAGTGGCAAATTCACTAGAAAAAAGTGAACACTAAAACAAAGCTTACCATGAAGTTTGAATACAAGTCCCCTTTTTTTCTACTGAACCGACAAACCTTCGACAATAATTGGGAAAAGAAAAAGAAAATTACAGGAGCACGGCACTGCTTTTGTTATTCTGCAGAAAATATAACAAAAAAAAGAATAAATAAACGACATTATCATTCAGATAAAACTTGGAAAATGGAAAGCGGAAGGTGGAAGCACTCATCATAAACGACACTATCCGCATATCATGTCTCAACAAAGCATAACAATTACCATAACATCTAAATTGACTATGCAACATCTACCATTCATCATACGTAGAAATGACTGAAAAGTCTAATTAATTGCTTCCAAATACAGATATTTACTGATTCTAAATTATCTCAGCAGCTATAGCAATTCATACCCATCCGACATGAACAAAAACAGAATATTGAACAAACCATTCGCACCGCAAAACATCATTCATTACGCATCCAGACCAAAACCACAATTAAAAGCAAGCCAAGTTGGCTCTCCATACCTGGAAACATGCTCTTCTTCCCGTTGCAACCACTTCTACCTAGCTCCGCACTTCCGCGTCTCTCACTCCACTCAAACCCTCACTCTTAGGTTTCTAAAATGCTTTCTGGGTGTGTCCCTAACCCTCTCTTGCTCGTCCTATTTGTAGGCTTCTCCATCACCCCAAATTGAACCTAGAAATTAAACCCCTCACTTTGGATTCATCTTCTTCTTTACTCCTAGTAAGTGATCCTCGCTCTCTTAATTTTGTTTTTGTCCGTTAATCCTCTAAGCATTGGATTCTTCCTCACGTCCTCTCTCTCATGCATTAAAAATCTCCCTTTGCCCTAGGGATTTCGAAAAAAGAAGAAAAAAGAAGGGAAGAAAAGAAGAGAGAGGCTTTTACGAAAAAGAAAGAAGAGGAGAAATGAGCTTCTGATCCTGACTACCCTCTTTGATTAATGGGCTTCGTAACCCAGCCCAAAAAAACCACCTCAGATGCATAAAAACCACGCAAACAAGCACACAGCACATTACCACTAGACCAAGATGATTTTGCTGATATTTAATAACTATTTTACTCATCTTATTTTGCCCTTTCCTATTTTAACTTCACCCATTCTTATTTTATTTTATTTTATTTTATTTTATTCTCTACTAAACTTAGACATGTCCACGAGTCCTTTTATCCCACCATACTAGACTTTGACCAATCAAATAACATGACATTTTTATTAATATATTATAAACTTTCTCGAATATTTACTATTGGTCTCACATCCATTGAGCAAACTCAGTCGTAATTTATTTCTAGTATGATACTATAACTCTATAAGATTCAATAAAGAAAACATCCAGTTGCATCACACAATCTATCAGCTAAATAAATAATACACAAAACACCATTAAAGGCACAGAAACACATTGGGTGTAATGAATTCACCATGCCCTTCGAGAATCACACACCATGAACACAAAATATGGTGCATGGATTTGACTTCTACCCTTTAAAAAGTGAACCTCAGTGGCAAATTCACTGGAAAAAAGTGAACACTAAAACAAAGCTTACCATGAAGTTTGAGTACAAGTCATCTTTTTTTCTACTGAACCGACAAACCTTCTACAATAACTGGGAAAAGAAAAAGAAAATTACAGGAGCACGACACCGCTTTTGTTATTCTTAAGAAAATATAACATAAAAAAAAGGAATAAATAAACGACATTATCATTCAGATAAAACTTAGAAAATGGAACGCGGAAGGGGAGGCACTCACTCACGTAAATAGTATAAAATTTCGACACAACAAACTTTGGACATACACCGCTTAGAACGGGATTGATCAGTGCAACGAGTACCTGCAAATCCAAATTCACACAAAACCTTTGAATTTGAACTGAATTATGAGTTATGTAGTTCGGATTTAGTCACAGAACCAACAAGTCCTTTCTACTAAGGTAAACCCTTAACACAGGTCGGGTTCTGACCAAAAAACTCTATCTCAAAGTCCATCTTAACTTTAGAAATTTTATAATTTTTTAGAAAATTTAAATACATTTGATTTAAATTGAGAAATTTGGATGATAATGGATAAACACTCCACCTCTTACATGACACCTTCTAGTATTATTAAAATAGTAGTGTTATTTTAAAATATAAGATAATTTAGAAAAAATTAACTAGATAATTTATTCTTAGATAATTTAATATAAATATAAGATACATTTTAATAATATATTTGACGAAGTTGTCTTTTTAAATTAAATTATTTCAATTTGAGTTTCTAAAAAGCATATTGTACATTTTTTTTGTTCAAATATAACTTTGATTTTTTATATTATATTGAATTACACTTATTTGTATATAATAAGTGAACGTTGTCGATTAATATTAATAAATAATTCAAATCAATAGTTGAAATTTGTGCTTAATTAAATCAAAATAAGAAAATAAACACCATAATTTACATGACAAATCAAACACTAAACTTGAAGTCTATTTAGAAGATCATATAGTTCCAAACTATGGAAATTACTTTTTGTAACCCATAATTGCTCTGCGCAACATCATGGAGGTCTTAGAAATATGCCAATACTGGATTGTAAAATTTAAAAACATGTTTCAAATTGTATAATATAAAAGTATAAAAGTATATTCTAAATTATATAATTCAAAATATATTTCTAACTTTTTATTTTATAACTAAAAACATATTACAAACTATGCAATTCAAAATATACTTTATATTTTTTAATTTCATAATTCTAAGTGAATTACGTAATTTAGCACATGTATAATTTTTAAATTTCAAGTTATGAAATCTAAAAATTCTATATTGCATAAATTACGTAATCTAAAAATATATTTCAATCTCGATTTATGTAATTTAAAAGCATTTTGAATTATTATTCAAAAATGCATTTTTGCATTAGTATAATTCAAAATACATTTTTTTTAATTTGGAAATATATTTTAAAACACAAATAAATGATGTTTTGATCCATTTTCTTAATCTAAAAGTATTTTGAAAATTCAAAATGCATTTTTGCATTAGTATAATTCAAAATACATTTTTTTAAAAATTTGGAAATATATTTTAAAACACAAATAAATGAAGTTTTGATCCATTTTCTTAATCTAACACTTGCGAAATTGAGAAGAATGTCACTAAAATTAAAAACTTTTAAAAATATTACATAATTCGTATCAACTTTGAAATGACCTTCTCATATACATATCCTCTTGGTAGCCTACAAGGTCAACCAGATAGTTCCTCCATTTGACCCTGTTGATATTTCAGGAAACAGAAAAAATTAGATTGCATTTCAAATCATAATGCTATCTAAATCTTTAGGTGCAAGACACTTAACCCGTGAGATAAATTGCTCAGCATCAGTTCGCTTCAGAAGATGCATTGAATGGCAGGCAAAATTTGCAGTCTTATCATCACTAAGCAGAATGTCGTCTCCAATGTCATCAAGAACCCTTACTTTGATGTAAGGATCTTTTGGTGGTATCATATCCTATTAAAATGCAGATTTTAAGTGAAAACATAGTACTTTACGGCATGGTTAGAATCCAGATTCATGAATCGTTGAACAATTTTTTGAATGGGAAATCATAATTGTGTATGGAATTATAAGACTAGTAGTTTATGGAAATCATAATTGTGTATGGAAATCATAATTCCTGAATCATACAAAATAAAACTAGTAGTTTATGTAAGTTTGTGAAGTCTTTATTTTAGAAAAATATAAACAAAACAAGTAAATAGCTAGATAGAATACATCCATTGAATGAATGAGTGACAAATGCAGGTGGAATAATCAAATAATTTCATAAGAATTCTTTCAAATTTCTTCACTTAAAAATCTACAGTCACGTGACCTCAATTTTTCTTCATGAAAATTGGTGAAAAAGTAAAACCTAAGAGAATATTGAACAATGATAAGGAATTACATTTAGATCCATTAAGCATGGTTCTTAACCACCATGATTACTATCAACCAATTTCCCCTATTCATTCTGCAAAAATGCTTAAGGTGCACGTAAACAAGTACCTTGCTTATATTATTAGAGCAATAACTAAATTCATTTCCGACCCAAACATGGAATTAAAAAGAGGGATAGTTTTCATAGCACAACGAAAAGATGTTCCGTAACAATCAATAATCACGTGCACCTGGCGGAAATTACTTAACAAGGCATTTGATTACAGACAGCAAATATTAGAAACTATGGCCATGCACATGTGTAACTGAACTATGTATATCTCTTATATGTGTATTCATGTGCATGTGCTCCTGTGTGTGTGGAAGTAACAGAATTAAAGCGGGGGAGAGGGAGAAGTTACCACAGTCAGATCAACCATCACTTTCGACATATAATATTTCAATGCCGCAGAATGCTTCTTGAAATATTCTCCCTCCGCATGAGAAAGCTTCTCTTCAATTTCTTGAGGAAGCACATGCCCTATCTTCCATAATAAGTTCCGTATAATTTCTGCTCGATTATACCTACATAGAGACAAGTTATAGAATCTCAGAATGCAGATAGATTACAAAATACAGTAATAACAATAACTATGCTTGATGGTAAATAGCATTTCAAGAGATACTTACACATAAGCCATTAGGCAACGTTTATTTCGGACTAAAGTAAGATGATGGATAAGCGCTCCGTAATAATCTGCATTTCTTACTGTTTGGATATCCAAACGTTCTTCCTCCATCTTCCTGTTTACACAGAACAGCACATGCACAAATGGGATAGGATAATGCAACGAAAAGTTATGTTCAAGGAAAAATAGAATGCGAGTTCATCATCCCTTGCTTCACTTTGTATGAAATAGCACACTCCAATGTAGAAAGGGGGACAAAAAACAAAAGCAGGAAAGCACATTGATGTTACCTTATCAGGGACTGCAGTTCAAGGAGATGTTGACTGCATTCTGCAACTACTTGTTGAAACAAGTCACTCTACAAGATTATTGGCAAAATAATCAACAAAAGTATGCACATAGCCATAACAATATATCGTAGGTACATTACAAACCCACGGGAAAATATCTATGATAGATAAATAAGAGTAAAGAAAATCAAGGAATCAAATAGCAGTATCATACATAAAAAATACTTCATCAAGGACGATTATGTCATAGACTAAAACCTAATGACTCCCAATAGACCAAAATAATTTCTGACCCACTGGAAACTATGATAGATAAACAAGAGTAGAGAAGATCAAGGAATCAATTAGCAGTATCATACAGAAAAGATACTTCATCAAGGACGGTGATGTCATAGACTGAAACATAATGACTCCCAATAGACCAAAATAATTTCTGACAGCAATTAGGGTAGCTTCTCCAAGCCTTTTTACTCCCCTTCAGAGTGGGTGGAGTGGGGAGTGGAGAGATGTGTGAAAATGATAGAAATGATTGAGAAATTTTAAAAGGGACCTAACACAAGCAGTTAATGAATTTAAGAAAAAAGATTTCATATCTGAAATAGCTACTTGAATTCTTAATCAAATCAAAAAGATCTTATACAAACAATTTCAATTTTTGATCTTACAACTTCTCAAGGTTGTCAACTTGCCATAGCATTCAGTGTTCAACTCAGTTGATTTACACTGACAAATCCGAACCTTTGTCGCAGCAAAGAATTACAGGCAGTATTTAAATCGAAAGAAAGTAAAGTAGATCGAGATACTGCCTGGCGCATAGCCAAAGGGGAAACTTAAGAGAATTAAAGCATCCTCGGTTAGGTTAATGTGATACATTCTCGTAACACAAATTGCCATCACCAAGCATCAGTAACATCGGCTGCCATTACATACAACTACAAATCTCTGGATGCATAAAACTCAAACTTGGTTCGCACAAGCTTTTCCAAATTTATTCTAAAACTTAATAAGAAAATATATCACACACACAAGAATACCAATTTTAGAATTTGGAGTTAAGGTCAAACTTTATCTGGCAAAACTAGTTAGTAAGGTGAAAACTACCCGAGCTTTATGAGCTCTAGGTATGGTCTGTTAAGTACCTCTAGACAAGTTTATCTAAAGAAGCTCTTAAGTCATATCTCTAGTCTACGAAACTAGATCCCCACCTTTGAGACTGCAATTAAAAGAAGCTCACAAAGAAACTCCCACTAAGGACTAGGGGTGTCTGCAATTAAAGCAGCTTTCTAACATACCTGCTGATAATGTAATGTGTTTTCCACTATACACGGGGGTTCCAACATAACCCAACAATTGTAGAAAATAAATATAAAAATAACCTACTAAAAAGTGAAGAAGTGGGCTTACATTGAATGACACAAGCTGGCCCTTATCTCCGCTTGCAAATTCTTTCACAAGTTGGCAAGCTGTTCTCCCATACATGTTCAAAGTTCAAACTTCCACTAGACAGCCTTGAAAACAGAAAAGAATAAAATTGACAAGTAATACTGTAAACATCACAGATAGAATAGAATACTAAAATTGTCAGAATGAAAAGGCAATAGTTTGGCAGACAGTCAAAAGTGGTGACATAAAAACACTTGAGATCTAAAACAGAGAAAAATAGTTCTAAAGGGCTTGAAAGACCCTTCTCAGTTCTATCATTTATATAGATAAAAATCTGATACAATACATAGATGGAAGATGAAGAGATTGTCCTAGACTGCTAGGAACAATCATTATAGATACCCCAACACACAACTGTCTACTTTAGGCCCTGCTATACTAGGTAGACTTAATAATTATTCTAACACTCCCCCTCAAGCTGGAGCATACAGATTGTATGTACCAAGCTTGGAACAAATAAACTCAATCCGAGGTCCCCTTAACGACTTAGTCAACACATCTGCGAGTTGGTCATTTGATCCAACAAACTCAGTACATATTTCTTTTGACAATAATTTTTCCCGAACAAAATGATAATCAATTTCTATATGTTTGGTTCTCTCGTGAAACACTGGATTTGATGCAATGTGAAGAGCAGCTTGGTTATCACAATACATCTTCATACTCTGGATGTTACAGAAGTTAAGCTCTTGAAGGAACTGCTTCACCCATATAAGTTCACATGTTAATGAAGCCATTGCCCTATATTCAGCTTCAGCTGTTGATCGAGCCACTACATTTTGTTTCTTACTTTTCCATGAGATAATGTTTCCTCCAAGGAAAACACAATATCCAGTAGTAGATCGTCTATCAATGGGAGAACCTGCCCAATCAGCATCACAATATCCTGATACTTGAAGGCTTCCTTTTTCGTCATATAACAGCCCTTGCCCGGGAGCCTTTTTCACATACCTTAGAATGCGAATGATAGCATTCCAATGGCCAACATATGGAGCTTGCATAAACTGACTAACCACTCCAACTGCAAAAGATAGATCCGGCCTTGTAATAGTGAGATAGATTAGTTTTCCAACTAGCCTCCTATATCTCTCCGGGTCGGAGAATAATTCACCTCCTTCTGTTGTTAATTTCTGATTTGGATCCATAGGGCTATCAACCGGTTTACAATCAATCATGCATGTTTCTTGCAAAATATCCAGAGCATACTTCCTTTGGGAGATTACAACTCCATCTTTTGACTGAGCTACTTCAATGCCTAGGAAGTATTTGAGGCTTCCAAGATCCTTGGTTTGAAAATGTTTACACAAGTAATCCTTCAATTGAGATATTCCAGCAGCATCATTTACTGTAATAACTATATCATCAACATATACTATCAAGTAAACACATTTCGCGGGAGACGAATGATAATAAAAGACTGAATGATCTGCTTCACTGCGTTTTAGCCCAAATTTTTGAATAATGGAGCTAAACTTTCCAAACCAAGCACGTGGTGATTGCTTGAGCCCATATAGAGATCGGTTCAATTTACAAACCATACCAGACTCCCCCTGAGCAACAAACCCCGGAGGTTGCTCCATATACACTTCTTCCTCAAGATCACCATGGAGAAAGGCATTTTTGATATCCAACTGATGAAGTGGCCAATGACGAATGGCGGCCATGGCAAAGAACAATCGAATGGTAGTCATCTTGGCCACGGGAGAAAAAGTGTCACAATAATCAAGACCATAAACCTGAGTGTACCCTTTTGCAACCAGTCGGGCTTTGAGCCTATCAATGTCACCATTAGGGCCGACTTTAATGGCATAGACCCATCGACAACCAACAGCCTTTTTGCCCGGGGGAAGTGGCACAAGCTCCCAAGTATGACTGTGGTCCAGAGCTTGCATTTCTTCAATCATGGCTTGTCGCCATCCAGGATGATCAAGTGCTTCTTTCACATTTTTAGGAATAACCACAGGAGATATTGAGGATAAAAGGGAATAAAAGGAGGGCGACACTCGGTGATAACTAAGAAAATTATAAATGGGATGAGGGTTGCGAGTGGAACGAGTACCTTTTCTGAGAGCAATGGGCCAACCAGAATCATCTTCACCAGGAGGCGTGGCAGGAGATGGTGACAGAGAAGAATCTAAAGGAGGAGATCCACCATTTGCTGGAAGAGGATTACTCACCGGGGTACTGTGTCGAAGGATATCAGTATGGGGAGAGGAAGGTTCGGGAGGACCTTGGGCATGACTTGGACTGACTGAGGGATTGGAGATATTAGACTCAACCACTGGAAGAGGAAGGACCTGGTGGAGGATATGAACATCTTGAACAGAGGGCGAGAAGAAAGGTGTCTGTTCAAAGAAGGTAACATGGGCAGACATGTAGTACTTTTTGGTTTCAGGGGAGTAACACCGGTACCCTTTTTGAAGCCGAGAATAGCCCAAAAAGACACATTTGATCGCACGAGCAGAGAGCTTGTCGAGCCCCGGAGACATGTCGTGAACAAAACAAACACAACCAAAGACGCGAGGAGAGGTGTGAAAGAGAGGATCATTGGGAAAGAGAATGGAGAAAGGGACTTTATTATTGAGGGAGGAGGAGGGCATCCTATTAATAAGAAAACATGCAGTTAAGATGGCATCCCCCCAGTGATGAACAGGAATATGAGCACTAAGCAAAAGGGTACGAGCCGTTTCAACCAAGTGTCTATTTTTTCTTTCGGCTATACCATTTTGCTGGGGTGTATGAGGACAAGTGGACTGATGTAAAATACCATGGGAGCTAAGAAGTGAAGAAAAAGTTAATGAGAAATACTCTTTAGCATTATCACTTCTTAAGACTTTAATTACATGACCAAATTGGTTCTTGATTTCATTCAAAAAGGATGTGAAAATGGGTAACAATTCAGAGCGATCTTTCATTAGATAAACCCAAGTACATCTAGAATACTCATCAATAAAAGTAACAAAATACCTAAAACCAAAAGAAGAGACGCGACTAGGTCCCCAGACATCAGAATGAATAATAGAGAAACTAGAAGTACACATTGATTGAGACCTTTTGGGAAAGACAGATCTAACATGTTTTCCTAGTTGACAGGACTCACATTCTAAAGTCTGAAGACCACTAAGTTCAGGACACATCTTTTTTAACTTTGACAAGTGAGGATGGCCAAACCGATCATGTAACACTTTAGGGGTAAAAGCTGCAACACAAGATACCCGTGGGCGAGATCCAAAATGGTATAAACCTCCAGCTTCATATCCTTCTCCAATCTGTCTCCCCGAGCCACGCTCCTGTATAACAAAAGATTTTGAATCGAAAGTTATTGAACAATGTAACATTTTGGTTAACTGACTTAGGGAAATTAAATTGAATGGACAGTTAGGGACAAAAAGAACAGATTTTAGAGTTAGAGAGGGAGACAGGGAGACTTGACCGACTCCCTTTGAACAAGTTTTAGAGCCATTTGCAAGGGTAATGAAATGGGGTTTTTCTTGGAGGGAAAGGGTTGAGAACAATGAGGTATTACCAGAAATGTGATCCGAAGCACCCGAGTCAATTACCCATGAATTTAGACCTTCCATGGATTGAGACATGCAAGCTGTGGACGTACTTGGGGATTGAGATGATTGCGCCAGACTATTAGACTTTAATCGCAGATACTCTTGATACTCTTCCTCAGTGAACTTGGAGTTGGAAGTGGAAGTTTCAGCCTTAGAGATATTGACGGTTTTTGAAGGAAAGCCATGCAAGGAGTAGCAGTTTTCTTGGGTGTGACCCACCCTCTTACAGTAAGAGCATTGTGGACGTCCCCAACCTCCACGTCCTCCTCCTCTAGTGCCACGTCCTCCTCTTCCTCGCGTGGCAACCATGACAGATGGTTCCATTGTTTCATAAGCTTCCTGAGACTGAGGCACAGGAACACGAAGAAGACGTGTGGTCAAGGCTTCCAAGGAAGGGACCTCATGACTTGTCAGAAGTTGATCTCTGATATGATTCATATATGGATGCAAAGCACGGAGGATCATCACCATATAATACTTGTCAAGCTTCTTTTTGATATCTTCTGAAGATTCCGCTTCCAAGAACATTCTCAATTCTTCCACAGCTGCTTGGGCTTCAGTCATGAAGGAAACCATATCATGGTCTGTCATTTTGAGGCAGGCGAGCTTGTTTGCGGTATCATAGAGACGTTGAATATCATTAGCATAAATGCTTTGAGCTTTCTTCCAAAAAGTGTGACATGTCTTGAAGGCTCTAAGAGATATCAAAAGTCGGGGTTCCACAGATTGCCACAATAGGGCACACAATTGGAAATCAGCTTGTTTCCATTGTTCAGCTTTGTCAGAAGGTACTTGGCTCCCATCCTGCTCAAGGTGGTCATAATGTCCTTGACCAAGGAACCACATTTCCACAGCAACAGACCAAGACAGATAATTCTTTCCGTTTAACTTTTCGGAAGTGATGGAGGGACTTCCAGAGAAAGAAAGAGCACTTCCAGACGCCATTCTGTGATAAAAGCAGGAGAAAAAACCCAGAAAAACCGTGAAGAACCAGGGAAAAACGTGAAGAACCAGAAAACCCTAGGGTTGCTCACAGTTTTCTTCAAGGGGGAGCTTCTGGACACACCAAAGTGAGATTTTGAGGGGCAGAACGGACAGAGGAGCAGAGGGCGAGAGCTACGGAGGTGGCGCGGCAACTTTCCGGTGAGCAGAGGGCGGCGCGTGGACAGCACGCGCCTGGTCGCAGCGCACAAAGAGGCGGCGCGTGGCGGAGCGTGGAGCAGAATCAGGCGAGCCCACCGGTGGGGTTGGCCGTCGCGTGAAGAGGCGAACCAGATCCAGTGGTCGCCGGACAGAACTGTGACGGCGGACGGCGGAGAACGGCGGCGGACGGCGGCGAACGGTGGTGGACAGCAGCGGACAGATGTTGTATGGCGGACAACCAAGTTGGAGAGCTTCAAACTGCAGTTGACAGCTGCAGATAGTGGCGAGACAGCCGCGGACAACGGCGAACGGCACCGGACAGGTGCAAACAGCAGTGACAGTGCTGGTGGACAGGAAACCAGAGCAGGATGAACCTGCTCTGATACCAACTTGAGATCTAAAACAGAGAAAAATAGTTCTAAAGGGCTTGAAAGACCCTTCTCAGTTCTATCATTTATATAGATAAAAATCTGATACAATACATAGATGGAAGATGAAGAGATTGTCCTAGACTGCTAGGAACAATCATTATAGATACCCCAACACACAACTGTCTACTTTAGGCCCTGCTATACTAGGTAGACTTAATAATTATTCTAACAAAAACAAAATTTCCCAAATTCACATGCAAGATGAATCTCATAACATTAACCAATCATGTAATGTGCATCTTATTGGAGGGTCAACACATCGGGTTCCGGATGACCATTGATCTTAAAATAAAAGAGAACATACTCCATTAATAGGTAAGTCAAATAGTTATATCAGTAAGGAAGATAGGTAACCCATTTTGAGAAAAACAGAATAGCAGCCCTATCCTGGCTTCTATTTGAGGCACTACAGCCACAACACCAAGCCACACTGCAATGGAGGTGCTCGTGATGGAATTGGCAGCTATTCCCATGGCACTTGAGCACTATTCGCAACCATGGATTTGAATCAAATTAAGAGACCATAATCAGAAGACATTAAGACATAGTCGGATAATTGTATCTAGTCATTACAAAAGCCAACCACAATAATCATACTAGTGTGGGGTCTGGAGTGTTAAAGTGTAGGGTCTATGTGTATGAACACTACTGATCCATAGGTTAAAACAGCAAAGAAATCATAAACATTGAAAAATCGCAATATGGTTTTAAAACTACCAAAAGAACAAGTACCCAGCAGATTCTCCTTGCAAATCAAAATGTATCTCGTTCCATGATATAGATGATTTCTGTTAGACAGATATAACTGTCATCTTTACCTTGTATTCTTCAAAATAATTTATTTCAGAAAATAATACAGCTAGACTTATTCTACCATCCAAAACGTCTACAATCAGGGTCTTACATTCTCTCCCTCTTCAAAAATTTCCGTCCTCGAAAACCGGGTTACCTAAACTTATTCTACCATCCAAAAGACTCCTATCCAACCTATTTTCAGTCAAAAACTCAACATGTTCAGTCATTACATACCACAAACTAGTTACATTCAATCACCAAACAATAATATCAGCAAGTGAGTTCATACTAATTACAAGTTTCAAAAAGTCATTTGGAGATATGGGATGCTCATAATAATTCTTTAAATCACCCAAAATATTTTCCAAACTATAATGCATAAATCATGCTAAATCACATGCTAATCACGTCACACATTCCATAAATAGATAAACATCCTCTCTATTACACCCTGCAGCTTCATAGTTAAACTGGGATACAAGGTTATTTTATGTAAAATAGGGTGGTTCACGCTGTACCTAATCATCCTTATGTCTATCCACCTGATTCGATCAACTGACATCACATACATGCAGATTCGAGATTTAAAACAGTGTAAGTTTATACTCTGAGTAGGCATATCATCGTACTTTCAATCACCTGTACAAACCAGGTTTACTGGACATATTCATCAAGAATGGCATAGATCAGACCACAACCCATTACATATTCTATCCATGCTGAACTAAAACAGATTTTAAGCAATATTCATCAATAGCATTACCCATAAAATCCAGCAGCCGGAAATACCCATAATCGATATAAAACAGATTATACCAGAGTACTAGGTCATATAATAAACATTATCAATTTTTCAGGCTATAAAGTTCCAATATGCAAGAGTATATGATTCACATTACATTAGTCAAATGTCACCTCATGTAACTAATTCAGAGTAGTTAAGCAATTTAATACTAGATTATGATCTTGTTATCTATCCTTACCCCAGACAAACATTCAAAGCATACATGCATCTAGAACATCAGCATTGAAACCTTATGCATACCGTTTTAGAAGAATTTGATACCAATTGTTACATTCAATTAATTCATTAACTTAATCAAAACCATTAAACTAAACAGAATAGCTATTTACTCATTCCAGAATGTCGTAATATTACAACAGCCATAAACAATTTCATACCTAATCCACACAGAAAACCATTTTCTCTCTTCTCCAAACATAGCACACATGATCAATTAATATGGCTTGTATCTAGAGAACCAGAGTAAAAAATGTGGACAAGTATATCAGTTCATAGTGTTTATTCAGCATTGAAATCTAATAAATTCTTGTTAAGCCTTTATCCTGAACATAGTACGTCTTTTACAATTTTCAAAAACCTATTTTTAATCCAAACAGAGTCAACCATCATCGACCAAGTCCGTACACTATATTCATTGAAATCGGAAATTAGTATCGTCCAAAGTAAACAGGAAAAAAATGTTTACAAAACTGCATCCTACTTAACATATTCACCTAAACACCAACCCATACATAATCTGGAATTAATTCAGCAAAAATTATAATATCTATTATTTTAACTAAGTTCATGAACTTTTACTTCCAGTATCCTATCATTTATGCCACATACCCGCAAAAAGCCTGAACATTAACATACATGCAATCAGATTTAATATCATAATATGTGGTTTCATGTCAGATACACATTCAGGCATCACAACAAGTAGATAATTTCTGAAACCATATCAGACTACTCATCCAACAAATTTCACTTACTTATAATCATCAAACCAAGTCCAAATGTCATTTATAATATACAGATCTACCATCCCTTACACTACTTATCTCACGCAACTTAACCCCCACTTATCCTCTGCAACCCAAAACAGAGGAATGGATGACATACAAGTAATTCCAGTCATACACAAATTAAGTACCTCTAATTTTTTTTAAAACATATACCAACAAAATTATAGTCAATTTATCCATTAACAAAGTTCTATCAGACCTGTAGACACATACTAAGCCTTTATACTACTTTATAAACAATATACATAATGTCATAGTATTCTAGTCTAGCACGAAGAATTCTGTCATCCCAATATAAATAATTATCATTGATTCCATTCAATCATCCAAGCAAATTTCAGATTTTAACAACATAATACTAATTTTCACGTGTGCCTCTATAATCTGACATTTTAACATACTCAATCCAACATCTTGGGCAAAAACACAACAGTGTTGTAACCGCTTCACTAAGAATGAGAAATTAACATTAGACACGAAAAGAATTATTTGAAATCCAATAACTATCCGCATATCATGTCTCAACAAAGCATAACAATTACCATAACATCTAAATTGACTATGCAACATCTACCATTCATCATACGTAGAAGTGACTGAAAAGTCTAATTAATTGCTTCCAAATACAAATATTTACTGATTCTAAATTATCTCAACAGCTATAGCAATTCATACCCATCCGACATGAACAAAAACAGAATATTGAACAAACCATTCACACCGCAGAACATTATTCACCACGCATCCAGACCAAAACCACAATTAAAAGCAAGCCAAGTAAGCTCCCCATACCTGGAAACGTGCTCTACTCCACTCAAACCCTCACTCTTAGGTTTCTAAAATGCTTTCTCTGTGTGTCCCTTACCCTCTCTTGCTCGCCCTATTTATAGGCTTCTCCATCACCTTGAATTGAATTCTCGAACCCTAGAAATTAAACCCCTCACTTTGGATTCTTCTTCTTCTGTACTCCTTGTAACTGACCCTCGCTCTATTAATTTCGTTCTTGTCTGTTAATCCTCTAAGCATTGGATTCTTCCTCACGCTGCTCTCTCTCATGCATTAAAAATCCCCCTTTGCCCTAGGGTTTTCGGAAAAATAAGAAAAAAGAAGGGAAGAAAAGAAGAGAGAGGCTTTTACGAAAAAGAAAGAAGAGGAGACATGAGCTTCTGATCCTGACTACCCCTCTTTCATTAATGGGCTTCGTAAGCCAGCCCAAAAAACCCACCTCAGATGCATAAAAGCCACACAAACAAGCACACAGCACATTACCACTAGACTAAGATGATTTTGCTGATATTATACTCATTTAATAACTATTTTAGTCATCTTATTTTGCACATTCCCTATTAAATAACATGACACTTTTATTAATATACTATAAAACATACAAGCTTCCCAGAGAACTCAAACATTCAATGACGTCTACAACCAGGTCTTATTATACAGAAACTTCCTTGAATATTTGCTCTCTGATCTCACATCCACTGAGCAAACTCAAATTCTTTTCCTCCCTAGGAATTTTTATATCTTGCTCTTGGTTTTCATCCAATTATAACTGTGATTCCTAGGATTCCTATCATTCTAAATTACAACAATGTCATCCCACTCCACTTAACAAAAAAAAAAAGAGAAAAATAAAAGACAAGCGACAAAACTAAAAAAGGGCTTTATGAATATAGAAGCATAGTCAAATATAACCCTAATTTCACTCAAATTTCAGATAAAGCTCTGCAGGTAGCTAGCAGAGCTTATCCACATCAATACTAAAAGGAAGAGTAAGAGCAATCCATGCCAACACATTTTTCCTTGTCTCAGAAACTAAAAAAAAAACTTATTTTCTAGATATGCAAATTATAACTGTTTTCAAAATGGAAATCCCCAAAAACTACTGAAACTCATCAAATTTAGGTTCATATGTTACTCAACCAACAAATTCGAAGAGCAATTAATAATCTAAAGCACACTTCAGGCAAAGAAGGAGTTACAATTGATAGCAAGTAGTTGCAGAGAGAGAACCTAAAGAGACCCACACACAGGGATGTGCCTGCAATTGAAACAACCACAGCCACCCAAAGCCTCCGAGGGTCTCCTTTACATCCCTATATTCTATCCCTTGTAAAATATTATCAGTTTTTTTATTCACGTATTAATATGTTTATTTATTCACCAAAAGACAATATGTTTATTTTAGCGTAATCATATGAAACTCTTCTGAATTCCTTTCTTTAGCTACAGTCAATTTGTCACTCATAATTATCAAAATTAAGAATATAAACAGATAATAATTTTATTTACTTGTAAATAAAGGTAAAATGAGCTATAAATAATTAGTTGAGACTTACCACTCGAGTTTAGTTGAATTGTAATAAAAAGATTAAGGAATGTTAAATTATAAAGTGCAAAACATGCGTAATTAGCTGAGGGTTTTTACATTCGTAATTTTTATAGTTTTTGCTACTTGTATCAAAATGATTTTGAGTATAGGTGATGAAATTATGTAAGAGATATTTTGTTTCGTCTTTAGTTTTTATTAAGTAAATTCAAGTATGTCTGATGTAATCATCTACTACACTGAAAAAATAACAATAATCATATAAAGAGGGGATACTTAAAGCGTGTCAATGTGAACAGGATTGTAAATTGTTTTTATGTGATTTTCGTCTTTTACATTAGGAACCTAGGCATCAAGTTTAAAGCAGCAAAACCATCTATCATTCGGGAACATGACAAGGATATGAATCAAACTGACGAGAAGAAGCTGAAAACCGGAGAAACCCTATACGGGAAGAAAATCTTAAGAATACCCGAACAGGGCAGCCTATTAACAAGACCCGATTCACAAAATCTTTCTCAAATAACCGAATAAAACCCAAACCCCAAAATATTGGACACAAAACAAAAAGCAATAAAATCAATTCAAACAAATGAACCAAAACAACAGGAAAACCCTGAAATTCGTAGGTTAGATAACGAGATACTAACCTGTATTCACTATTCAAGAACTTCACCTCTTATGTAGAGAGGCGGGAGATGCGCAGATGTGAGACGGTGGTGTTGACGGAGAGGAGACGAAGAACTGGGGCGGTGCGGTGGTGATGAGAGGGAGAGGCAGAACTGGGTTGAAATGGATGAAGATTCAGTAAAGAGTGAAATTGAGAGGGAAAACGAAAATGTGAAAATTGTTGAAGTTCGTAACTGAAAAAAAAAAAGCACAAACTTTGGAAAGCTATTAAACAATTACCATGTTTTAATATTAAACTTTTAAAAGCTGTCAATTTGATATTTATCAATTTTTGTATGCATTTAAATTGAGATTTCAAATAATATTACCATATTATTAAAATATGTAAGTTAGTATTTTCATCGTTTTGCTCCAACTATTTGATATGTTTACTTTTATAGTTATTTGGGATTGGTTTATGCTAAATATTAATTAGGTTTAATGTCTCCGTAGGTCCTTATTTTGGTCATGAATTTCAAATAGGTCCTCTTCATTTTCGGCGTATCAATTGAGTCCTTTTTTTTGTAAAATTGAATCAATTACAGGCCTGCCGTTAATTTGGACAAACGGCCGTTACAGTAATCAGACGTGGCATGGTTGAGTGCAGTGACGTGGCATTTAAAACGATTTTTGTATTAAATAATTGGTATGCACAGATATATATTCAGTTTTGGGTAAGGGCAAAGTAGGAAATTTGAAAAAAATTAAAGGGCAACTGAGATTGGGGAAAGAACTTCCAACTCTTGAGCCCCAACGTCCGTGAACTCACCTCATCTTCATCCATAAACTATTACCTCATCACCTTCATCTTCATCCCATCTTCATCCTTACCTCCCAACCAACCTCTATCTCGTCTTCCTCACAGGAACTCACGGTCAAACACCTATCCTCCATATTCACACACAGCCAACATCCAACGCTCACCTAAAAAAACCATCAAAACAGGGACCCTCGTACTCGCACTAGCCATCACAATTTCCTCCATTTACTCAACAAAACCACAACCATCACATACAACCACGTACTCCATTCGTAAGCCCAGTGGTAGCCATGGGTGGCGACTAGGGTCCAACGGAGGCGCTGGCAGAACCTCTGGTGGTGGTTGTCTCGAGGTGGAAGCCTTGGCCGGCACGGGGGCCGAGCTCATCCAGGAGGCGATTCATGAAGGAGGAAGGAGGAGACTCGTAAGGAGACCCGTGAAGGGCGACGGCGCCTTCAACATTAGCGTTTGTCGCCGTTGATGTTTCTGGTCCAGCCTTGGGACGCGACGGTGTGGCATCGGAGGCAATGGTAGCTACGAATAGAGAGGGAGAGTCTGGAGTCGTGACCGGTGATAGCTCCGGCGGCGAGCCTCGGCCTTGGTGACGCCATGGATCGCGGTTAGCGGTGGCCGATTTCAAAGAGAGACGAGAGAGGGAAGGCAGTGATTCCGGTGGCGCCTGAGGTCGCCGTTGACGTCGAGATCGGTAGAGGGTGGAGGCACGAGTGGCTGGTTCGAAGAAGCGTTGGTCTACGGTGACCGGTTGGGAGAAGGTTGAGGCGTAGTCGTGGGTGGCAGAGGTGAATGTCTCTATTTCAGAAAAAAAAAACCCTCAAATTCTTTCCCCAATCTCAGTTGCCCTTTAATTTTTTCAAATTTCCGACTTTGCCCTTACCCAAAACTGAATTATTTAATACAAAAATCGTTTTAATGCCACGTCTGATTACTGTAACGGCCGTTTGTCCAAATTAACGGCAGGCCTGTAATTGATTCAATTTTACAAAAACAAGGACTCAATTGATACGCCGAAAATGAAGAGGACCTATTTGAAATTCATGACCAAAATAGGGACCTACGGAGACATTAAACCTATAAATTACTATGAATATCTAATCAGTTTATTTATCCGTAAGATTAGAGATGGCAAAAAAATCGGCGGATATTCACAGATAAAATTCGTGACGAATAATTGGTATATGCGAATATTCATTATTGTGAGTTGTGGATAGTGGGTTTTCTAATAGCTACTTGTAAACGAGTCGGGTGCGAGTATTATACTATTCGTATCTGCGGATATCCGTTACCCCCGAAAAATAGAAGTAAAACTTTAATTTATATTTTATTAAGTTAAATTTAAATAAAATTAAAATTAATTTATATTTTATAAGATTAAATATAATTAAAATTAAAATTTAATTTATATTTAATTTAATTAATATTATATTTTATATATTTTTTGTAATTTTTATTTAAATTTTATTAAATATTTTATAAAAATATATTTTTTAAATATTTGCGGGTATTCGCAGGTATCCACGGATATCCGCGAGTTTTAAAATATCCGCATATATTTTTTAAGCGGGTGCGGGTAGCGGATTGGCAAGCGGGTATATTTGTTTTGTCGGATCGGATTGAGGGTAGGCATTATCCGTGTTTGACCCGACCCGTTGTCATCCTTACACAGGGATGTTATAAATGGTTAATTCATTAACTCTTCAGTTAATTTTCATGGGATGTTATAAATGGTTAATTCATTAACTCTTTAGTTAATTTTGATGTTATACATCGTTTTTTTACTTTGATTCTGAAGTTTATCCAATTGAATTTTTTTTTATGTTTTTATCATATATTTTAGTATGGCCTTTGAGGTGGCAGTATGTGTTTGAATGTAAGAAATTCATATATGTCTTTTTGAGGTTGAAAAGTGGAAGAAAATTTATTTATAAAAAATTTTCATATGTTAAAGAGCATGATTTTTATGTATAAAAGAGTATGAGTTTTAGTGTTCTTTTCTTATTAAATTTGTATGTATTAATAAGTTCACACAATCTATGTTATTTAGGTGAGAATTATGTGGATTAGAGATATGCTATGAAAAAATATTTAATGACTATTTTAAAGATATAATAAAATTGTCAAAATTTTAATAATGGGTCTTTGTTAGGCCACATCATCTAGCATATTTGGTAGGGTATGTATATAAGTCATTTCAATCTTGGAAGTTTGATTTTTAGTCTTAGGAATGTTTGTGATTGTCCTTCTGGTCGAGCTTTGTCGACTTGTAGACTTTTCAGGTGGATTTGGATGTTCGGCCAAACTCTTATATCATTTGGTCATTCGACTGAGCTTGTAAGTGGATTCACCATTCAATCGAGCGCTTATATTGTTTGGTCTTTCGACCAAACTTGTAGGTGGATTGACCATTCGTTATAGCTCTTATGTCGTTTGGTTGTTCAGGCGAGCTTGTAGATGGAGTCGAGCTTTTATATAGGTGGATTGATCATTAGGTCAAACTCATATATCACTTAGTCGTTCGGTCAAGCTTGCTTGTAAGTTCATCATTTGGGTGAGCTTGCTTTTAAGTTGTTCATTCGGCTAGGCTTGCTTATAAGTTGATAATTCGGTCGGGCCTTTTGCTTTTTGTTGTTTGGTCGTCCCATATGTTGGCGAGTTTTCCTTTTGCTTTGTTTTTGTGGACTTCGACTTTCTTTGCTTTGGTTTTCCTTTCTTTATGGTTATTTTTTTGAAAAGTTATGTGGTGTGTGTGGCACTACTAGTCAATAGACATTGCTAGCATAAAAAAGTGGAAGCGAATAACTAAACAAATAAAAAATCCTAAGTAAACAAAGGTTTTGGGACTAGAATGTTTGTTTATTTCTTTGACATTTTTTACTTTGTGCCTTCTTAGGCGTTCTATAAGATGACGTTTGTCCTCATTATATACTTTTGAGGTTTGTCTTGATGTGACCTCAATGATTACCTTGTAGGCTTTATTTTTGAAAGGTACGTAATGAAATACGCTTTATCCTAATTGGGTGTCAGTTTTCTCTTTGCTTGAAGTCTTTGAGCTCACTAAACTTTTTCTACACTAGGTGTACCTTTTAGATTGTTCATTATTGGATCCAAGTATTGTAACATCAGATTGTTCAGTTGCTTAACCACTGTATTTCTTAATCAATTTTTACGAAGCCAGCTAGAGTTTTTCAGCTCCTATCGATTTAATCGATTATTACTAGACTTAATCGATAATACGGTACATTTTTTACTCCAAACATCAAATTTGAACTATGAACGTACATGGAACCAGAAACTACTAAGAATCTAAGTCCTAAACACTTAATTACAATTAGGCTTAATTACCTACTTAGTCCCCATGTTAGGAGGTAATTTTCTGTTTAGTACCCGGTTTTAAAAATATAGGCATTTGGTACCTATGTTTTGAAATTTGTATCAATTCAATCCTATCCAGTTAACGGCGTTATAATTGATGCGAGAAATTAAGGACGTTAATGAAGATGCATTCAAACATTTGATAGCTATTCCACCCAGGCTATCATTAACGTCCTTAATTTCTCGCATCAATTATAACGCCGTTAACTGGATAGGATTGAATTGATACAAATTTCAAAACATAGGTATCAAATGCCTACATTTTTAAAACTGGGTACTAAACAGAAAATTACCTCCTAACATGGGGACTAAGTAGGTAATTAAGCCTTACAATTATTACAAAAGTTTTATATAATGATACAAGTCTTCAAATGATCTTCTTGAAACTTATACTTCTTGACTTGATGTGGACATCATCAAAACTTCTTCTTAATCATTTTGCTAACATTTCTTACCTTGTCATCTCACCATCAAGTTGTTCATGTGCTTAGCCATTACATTTCTTACCTTGATATCTCACCAAGTTTGATATCTTGATAATCTCTCTAAGCTCATTGGATTTTTCTTTCTTTTTCTATTGTTTTCTTTTAATGAACTTGCGGGATAATGATGCTCGGTCGGGCTCTTATATTATCATGGCCTCATTGTTTAACTTTTCTGGTACTCGGATTTTGACCCACTGAGTTGCTCTATATTTGATCACTAACGTTGAATTACTCTTGTACTAGGACATCGAGTTTTTATCGTGCTTGGAACTTGCATGCCAAGATGTTATTGTACTTGACACTAGAACATCAAGCTTTTCTAGTTGTAGATATGTTATGGCACTAGAACGTTGAGCTTCTCTAGTAATCAAGCTACTATGGAACTAGAACACCAAGCTTATCTTGTTGTCCAGCTCTTATTGTACTCGACACTAAAATGTCAAGCTTTTGTTGTATGGTCATGGGAACCACCCTACCTTTCACGTCAGTGAGGTAAGGTGTGATCTTTCTTCCACTTTTGAGACTCCTCCCGCGATCTACTCTACTGATCCAGACATGTTTGAGATAATTGAGAATTAGACTGTAAAATAATTCCAGAGGGCTTGATTGATCCCTCTCATAATCTTCTATTTATAAGAATAAATTGATACAAAAGTATATGATAAATAGGTAACCTTAGACACAATATAATCATGATAAATAGGGTAACCCTAAACACAATATAATCATGATAGATAGGGTAACCCTTGACACAATATAATCATGATAAAACAGGATAAATATCCTAACACTCCCCCTCAAGCTAGAGCATACAAATTGTATGTACCAAGCTTGGAACAAATAAACTCAATTCGATGTCTCTTTAGGAACTTATAAACTTCGACTTAGAACAAGATGAACGTATACTTCAGACCATCCAAAGAGAATGTCTTTAAACCAAATTGGACTCACAATCCAGCATAGCCAAAGAGACTCCTCATAAGCTTATGGAGAATAATATTGGACAACCACGAAACTTCATCTAGCACCATGAACCTTCAAGTAGGATGACTTTGACAAAGTTGATTTCCATCAAAAGTGAATGATGAGTGGTAGACAACGACAAACTGCAGAGATTGGATCGCCATCAAGTAAGGATGGGGCCTGCATGGCTAAAAGCGAAAAAAATGTAGGGACTGCTATCTCTGACTAGTTGGGGCCTGCAGTGGCTGAAAGCGACAAAACTGCAGGGAGTGCCATCTCTGACTAATTGGGGCTTGTAGTGGCTGAAAGCAGGGACTGTACTCTCTGACTAGTTGGGGCCTCTAACTAGTGGCTGGAAACATACTCCCCCTCACGACAAACGACGGAAATGACGATGTCGCCGATGACAAATCGTGAAGGTGGAAGATCATAATAGTCTCTATTATTCATCAAAGCATCCAAAAACAGATCTGACAAGGGACTGATGAAATTGTTTGACTAAGATTCTGAATCTTGCCAAAAATAGACTCCCCTTATGCCATGAGGAACCTTCAAACTATGACTTTGGTGTTGAAATTCCTTGGTGTTAACTAACTAATAGCACTGACTCTCGTTGGAGACTTGTAAATAAATGACACAAGCCATCAGGTACATCACAACTGCTACAATACGCAAAACTAAACAAATATTATGAAAGGAGGCTAAGGAACAATGCTAAAACAGAGGTATAATGCTCAAATAGAGAGTTTTTTTTATTTGGTTGAGCGAGACAAACGACAGTGACGCGGTGTGGTTCCGACACCGAAAAGGTGGCGTGTGACAAACAAGCGCCGAAAGCTTATAGGAGAGAAGTCGTGCGTGACAAGATGAGAATGAGGCAACAACTAGGGATGGGTCGTGCTCCTCGAGGCGCACAAAACCCCTAACTTCGCCAGAGAAAATGTGACGACGGCGGAGGCGAACGTCGGCATATGTGGCGCGTGCGGCGACGCCTGGATGAGAACTAGCCATCTCGCTCAAGGAGGCAATCCAGATCACTAGTTGTCGGACTAAATTGTGGCAACAAATGGCAGCGGATGACAATAGACAGTGGTCGACAGCGAATAGCGGCGAACGGTAGTCGACAACAGACAACAACGGACGGTGGTCGACAGCGGACAACTACAGACGGTGGGAAACAACGAACAATGGCGGACAATGACAAACGGCTCAGGAACAAAAGTTGATGGTGACAAACTTCTGTGGACAGCTCCTCACGGTGGCGGGAAAGACAGTGCTAGATGGACAACGACAAATGGCACCAAACAACGACAAACGACGTTGGACAACAACAAACAGTGCTTGACAGTTGCGGACAACAACTAAGGTTTAGAGACTAGA
This sequence comes from Vigna reflexopilosa, assembly GCA_027742785.1. Taxonomy (NCBI): domain Eukaryota; kingdom Viridiplantae; phylum Streptophyta; class Magnoliopsida; order Fabales; family Fabaceae; genus Vigna; species Vigna reflexopilosa. The sequence continues at coordinate 13,568,916 of CM050924.1, forward strand.
CAGAAATCAGGACGAGACTGCTCATTGAGGTAGTTAACAAAAGATGAAATTTTTAAGGCCGTCGGTGGCCAGCGCCGCCACTGACGACAACAAAGACAACGTAAGAAGAGACTCAGACAACCTGACTCTGATACCAAATTGAGAATTAGACTGTAAAATAATTCCAGAGGGCTTGATTGATCCCTCTCATAATCTTCTATTTATGAGAATAAATTGATACAAAAGTATAGGATAAATAGGGTAACCCTAGACACAATATAATCATGATAAATAGGGTAACCCTAAACACAATATAATCATGATAAATAGGGTAACCCTTGACACAATATAACCATGATAAATAGGGTAACCCTCGACACAATATAATCATGATAAAACAGGATAAATATCCTAACAGAGATCAAGATTCTTCTTGGTCTTTGTGGTTGTTAGAGCGAGAGGTTTTGTTTATCGAATGGAGTTCTTCGACTGCTTCTTAGGTTGTTCTTATTTTAACGAGATCTTTCTTTCTCTATGTTGTCAAGCTTCTAGCTCTCTTTTACGCAAGTGTTGCATTGTGGTGTAACTCTCTATTTTATCTTTACTTCTCTTACGCGGGCTTCTTCTCAATTTTCATGAAGAAGATTCATATTAGCTAAGTGGTTTTATGATCCTTGTTGGTTGAGATCGATTTTGTAAGTTACCATCATTTGCGATCTTCATCAAGGTTTCGTCGATGAGTTGAAGTATTTGGCTTTCAAAAGTCGAGCCTTCATCCGAGTTTATGCCTTTAAGATAATTTTCAGATGACTTCTTATTTGAGTTGTATGTGTTTATTGGCTCTTGCTGAAATTTTGGTTTGTTCAAACTCTTCTCCTTTATTTCCTAAGCATCTCCATTGTTGCTGAAAGGTCGTCATCGGGTTATATTCCATCTTGTGGGAATGTTGGGCCTAGTTTCGGGTGCTGACCATGGATAGACGAGGCTACGGAAAATTTTTACTAGGACTTCATTATAGGCGCCAAATGATTTTATTGAATTTTGAAACATAATTTTTTAACAAGTGACAACGTGTAATTGAAATGGAAGAACCCAAATGTATGCTCTGAAGGCTGAAAAGTGAAAAAAGATCTACTTGTAAAAGACTCTCTAACATTCAAGTCATTAAGATAGTAAATAAGTGATTTAATATTTAATAAATCCATATGTATATTTAGAGTTTTATGTATATTTAGAGTTTTAGGATTCTATATATTTTTCATTTAAATAAAAGATATGTTTGTTAAAGATATATTATTAAAAAATATTTAATGATTATTTAAAAGATATTATAATCTATCTAAATTTTAGTGATTAGTTATTCTTGTAGTGCGTAACATATTTGAACCGGATATATAATTTATTTATAAAATAATATTACTTTTTAATACATTTATTATAATTATCGTCAAATAAAATATGATAGAATCAACTTTAGTTGAAGGAGAGAAGGCAAATAAAGAAAGACGGAAAGATTTTTTTTTTCTGGTGCTTGTTTTAGTTTTGGTATTATTTTATTTTATTTTTAATTTTAGTTATCTGCGGTAAGAATAACATGAGATTGTTGAAATTTTCTTTTCCAATATAATACCTTTTCAAAGAAAAAGTTCCCTAAATATATTTATTGGAATATTATTTTTCCAAATAATCTTTTTAGAATATTATTTTCTCAAATAGATCTATTTGTCTTCTTTTTTTATTTATTTTTTTAAAATGGAGGAAGAAAAATAAAAATAATTAAAATTAAAATTATGAAAAAGTAATTTGAATGATCAATTAAATATACTGAGTTTATGATGACATATCCCTTGCCATGACCTAGCACATTCATGAAGTGTTAGAGGCATCTATGGAAGAAGGGCCTAGACTCTTTCTCTTGGGTCATTTTAAGTCATCATGAAGATTTAGTAGAGTAAGAATAATTTTGGACCTTTTATTTTGGGCTAAGTAGTCTAGATTTTATTTGGGCTTTGTATTATGAGCCAAGTAGTCTAGATTTTATTTGCGCTTGGTATTGTGGGCCTAGTAGTGTAGCATTTCAATTGGGACATGTATTTTGGGCCAAATATAATAGGATTTTGACCAAACAAGTCAACAAAGGGTCAAGGCCCAAAGTTGACTATGCTTGGACCTTCAAAATGGGTGTGTTAACCAACGGGTCAACATTTTGGTTAAGCTTGGAGAACAAGGGAGAAGAATTTCGTTCTAGACATGTGGAAGCTTCTCATTGGAGAGTTTTCCTCCTAGTTAGTGGTCATGTGTCACTCTTGGAATGGAAAGCTTTTCCATAGGTAGTGGCCACATGTCACTCTCTCATTTGAGAGGATTTTTGCCTCTTGTCTCCCTCCTATTGGAGAGGATTTCTCCTTGCTCTGCAAGACAACCAAGGTGGATCTTTTAGGTTAAAGTTTCAGCCTATTTTGAGACACCTTAGCCTATAAATAGAGGTGTTCTCCATCATGTAATCACCTTTGATAAATTGTAAAATTATGCTGCCATTTTTGTGCCATACTACTCTTTTAAGGTCACCCTTGGCTAGAGCAACCCAAGTGGCCTCCTCTAGCCACCTTCCTCTAAGAGTTGGCTCAACCTCTCTTAGAGATCTTCCCTCACCATACAACACCAAAACCGTGAGTCTTCTATCTTCATCCACCACCATTCCGCAAACTATCATCAAAACCGTGAGCATCTTGAGTACATGGCTTGGTTGCTTCTAGATTTGGCTTGTCCTAGCTAGAGCTTTGCCATCATTTGGTATCAAGAGCCTTGGTTCTTCAAAGAGCTAAGTTTCTTGGTCTTGATCTTTTGTTATTTCCTTGTTGTTTAATGCTTTCCTTACTTGTCTTGTTGTGTTTTTTTCTTTTCCATCTATCATTTTTTTTCTGGCAATAAATTGGGACGATTTTGAAACTTAAACTGCATCTATTCCAATTGTCCAAAAATACGTAAAAATATCCAAATGAAAGCCCATTGAGTCTAGTTTCCAACAAAAAAAGAATCACTTCATTTGGAGTTCTGTGCAAAAAGTTATAAGTAAAACACTCAGCAAAGGTCAAAGCTGCCAGAATGTTGTCATTAGCATTTTTCAAGTTATGTTTTGTTAGTTTTGACTATTGTTTTGTGCGTTTTCCTTTTTGAGTAATTCCTTACTGTTTTGTTGGGTCTGTTATTGATTTTATATTTGGTGCATTTCATTGATTGAGTCATTTTAAGTTTTTAATCCATCCATGTTTGTCTAGAGTCATGTGTAGTTCTTTTTTGGTCAATTTTCTCTAGTAACTTTGAAAAATCATCAAAACAAATATATCACTTAGTTTGCAAAACTGCACCATATACAATCATTTGAGGGTCTTATCTTTTATGTTTTGGGTTCCTACTTGCCATTAGATCATTGGCAAGCTCTTACAAAAAATTCTCTATTGACGTTTCTAGTTTTCAACTCCATTTTTTATTCTAGTAGGATTCTCTTCTGTTTTGTGTTTCTTGTCTTTGTGGCTTTTAAAACTCATAAATTACCTCTGTTCCAAGTGTGTGGTGGTCTTATTTTGCACCTTAAAAGAGTGGAAAAAGAAGTGCTAAATGCTTTTAAGCAAAAGGCCTCAAAAGAGTACTAAAGAGAGCCTAGAAAAGTGCTGAAAAATATTGTGTGCTTAGACCAATACCACTGTTTTTGTGCAATCTGTTTTGGAACGTGTTTTGCTCACTGTTTTGGGTTTTTATATTCACTTTGCAGTGGCTAAAAGTCTTGGCTATGATGTTAAAAGAGTGGCCTTAGCGCCCCATTTGCTCAAAGTTGCCAAAAGACAAGAACCACCCACTTTTCTTCTAGTAGTTTTTGTTTTGTGAATCTATTCTAGCACATTTCATTAGGATTTCTTTCGAGTGCTAACCTTTGTTTCTTAATCTTTAATTTCTTGCTTGTCTTCTTGGATTTCTTAGTTTTGTCATAATTAAATTCCTTTTGCAAAGCCTTTCTTGTTTTTGAACCTTTTTATTGCTTTTATCCCTTATTTCTTCTTGCACAATTTCGGCTTTGGTTACTTTGTGTGGTGTAGGTTTTCTTTGTGAGGTGATACAATATCTTAGAGGTAGCCTTCTAGGTGGTGGAGACCCAAAGGGAGCGTGAAATCTAGAGTGGTAGCCAAAAAAAAATAAAGGAGAGAAACACCTTGGGAGGTAGCTTTGATTTGGTTGTAATTTTTGACTTTGTAAACTTTGTTCTTCTTTTTTTCTCTTGTAACTCATGGCCTTGTTAGGTGTCTTGGGGGAGTCTTTGGTGCTCAATCCCATCTCCTAACAAGAACATTTATTTCTTAGTAATTTTCGTTTTTTTTAGTTGGTTGGTTGGAGGAACCAAAGTTCTTCTTACTTAATCATTAGGCCGCATAGCTAGTTTATTTGCTTTCTTTAATTGTGATAACTTAGTGTGTGTCAACTTTAATTTCAACTTTAGTTCCCTTTGAGAAATTTGGTTCAAGAGTGCATAAGGTAAACTTTGGCTAGGAAATGTTTGGTATTTAAGAAATCCATTGTGATTCACCTCCCTTTCCTGGAAGTGAACTTGGGTGTCTTTTGCTTCCTTAACTCTCTTATTGAACTTTCTTTGAAATTTAAGTATTTGTTTGATGCATTGCATCTTTTTGAAAACCTTTAAGGATGTCTAAGACTAATTCCTATGAAATTGGAAGTGACTCTAGTGAGGATGTAAAACCCACTTTAAAAAATTTAGCAAAAGAGTTAAAGTCACTTACAATTTGGCAAAGGAAAGAAACTCTTCTCAAAGAAAAAGAAAGAATTGAAAGAGAAGAGTATCTTGCTAAGTTGGAAGAATAACTTATAATTCTTAATGAAAAATCAGAGAAGGTCCAAAAGAATTTAAGGAAGATAAAGAGAAGAAGAGAGGAAGACAAAAGAAGGAAGAAAGAACAAAGGGAGAAAGAGGAGCAAGTAAGAAGAGAGAAAAAGGAGGAGGAAAGAAGAAGAAAGTATAAAGAGAAAAAGATAAAAGAAAGAAATGAGAAAGAAAAGAGAGAAAAAGAAGATATTGAGATAAAAGACGAAGAGGAAGAGTTATTAAAGCCCCCTACCACTCCCACATCCCACATCCCACAATTAAGGGTGAGACTAAGATGATGAAGGGAGTTTTACAATCCTTGAACTTTTCTCAATACATCCAACCATCTTTCATAACTCCATTTTCTACTTTTGAATTTTCAACTTCTTTTTCATCTTCCACTATTTTTAACTCCTCAAATATTTCCAAATCAAACTATGAGTTGATGTTACCTTTTAGGATACAATTAACTCAAAGTAAACACAAACAATTTTGTCGAATAGACCTTCCAAGTTTAAAAGTAAATTCTTTTAAAATTAGCATAAGGTTTTATTTAAATCTTTCATCTAGATACATGTTGTGTGTGGCTCCCAGGATTATTGGTTTTTTTAAGTTTGAGGAAACTTGCATATGCATCTTTGATCCTGGTGGAAAGATATGCAAATTAACCAAATAATAAGAAAAATGTTTTTGTCATAAAAGAACAAGAAGATATGAGGGGCAAATCCTTTTCAAGAGGGAGAGGATGATGGCATACCCCTTGCCATGACCTAGCACATTCATGAAGTGTTGGAGGCATCTATGGAAGAAGGGCCTAGACTCTTTCTCTTGGGCCATCTTAAGTCATCATGAAGATTTAGTAGAGTAAGAATAATTTTGGGCCTTGTATTTTGGGCCAAGTAGTCTAGATTTTATTTGGGCTTTGTATTATGAGCCAAGTAGTCTAGATTTTATTTGGGTTTGGTATTATGGGCCTAGTAGTGTAGCATTTCAATTGGGACTTGTATTTTGGGCCAAGTATAATAGGATTTTGACCAAACAAGTCAACAAAGAGTCAAGGCCCAAAGTTGACTATGCTTGGACCTCCAAAATGGGTGTGTTGACCAAGGGGTCAACATTTTGGCTAAGCTTGGAGAACAAGGGAGAAAATTTTCGTTTTAGACATGTGGAAGCTTCCCATTGGAGAGTTTTCCTCCTAGTTAGTGGCCATGTGTCACTCTTGGAATGGAAAGCTTTTCCATAGGTAGTGACCACATGTCACTCTCTCATTTGAGAGAATTTTTGCCACTTGTTTCCCTCCTATTGGAGAGGATTTCTCCTTGCTCTCCAAGACAACCAAGGTGGATATTTTAGGATAAAGTTTCAGCCCATTTTGAGACACCTTAGCCTATAAATAGAGGTGTTCTCCATCATGTAATCACCTTTAATTTAGAGTAAAGTTATGCTGCCATTTTTGTGCCATACTACTCTTTTAAGGTCACCCTAGGCTAGAGCAACCCAAGTGGCGTCCTCTAGCCACCTTCCTCCAAGAGTTGACCCAACCTCTCTTAGAGAACCCTTAAACACATCTTCCCTCACCATACAACTCAAAAACCGTGAGTCTTCTATCTTCATCCACTACCATTCTGCAAACTATCATCAAAACCGTGAGCATCTTGAGTAAATGGCTTGATTGCTTCTAGATTTGGCTTGTCCTAGCTAGAACATTGCCATCGGTTTACATTCTAAATAGTAAAATAACTTGTGATTTTTAATAGAATTTAAAATTAGTTCTGTTATTATTAATTTTAAAAAATAAAAATATTATAATAAAAATATTATAATAAAAATATTTATGATCAATAGTAATAACAAATGGTAATACTGATGTGAAATTTTAAATTTATTCTTTATTTCTTATTTATTATTTTCTTCAAATCATTATAATAACATTTTTTTTACAAATTATATTATAAAATTGATATCTTCAAATTTCTTCTTATATTTAAGAAGAAAAAAAAATCACATCAAACCTAGTCACATTTCTTGAAACGGAAAAAAACTAAATTATCAACTGGTTATTTTGATGTCGGATATTAGAAACTGTTAGAATTATAACTCTTTCAAAATCGGATTGTGGAAGAGTTCTTTTAATTAATTAATTTATTTTTTTATAAAAGAGGAAAGCAATTAAGAAATTAAAAATTAAAAATTAAAATTTTAAATACGAGAAGTAACTAAAATAATTAATTAAAATACTGAGATTAAGTTTTAATAGCTTTGAAAGAAAAAAAAAACTAAAAATAATGTAAGGGTGAAAAAATTTTAGTTTTATTATATTATTTTTATGATATAATTTGTTATTATTATAATAGTTTGCAGAAAAAATAAGTGAAAAATAAAAGATAAATTAAAATTTTTAGAAAGCTATTATTATTGACCATATATTTTTTGTTATAGCATTTTTATTTTGTAAAAATAATAATAATAACAACTTTAGTTTCAAATTATATTAAAAAATTACAAATGATTTTTTTATTTTATTCCTTCTCTTAAAATAAAGAAAATTTAAACCTAGTATTTTTAACTATAGCCTTTTTATTTTTAAAGAAATAATAATAACAACTTTAATTTCAAATTATAATAATAAAATTGAAAATTTTTATTTTTATTCCTTCTCTTAAAATAATTAAAATTTAAACTTAACATTTTTCATTACATTTTCATAACCTTAATTTCTATTTTTTTATTTTTTATTTTTCCTTCCTATTTTAAAAACAAAAGAAAAAAACAAAACAAAACTCTATATGAATTGTTTTGGCTAAATAATATTTTAATTTTAACAAAGTATTATTTTGAAAAAAAAAATCAACATTGTTGACGTGATATATTTAATTGACACGTGATAATGTCAATAATTTAATAGCTTTTTAGAAAAAAATTAAATATAAGAAACTAAATATAAATGGTTAGAAACTTATAATAACATTTTTTTTTTCGAAAAACAAAATAGCAGCTAAGTACTACAAATATAAATACAATAATTTATCGTTAAAAAATTAATGAAAAAACATCTTGCTATAGGTAATGTCTTTAGAACTTCGTTCAGAAAATTTTAAAACAAATATTTTTGTTTATATCTAGATTTAAAAAGCATTAGAAATTACAATAAACCAACCTTAACTTTACTTTTTTATTAATAATTTATATATTATCTTCTGAACTATATATATATATATATATATATATATATATATTGTATAATCTTTTATTTTCATTTTCAAAAATATAAATATGAGAATAAATATTTTGTACTTTTCACAATGAAATTTCTTGTTTATTCTTTAGAATATGGCATCGCTTTAGGCGTGTTAAAAAATTTAACTATTTCAATATAATCTATAATCATTATTTTAGTGAATCCACTCCAGCTCTAAATGTATTATTTTGGATTCTAAATTCAATATAATTTAAATTAAATAATTGTTTATGTAAGCTTCCAACCAATCCTTTAAATAAGATACATTTTTTATAATTTAAACTCAAATATTTTATTATTAAAAAGTTTTAGTATAAATAAAAATTAGTTAGATAAAGTTCATTTTATAAGAGTTACTATCTCTCTAAAGATAAATATATTCTCCTCTTTTAATTTTTTTTTTCTAAATATGATATTCTTTATTCATTTGTTTGAAAATTATTTTTAACGAGGTCCATCTTTTCGTATTCAATCATTTTGTTGAACAGAATAAGTTATTTTTTTACTGTTTTTAAAATTGTTTTCGTGTGGAGCTTAGGCTTGTGTGAGGACTATTGAATCTTTATTCCATTAGAATCATTAAGGCATGATTACAATTGATTTACGCCTTTTCTTTTGTAGATATAATGTTTTCTATGTTGTTAGAAGTGATTAAAGATCTAACGAGTTGTGTTGTGTGATGAGTGCATACTTATGTTCACATTTATGTTTTAAAATTAAATTTTTGATGAGATTTATGTGCTTAAATGATTGATTTAAAGTGAATTTGTGATAATTAGAATTATTGGGTTTGGGAATTAAAGAGACGTAAAAAGTTAATTTTAGCGCATAAATTATTCTAAGATGTTCTAATATTTATTTGTATAGCTGAAATTACAAGTTTATTGGTCCAAATAGCAAATTAAGGCCCAAATTTAGATTTTGTTTGGAAAACAATATTCAAATAGGTCGAAGAGGCAGTCTTTACAATTGCACCTCCTAAAATCCCTACATACTCTCTTATTTCTGAAACATCCAACAACCAAGCCCAAACACTAACTAAGCCTTTTCTCCTACACCTCCCTAAGTTTCCTATACACACCCCTCCTAAACTAGTCTCCACCAGATCATGCCATGTGGCAATTTAAAACCCTAAGTGCTATCCAACCACATGTTGCCACATCGCCCCCCTCTGCCACATCATCATTGTATTCTTAATCAGGTAAAAGAATTAGTTATTTAAAATTTATTGAGTCTTGGTAACGGTAAACTTTGATCTGGGTCAATTAGATTTAATATATGTATGAATTGACTTATTGAAAATGTGAATTAAATTGATGATTTGGGGTAAATGTTGTTGTGTGAATTTGTGAATTGAATATGGTTATGCTTTAGGAATTTGGTAACTTTGATTCTGGTTATTGATGAAGGATTTTTCTATGAGACCTTTGATTAATTAAATTGGTGCTTTATGAGCTAAGGGAAAGTTAAAACGATAATCTTATAAGTTATATTTAATAATGAATAGTTCAAAAAAAGTCAATTTCATTAATTAAATCTCATAGGAAAAATTGAAATTTTTGGTGCAACATTAGTGATGAGTGCATATTTATGCCCACATTTATGCTTTAAAATTTAAATTTTTGATGGGATATTTGTGCTTAAATGATTGATATAAAGTGGATCTATGACAATTGGAATTATTGGGTTTGGGAATTAAAGAGACGTAAAAAGTGATTTTTACCGCATAAATTATTCTTATATGTTTTAATGTTTATTTGTGTAGCTGAAATTATAAGTTTTATTGATCCAAATGGCAATTCAAGGCCTAAAATCAGATTTTGCTTGCAACATAATATACAAATGGGCCAAACAGGTAGACTTTACCATTGTACCTCCTAAATTTCCCTACATACACTCCTATTTTTGAAACAGGTCCAACAAGTAAGCCCAAACACTAAGCCTTTTCTCCTACACCCCTAAATTTTCCCACCCATACCCCTCCTACCACTAACTAGTCAGACTTCACCAGATCATGCCACACCACTGATCCTTGCACTCACTAGTGAACCAATCAGAACACGCCACACCAACCCTAACACATCAACATAATCTTCTCCACAGAAACCCTAGCCGTCGCTTTGCCGTCTCCACCTTGCCGCAACCATCCTCCCTGCCGGCCAACATCTTCTTTCTCGCAAGTACCCGCTGCCACGCTGACGACCAACTTTTTCGTCACGCGCAAACAAGTGCCGTCGTCGCACAACAACCAGTTCGCCGCCAACAGAAAAACCTCTATGCCGTCGTGAAGCCGCCACCATCGCGAGATCAGACGCGAGTTCTTCACGTCGTCGCGCCGCTACTCACCGTCGCACCACCAGACAGTGTCCGTCACTGTCGTGCCACCACCATGCTGCGACCTCCGTCATCAATCTCGCACAGAAATCATTGCCATCACCATCGCACCATCATCTTCATCTTCTCCGCCATTAACACACCTTGCTGGCATCACCCATGGCTTTTCCATCAAATCGTGAAACGCAGATCATGAGTTCGGTTCACGTGAAGCCTCCATCAGAGCCCTTCTTCGCAACCGTGCTCACCTCCACTACGTCGCGAGAATCGTGCCCCACCGGTAACCTTCTTCCACGGCCAATCACCATCTTCCTCGCGAGATCCGTTGTGCCATCCTCCATCACCGCATCAAACCCTGCATCAAAACCAGACCTAGAATAAACCCAGCAATCACATAAACAATGCGCTTCCAAATCGTGACTTGAAGAAGCAATCACGACTCCACCTTGATGTCGTGCCGTTGCTGCTTCAAAATCCATCATTATCACTCGCGATCTTCATCAACAAGCATCTTCAATGACTAACAAGGCGACAAAAGTTTTCCCTTTTCCCCAATTTGCTGAAACCCTAATTTTGGGTGGAGAAGGAGACTGACACGTGAAAGGCCCGCATTGGCTCGAAAAACTGGTCAAACATATTGATTCTGGTCAACTAAGGGGTTCTGGTGCAATTTTGAGAAATTTAGTCGGGGTTAAAACGCAGATAGAAGAAATTTCAGGGCATTTGTGTAATTTTGGAAAGGCAGAAAGGGGGACTTCATTCATTCATTCACCACTTCTCTCACTTTTCTTTCATCTTGTATTCAACTTCATTCATGGAGAGCTAAGCATCTAGGGCTATTCTATTATAATTCCATTATGGATTCTGAGGTTAGGTTGAGTTAATGCAATTGTTTATTTTGATTATTGATTTAAGTTGTTCTCTCTCTCTCTATGTCTTTCATCTCTCTATCAAATTAAAAGCAAAGATTTTTGCATCATAATGTGTTTGAATCTACATGCGTATTTATTATATGAGTTCTAGGGTTTCTAGGTTTAATTGAGAATCTACTTTGATTTAATTTAGGAACTTTCATATGATTAAATGGTTTTTACTACCAATTGAGAATGTACTTTGATTGGTAGTAATAATTTCAACTATAATCAATTGAGAATTTACTTTGATTGATTAGTTTTTAATTTGGTTAGACAATTTAAGAATAGACATGATTAAACACAATAGGATTTAATTGAGAATGTACTTTGGTTGAATTCATTGTGAATAATCTAGAAAGGTTTTGCATTTGATTGAGAATTTACTTTGGTTAAGTGCATGATCGCTCTCAAATTAATTAAGAATGTACTTTAATTAATTTGAAACTAAATAATAATCAATTGAACAATTATCTGTGAATAACCGATGATGAATCTATCTTGGAAAAGAAGTGGAATTAGCCTATTTCATTATAATCGTTCTTAAGTTTCTTATTTGTTCTTTAAACCTTCTCCAAACATCATTTTTATTCTTGAACATTGCATTGCATTCATAAGATTCAAATATAAAAAGGCAATTTCATATTCGATGGGAGACGACTCAGGGTTACTTTAACCCTATCTACTTTCTTGAATACTACTTGACAATACTGAAGTTGCCTTGAAAAGTAGTATTAATTTGATAGCTTCAACGATAGCGTATCAATTAGGCACCCCAGAAGTGTCATTGGACGCCAATCAAGTAGTGATCACTAACTAACTTTGCTTACGTTGGGCAGGACTTTAGTATTGTTGGGGGCAGTCAAAGAGTTCATTGACTTGATGGTGATATAGGCACTACTAAGTGACCATCAAGCGCAACTTTAAGGTGAAAATCCTAAGAGCTTTAAAGGTACTTGTACTAGTGAGCTTTAAAGGTACTTGTACTAGTGTACTTGTACTAGCTGGAATCTATGTTAGAACACATTTTGACATCTCTAGTTTACTTTAATGAGTGTTTGACATTGAATATGCTATGGTAAAAGTGTAGATGTGAATGAATGATAGTGATGTTTAAATGTATAAATGAGATGATAAAGTATGGTTGTGATGTGATTAGTGTGGATTGATTTCAAGGGAAAAGGCATTTCACTCTTATGTTAAGTGTATTAAGTATGGACTCGAAAAGGAATTATCCAAAATTTACTATATATTCCAACTCATATAGAGAAAGCTATTTAGTTAGTGATAATCAATCACTAGTACAAAAATCGCGTATAACATCAAATATTTTTGGCTTTTAACGACGAATTCGCGAACGACGTCATATCAGTCGACGTTAAATTTAGGTCGAATTTAAAAAATTCGACGTTAAATTAACGTGGAATTTAGTCAATATTCGATGTTAATAAATTTTTTTAATTAATTGTGATCCTTTTTAACAACTCTACGAGACTTGAAAAGCAGAAAAACAACAAATATCAGTTTTTGGTATTTTATGAAGCATGAACTATGAACGTGTAGTGTAGTATCAATAGTAAACAATAATAACCAAAAACAAACAAGTTCAATCAAACAATAACAAAAAACAAGTTCAATCAAACAACATCAACAAACAAGTTTAACCAAACAACAACAACAAACAAGTTCAACAAAAAAAAACAAATAAGTTCTTCGAAACAAAAATGAAAACTAACCTTCAAAAGGTGGGTTTGTCGGAATAAAGTTTCATCACCAATGAGAGAGAAAGCAGAATGCGCCTATGAAGGACAAGAGCAAGAAAGTAATCGGTTAAAACAAACAAAAATCATACATAAAGTAATTAATTAACATGCATTTGTATCAAATGAAAGAAAGATTACACGTAATGCTCGTCAAACTTCGTTCGAGAAAAGTTTGAGAAGAGAAGAGGGTATCGCGCGCTAAGATAAAGTGAATGAATTTTCAATCTCCCGCTCAAATTTATATTGAATTCACTAACCTTTTGACGTCGAATTTAAAAGCCATTCGATGTTTTATATCTTTTATGTCAAATTACAATTCTAATCGACGTTTAATAGTTGCATTTATTTACAAAAATGTCACCGCTTATTTTTAACATTGGCTATTCAGTGGTTGGACGTTGAACGCGTGACGTTATACATTGCTTATGTACTAGTGAATAGAGGTTTTTACGACAAGAATTGACGAGGAATAAAACTTTTCTGGCTAGTCAATGTAACATCCTGTCAAGGATGCTACTAAATTCTTTCATAAAATTGATGACGTTCAAAAACTTTTTACAACCTTGATACCGCCATTTCAAAAGTAAATTAAATTTAAAACTTTCTTCATTTCAAAAAATCACAATCCATTTAAGTTTTTATGGATAAAGTCCAAAAAAATAAAACCATGTTTATAATATCGTTAAAAATCTTATTACATTACTCTATAATATTTATGAAAAAGACCATCTCAACTAAGTCCTAACAATTCTCCTCAACCTTGTGCATCTTCACCAACATTTGCATTAAAATATGCTTTCGTATAAAGATACATTTTTTGCAATTAAACACAAACAATGCAATGATGAGTGTTAACAAAAGAAAAATAAATATCATAATGACCATTATCCATCAATAATAAAATACATCTGCTTACCCAACCATGCATAATCATAGTGTCTCAAATCACCATGCAACTTATCGGTTGTCTCATCACACCACTCACTAAAATTACTATAGTACACAACAATTCATATCATCATCATCAATGCAAATAATACAATCTATTAATGATTTTAGTTTTAGGAACAATATTTCCATGGTAACTCTCCCACATAGCTTATCAACAACTACTCACCACTAAAGGAACCATCCTTCTTGTTTCTTGCAAGTCTTACCGGTAGAGTCCACTTCCTCTACTCCTCAAGCCTTACAAGCGAAGTAAACAGGGTATCACTTCCCATCACTCTCTTGAGAGTTTTCCCAACCAAGTTCACCTCCCGTACAACTACGCTACCCTCCCTACTGCTCCTTTAGAGAAACTTACGGACAAAATCAATACTCAAGGTCACTACTATAAATACTAATAGAGTGTTCGCATTTCCCTAAGTCACCACATACAATCACAATTCTAACCAATAAAATTTCTATAACATTATACATTATTTATTTATTTTATATGATTATACTCCACTCAATTTCTAATTAAATCTCCAAAACTATGTATACTTTTTTATTGACACGTCATTTGGGTTTATATAAAAACTCTACTCCAATCATAACCCATAAACCCGCACAAATAAAACACCCACGAGGATAACTTAGATATATTTTCTTTATCTTATCTTTATCTTTTATCTTGAATTAGTTTATTATTATTATTTCTTAGGTTTAATACGTATTTTGGTCCCTCTTTTCGTAGGGTCTGTTCAAATGGGTCCTACTTTTTTTTCAAAAGTTCACTAAGATCCTACTTTTCGCAAAAACGATGCACGTTAGTCCTTTTTGGTTACGGCGTTAAAAAGACTAACGGCACAGCTGCCCAACTGGCACAAAACTGATGAGTTGTACATTTCTTTGTTGAGGTGGCACTGTGATATGTGTTAAAATTAATTAATTTAAATTAATTTAATTTAAAAGATAGGGTTAAAAAATTTGACAATTACATTTGGGGTAAAATCTGCATGCGATTTAGGGGCGATTTAGGGTTCAACAATCTCCTTTCCAAGAGTGCAGATTCTGATTTTTGGTGAAATCAACTTCGAGGTTAGTGATCGCATTACTGTTCTTATGTTGTTGTTATAGTAATTGATGGCATTACTGTTGTTACTATGTTGTTGTCTTGAATGGGTGGATTCTGTTTTTGCTTTTTGTTTAATGGGTGGATTCTATATTTGTTGTGTTTAAAATATGATTATATTTGTGGCATAGTGGGGGGTTTATAGAAAAAGTACTGTCGTTGGGTGTTGGAATTGGTCCCATGGTTTGTTAAATTAAGTTAATGAGTGGTCCCCCTTTTCCATTTGCAGTGTAGGGATGTCTAACGATAGTTTTGAGGTAGTGGTCCACCACGGTGGGACCTTGATACAGGAAGTGCCCTTTAAATATATAGGTGGGGAAAAATGTTATTGGGACATTGACCCCGATACATGGAGCTATTTTGGAGTAGTAGGTTCACTTAAGGATTTGGGTTATATTGAAGTACATGAGTTATATTACGATATTGACCATGTTTTATATAAGCTATATGACGATAAAGGTGCTTTGAACATGATGAATGTGGGAAAATTGTTGGGGAAAGTCAACTTGTATGTTGTACATAAAGTGAGCGAAGCAGTGGTTGTAGAAAATGTGGATGAAATTCTTTACCTTTGCCAAGGACCTGTAGACAGTGGTGAGGGTAGTGGTGTTGAGGTTGGTGTACAAGGTGTTGTTGAAGTGCAACAGGAGGTTGAGGAAGGTCCTCTTAACTGTGGTGGTGACTTGGAGAGAGATGATGGAGTGCAGGTTGACAGAGAGGAAGTGCAGAGTGAGGAAGAAGTGGAAGTGCATAGCGAGGAAGAAGTGGAAGTGTAGAGTGAGGAAGAAGTGGAAGTGCACAGTGAGGAAGAAGTAGAATTGCACAGGGAGGAGGAAGTGGAAATGCACAGTGAGGAAGAAGTGGAAGTGGACAATGAGGAATAAGTGGAAGTGGATACTGAGAAGGATGAAGCACATGTTTCTGTTGAAGAGAACTTGGAGGAGGTAGGTAATTTGGATAATAGTGATTCAGAATACAGGATGGAAGACAGTGATAACGAAGCAGAAGGATATGGTAGGGGGTTGTCAGATGATGAATGGGAGTCAGATGTGCTGTTAACTCCAGATAATAGTGCAAGTGAGGAGGATGAAACTGAGGACAGACCAAGTAGAGGTCCCTTTCCTACATTTGGTAAAAAGAAGTCAATGTCAGATTACAAATGGGAACTTGGTACTATATTTACCGATAAGGATGAGTTTAAGGAAGCCATTAGAAGTTATGCTATTCATGCTGGGAGGGCTCTTAAGTTTGTAAAAAATGATAACCGTAGGGTAAGGGTCAGATGCATGGGTGGGAAAAAAAAGTGTCCATGGGTAGCTTACTGTGGGTATTTGCCATCACGCAAGATTTGGCAACTAAGGAAGATTGTGGATGTTCATTCTTGCAGCAGGCAACTGAACATAAAATTGATGAATAATAAGTGGTTGAGTCATGAGATAGATAAGTCTATGCATGACAATCCTAGTATAAAGGTCCAAGACATACGTACCAAAGCATTAAGGAAATGGAACACCAATGTATCAATTTCTAAAGCAAGAAGGGCGAAGTTAATGGCATCAAGTCAACGTGAAGGGGATTTTAAAGAACAATTTCGAAGGATTTATGACTATGCACATGAGGTATTGAGAAGTAACCCTGGGTCAACGATTAAGGTTAAAGTCAACAGTGATAATGGTCAGTCCATATTCCAGAGATGTTATGTTTGTCTTAAAGCATGTAAGGATAGTTTTATTAGTTGTAGACCCATCATATGTTTAGATGGGTGGTTTTTGAAAGGTCTTTATAAGGGAGAGCTGCTTACTGCTGTTGGGAGGGATCCAAATGAGCAAATGCTACCCCTTGCATATGCAGTAGTTGAAGTCGAAAATAAAGATAGTTGGTCTTGGTTTTTGCAATTATTGGTTGAAGACCTTGGGGGCAATGAAGTTTGTCAGGCATATACGTGGATGTCTGACCAGCAAAAGGTACATGCAGTACTTTAATTATTTTATTTTGCAAACTTTATTAATCATGTGAGTTTGATTAAATAATTGATGTTGGCAGGGGTTGGTGCCAGCTATCCAAGAGCTTTTGCCTAGGGCAGAACAAAGATTCTGCATCAGGCACCTTTATGCTAACTTTAGGAAAAGATTTTCTGGTCAGATATTGAAGAATTTGATGTGGAGGGCTGCCACAAGCACATACCCCCAAGCTTGGGAGAGAGAGATGTTGAATATCAGAGCAGTGAATGAAGAAGCATATAAATACCTCATAGCCATTCCCCCAAGGTACATTCTTTCCATTACATGCACAAAGATTCTGCATTACTCATGTTTGGTAACTCATTTTCTTCATTCTCGTGCAATAGGTATTGGTCAAGAAGTAGGTTCAGAACTCAAGCAATGTGTGATACTTTGGATAACAACATCAGTGAAGGATTCAACAGTGTTCTTGTGCAGTCCAGGGGAAAACCCATAATAACCATGCTGGAGGATATTAGACTGTATTTGATGAAAAGATAGGCCACGAACAGAACGAAGGTGGCAGGTATGGATTTCAATGTCTGTCCAAAGATCAAAAAGAGACTTATGAAGGAATGTAACTTGTCAAGATATTGGATCCCAAGGTAATATTGTTCTTATGCCTTATTTATGTTCATATACAATTGTTCTTATGGCTTATTTATGTTCATATCCAACTGTTGATGTGCCTTATTTATGTTCATTTATTCAGCTGGTCTGCAAGAAGGATTTTTGAGGTTAGGCATGTTTCAATCATTGGGAACAAGTTCACAGTGGACCTGGATAATGAAGAATGCAGCTGCAGGAAGTGGATTATCAGTGGCATCCCATGTTGTCATGCAGTTGCATCAATGAACTATTCAAATGTAGATCCAGAAAATTTTATACCAATTTGTTTCAGGAAATCCACATATGAAGAAGCATATGCGTCCATCATCTATCTTGTGAATGGCCACCTCTTATGGGAAAAAACTAGTTCTCCTGATGTACTGCCACCACCTAAGAGGAACATGCCTGGGAGACCCAAGAAAAAAAGAAGAATGGAGCCATGGGAGCTAACGAAAGATGGGACCCAGATGAGTGTTGGTGGGCAGCGAAAGAGATGTAGTATCTGCCGTGAACTGGGGCACAACAAAAAAATGTGCCCTTTACGTCCAACCATCATCGAACCAACAGAACCAACAGAACCAACACAGGCACAAAGTTCACAACCCATTGCACCTTCACAGCCATCAAGTCCCCAATCTCCTCAACCACCACAACCAAGTCAAGATTCTATCCGAGATTTAAGTGAGCCAATACAAAGGCAAAAGTGAAACATTAGAAGAAAAGATCCATAGATTTAGATGAAAATTTGGATGTATTAATATGTATGACGTACTGTTCTTAACTACTTTAATGGTGTATGTTGAATTCTTATTAAGCACTTTCATTGTCTGTGTTCAATTCTTATCAAACACTTTCATTGTGTATGTTCAATTCTTATTAAGCACTTTAATTAAATATCTTATTATTGTTGTACTGATATTATGTTGTGATATTTGGAAGTAGTGATATTATGTAATTATATATGTTTTTTGCCAAGTATCCTTAATATGTATTATAGTAATATAGTAAGGAACCACTTTCAACAATTTTTAAAGGAAAAAAGGGACCATCGTGAACAATTTTAAAAGCAAAGGGGGACCACAATTAACATTTTTAAATCAAAGGGGGACCACAATTAACATTTTTAAATCAAAGGGGGGACTAAAACGAACTTTATTACACGAACTCAGATTGTTCACTCATATTACAACAACTGATATTCAATGATGCTAAACACCTGAGCCATTACATGAACAAAACATAAATTGCACATTGCACACCTAAGATCAAGCTAAACACAACCACAATGTCATAATGTTCAACACAATAACAGCAAACACAACTCCAAGTAAGAACTTTATCCTTCTCTGCAACTCTTTGACATTATTTTCCAGATCAAATATCCTGTTGCTTTGTCTCACAATTGTACCATCTCTATCATCACCATTGTCCTCAGAACACCACTTGAAAAAATTACATGACATCCCACTTGAAATTCCACCCTATTATTCACCAAGAACACAAAAATGTTAAAACAAATAAAATCCAAAGCACATAAAAGTCACTACGGTATTCAAAACACCTTGTAATGGCGACATCCCCAAAATTTCCTCCCAGCATTCCTTGAAGTTCTAGCAACTTTCATTACAGCAATATCACCACAGTGGCAAATAGGGGTTATCCCAACTCCCTTGGAAACAACACCGTGTGAGGATTGCGAAAATCCTTTGGATGTTGCCTTCGAACAGGAAGAACAACTTTGTGATGAAGTCATCCCTAACCCTAAACCTCTGCTTTTAAATTTCAGAACAACAGTACCACGAATGTCCAACAACCCTAACCTTTGCTTTTAGATTTCAGAACAAATGTAGCACGAATCACCAACAACCCTAACTTTGCTTTTTAATTTGGGAAAAACAACCATGAATCCTCTGCTTTCAGGATGAATCACCAATTCACAGTGCCACCTCAACGAAAAATGTACAGCTCATCAGTTTTGTTCCAGCTGGGCAGCTGTGCCGTTAGTCTTTTTAACGCCGTAACCAAAAAGGACTAACGTGCATCGTTTTTGCGAAAAGTGGGATCTTAGTGAACTTTTGAAAAAACGTAGGACCAATTTGAACAGACCCTACGAAAAGAAGGACCAAAATACGTATTAAACCTATTTCTTATTTATATTTTGGGCTTAGTCCATATTTCTTCTATTATAAATAAAGTACTCTATATGTATATTCAACACAAGAGAGATTAATCTCATACATAGTTTTCACTATATTCAACATGGTATCAGATCCATATTGTTTTGAGGAAAAAAACATTTGTTGTCTATATCACTACACCTATCATTGCCTCTGTTGCCGTTTAATGTTGCTAGCTGTGGCGCCATCTAGCGCTACCACTGTCAGAATTCTAATTTCGAGCGACGATCACACGGTTTTGATCATCTCAGCCATGTGGCCACCATGACATTAACGACACCATCAATGGAAGTCCTACGCGCTTGATGGACAAATTTATGAACACCAAAATATGATGTCACAAACTTGTTTTTCAATCGGCAAGTGTGACCGAATCGTTCAAGTAATAAACTTGGTAAGACCAAGTATCGTTCTTTCCAAAGGACTCACGACCTAGTTTAGTTGTGTGGTTTCTTGATTAGCTAAGACTTAAAAACGAAATATTTGGATTTTATATGCAAAAGACGAAAATTAAATATGTATGCATGAAGTTTTGATCAATGGCAAAAAGCAAAAGATAAACACTTTCAATGAAATTTATGTATGAATATGTTGTTGGGGGTCAATTTCATCTTATCCACTCTCATATATTTTAGGAATTCAACATTCAAATCATCATTGTTAATGCCACTCTCTAAAGTACCTTTCAAGAAGGCTTCTCCCCAATCACGAGTTCATACAATTCCTAGCATTCCTAATGATCAGTTCATAACTGCAGGAGCTTAACGACAACCAATATAATATTGGGAGAAATTCCCCGGATCTAGACTTCCCCGTACGCGCCCGTATCGACAAAATCAATAATCATGCATCGAATGAGTTAAACAATGCAAGCATTAAGCAAAGAGGAAAAACCCTAACTAATGATGAAAGAAAGCATAGATCTTAAATAAAAGATGTAAAAACATATTCCATATATGAGAGCTTCAAAAGATTACATTGATTCCCCAACAAACATATAGAGTTTAGTTCACCATATTCATGGTGAACCTAGATGAATAACAATGAAAGAATGGAAAGATAAAACCCTAAAAGGTGAAGAGAAAGCCTCAGCATCCAAGATCCTCCTTCAAAGGGGTGGAAGAGAGAGTGTTTGCTTCGTTCCAGCCAAAGATACCTAACCCTAGGAAACCCTAAAGCTTATATATTATTCGTAAATTACAGAAAATTAGGTCCAAGCCCATAAAAGTGTCGCTCAGCGGTAAAATACCGCTCAGCGGTAAGTGCGTGTCACGTTTCTTCCCCTCAGCGGCCATTTTGCCCCTCAGCGGACCTCCCGTGACTTCCTGAGTGCCGCTCAGCGGTAAACTGCCGCTCAGCGGTGACTTCGGCTTCTCCTTTTGCACTTTTTGATGTCTTTTCTGATTTCATCTCTCTCCTTCTTCACTTCTTTCACTAAATTCACCTTAAAACCTGCACAAAAACACTGAAATCAAGCATAAACCTGTCCAGCTCTCTTATTTATGAAAATATGAAGAAAAGCATGATTTCAAGCTAGTTTCTAAGTGTAAAGGTTGCTTTTTGTGTCAATTTTAAGCATGAAAATAACAGTTTTTCAACTGTTATCACAACCCCAAACTTAGAACTTTGCTTGTCCTCAAGCAAACAAGATGTAACTCAATCTTCAACCCATTCATATGATGATTCACTCATTCAAAAATCCTCTTTTTAGATAAGTAAAAACTTCAATCAAGATGTGCACATGCTTTAGTGTTTCACAAAGTCAGTTAATACCCAACAAATGCTATATTTCATGAATGATCAATCAATTAAGCATGGATGTTCATGTGCTAATGGAATATTTCCTCACTAAGTAAAGTGTTTCACTCACACACAAGTGTATAAGAGGTAATCACTCATTCACTCTACTATCGCAATGTTACATGAATCAACTTTGCCTTTCATTTTATCACAATCAAAAACATTCACAAGCATGTATCATCACAAGGACTTTTCAATGGCTTATAATGTGGCTGGGCTAACAAGAAAATTGGTTTTTCTGGATCGCAAAATCCTTGAGTTAAAAGAATCATAACACACAATTATTCTTATTTTTCCCAACTTGCCTTTGCAATTGCATTGAGCTTTACTTCTTTTTCTTTTCTTTTCTTTTTCTTTGCCTATACTTCCTTTTTGGCTCTTAGCTCAATGCTTTTCCTTTTTCATGTTTTCCCAATAACCCCAAACTTGAACATTTAACAATACCACAAACTATTTTCTACTTAACTCAAGGTAAAGATTTTCAATCAAGGGTTTCAGTGTATGTTCAAGGCTAAGGGTTCAAAGGATAGAACAATAAGTGTTCTCTTTTAGTGGGCTAACTTTATGAATTAAGCCAATAAAAAGGGTTCCAACAAACGGCCTTGATCATATGATGCAGAACAAGCAATTGACTCAATCATAGAAAACCTGGGCAAAATCATTCATGTTTCCAAAGTAATAGCATTCAATCAATAAAAACTCTGGAGCTCAAAACCTCACATATAAGCTCATTCACATTTGACATACACATCCTGCTTAATTTCACAATCACAATCATAATATCCTGCATTTGTTCACAAAGCTTGTGAATCACCTGTATAAGCATTTTAATGTGCACATCATCTCAACATCAATTAATCACAAGCATCATTCAGCATTACTTATCACAAAATCACAGTTAAGAGCAAATCATCACAACAAACCAGGTGTTCAATAGAGTACATCAAACCCTAATCTAAAAACAAAAACAAATAAGTTCAGAAAACTTAAACCACAAAAGCATAATCATATGATAGCATTTATCAGTAAATGCTATCTCAGCTCCTCATCAGTCTGAGCTGTCCTCTGTATCTTCTTCTTCTTCCTCATCTTCATCATCTTCAAATGCATCATCATCATCATCTTCATCTTCTTCCATCTCTCTAGCTGAAGCTTCAGCTGCTCCAGCTCCTCCTCCATGCACTGGTTCCTCTGGCCAAGCTACCACATTATGGAATTTATCCATAGTCCACCTGTTAGCTGGAGGTGTATCATACATCCCCACAATCATCTCAGCTGTAGCCACCTGCCCTCTATGAATGGACTGTAACTGAGCACCTATAAGAGACATGTACATGTCCCTCATCTGGAACGGTTCTGCTTCATGTGTTTCAGCAGATGTCTGGCTCTGTGCTTGCCCTCTCTCTCTACGAGCACAGCGTGGTGGAATTGGCTGAGCTGCCTCCTCACCTCCACAATACTGTCTGTAATAGGCCTCATCAATGGCTTTTCTTAGCCTTTCAAATGGTGGAGCAGAAGTGTCCACCCCAGCTATCTTGCAAAGGTGAGTGATTAAGGAGGGATGTCCCAAGGGTGCTTTGTTATTTGAGGTATTGGCACACACACTAATCTCATCAGCTATCACCTGCCCAATATTGACATGTAAGTTCCTGATAGCATAGTAGATGAAGAGTGCCCTGCTGAGAGTAATATCTGACACATGTGAACATGGTTGAATGTTGGCATGAGAAAATGTCATCCAATACTTTGCAAGAGGAGTCAAATTAGTCCTCCTAATGTTGACCACTGAGCCAGATCGATTCCTTTGGAAATGTCCTCCAGGTATACACAGTACTCTCTCCACATCCTCATAATCAGCACCTTCCTCCATGCAGAGAGCAAACTGGCACTGCTCACCAGCCCATACAGTGTCCAGGAAGTTATTAATAGAATCAGGATCATACCTGATAGTATGGCCTCTGACATAGCCCAAATAATTCTCAACTGGATAATCACCAATCTTCTTTGCATTGGTGTAGAATTCCTTTACCACAGCTATATTTGCAGGTGCAGGTGCAGGATATGTGGCTAGCTTTCCCCAGTCATTCCTTAACACTTGCTCTCCAAATTGAGGAGCAAAGTTAGGTATCATTCCAACCTTTCTCTCCATCAGAAGTCTCCTGTCCTGAACCACCCTAAAGTGCTTCTCATGTTTCCTAGAGAGGAACCTACTAGAGTGGGGTTGCTCTGGTTCCTTTTCCTTTCTCTTGGTTGCCATGGTTTTCAATCTCTTTCCTAAAGAGGATGTCATTCCTACATTCAAACACAAATACAAAACCACAGAACATGATGTTAATCATTAGTAAAACATAGAACATAATTCCTTTCGAAGCTAAACCACCGCTGAGGGCCAGAATTTCCCCTCAGCGCCACCAGTGCCACATTCCAACACGCAAAAATTCAGAAAAACCAAATCTGGCAGAGTGCCGCTCAACGGTAAAATACCGCTCAGCGGTAACTCTGCAGATTTTTGAAAATCTTGTTTTAAAGCTGTCCTAACTCCACCCAAATGCAATTTTCAGTTTTCCAGTTCATAATCATGCAGTTTAATCAGTTCAAACATCAAATATATCATCAAATCATGCATAGAAATCAAAACCCCTAAATATTCATGCTTTGACAATCACATTCAAATTTAAGAACCCTAGAATGAACAAAATGCATTTTACTTACTTGGGTGGAGATACTAGATGCAATGAGAATGTTTCCAATCTAAGATACTCTCTTCCAACCCCAAACTTGAATGGAACACTAGTGAGCAAGTGAGTGCAAGAGAAATTTTCAAGAGGAAAGAATGAAAAGATGTGGAAAACCTTGGAAAAGGTATGTGGGAGTGTTTGTGCAGAGAAGAGCCTGGAAAGAAAACCTAAAACGCAGCTTGGGGTATAAAAATACCCTAATGGGCTCGGGTCCCGCTAAGGGGAACTAAAGCCCATTCTACGAGAGTACCGCTCAGCGGTAAATTACCGCTCAGCGGCACTTTCGTGATGTGCTCTTCTCCTTCTTTTCTTAACCTACGTGCCTCCTAAACATGTCCCTCACTGGTTCCTTGCAATTCAATATTAAAAATGCTTATGCAAACCCTAACTAAAATAAACAAACAGAAAGATTCAATCAACTGGGTTGCCTCCCAGGTAGCGCTTGTTTAACGTCACGAGCCTGACCCAAAATCCACCAACACCCTTCAGTAGGTGTTAAATTTTCTTACCACCACCCATCAGTAGGTGTTGCAAACATAGTATCCTTCAGTAGATACTTAACCACCTAGCATCCTTCAGTAGATGCTATCTTCAACAAAATAATTACAAAAATAATGTTCACAAATTAAAAATTACAAAACCAAATCAAAAGTCTTTAAATCCACTGGGTTGCCTCCCAGCAAGCGTTCTTTTAATGTCATTAGCTTGACCCAATAAAGTTCAAGTTCCATCTTCTTTATAGTTGATGTTGTCATTCCACCAACTCCTCAGCTGTTTCGTTTGAACTGTTTTGGTCCTTCTAGAATATGGAGACTCTATCTCTATCATCTCCTTCTCTTTAAAGCCCTTCACAACCCACAACTTGTTCTTGATTCTTACAGGTGTACCAAGTTGGAGTTTTCTTTTCTCCCAGTCACTAGGAATTTCTTCTCCTCTTCCAATCTCTTCTTCCTTGGGTACCTGAAACAACAAACAATGGTTACCTGCAACCTTGAGATTTTCATCTTTATGGCTAGTCATGGGTGCATCTCGAAATGCAGCTTTATAACTAGCCTCTTCCTCCTTTGCTTGCGTCTCATATTTGAAGACGTCTACCACCACTCTCTCCTCTCTGTCCTGGAGCACCACTATACCTTCATTTACATCAATGATAGCCCTGACCGTTTTCATAAACGGTCTTCCAAGTATGATAGGTATCTTCTCTGTCTCCATCTTCATCACCACAAAGTCTGCCAAGAACTGAAGTTTGCCAACACAAACTATAATGTCCTCTACAATCCCACATGGCTCCTTTGAAGATCCATCGGCCATTACTATTTTAACCTTTGCAGGTTTCACTTTAACATTGCCGATTTGCTCCAGTAAAGAGTAAGGTATCAAGTTAACACTTGAACCTAAATCAAGGAGAGCTTTCTTTACCTTTTTCTTCCCTATGGTACAAGGGATAGAAAAACTGCCTGGATCTGATGCTTTAGGAGGGAATGACTCTTTCTTAACAGTTATACACTCTTTTGCCTCATCATCTCTACGTCTCTTCTTTGTAGAGATTTCTTCATCAGATTTTGTGTAAACTGCGATTTGCTGTAGAATCTGTTCCCAAGGTGCTTCATTATCCACCATTCTGAATAATTCTGTGAAGTCCATTTGTTTCCCTTGATGGATTGGAAAAGGAAAAGTACTGTTGCTCTCTATGTCTCTTCTCTCTTCTGTATCTAACTCAACTTTATCATCATCAACACTCTTTACCACCTTGCACTCTTCTCTGGGGTTAACCTCAGTATTAGCCCCAAAATTTCTATTTGGCCTTTCTTCCAATTGCTTGGTAATCTGACCCATTTGAATCTCCAAATTCTTTATAGCAGCTTCAGTGCTCTTTTGAGAAGATTCAGTTTTCTGTATGAATTGCTGAAGAGTTTCTTCCAACCTTGTTGATCTTTCGTTAAGCATAGATAACTGTTGCCAAAAGGTTGGTTGCTGCTGCTGCTTATTATATTGACTAGCTTGCCCAGTTTGTCCTTGACCAATGCTTGGGTGTGGTTTCCACCCTTGATTGTAATTCCCTTGACGGTATGGAAATTGATTGGCCATGAAATTAACATCCTCTACAGCTTCAACTGGAAAGGCACATTGACCATTAATATGGTCACCTCCACATAATTCGCACAACTGCGTTTGTACCTGTGCAGCAGTTTTCAACTCTTTAGGTAATTGTGCAAGAGTTTTAGTCAGAGTTTTCAGCTGTTGAGTTAGAATTTTATTTTGTGCTAGCAAGGCATCATGCGTCTGTAATTGTAGAACTCCTTTCTGTTGCGTAGGAGCTCCTCTCTCACTGTGCAACTCATTATCACTAGTAGCCATATTGTCAATGATTTCTATAGCTTCCTCTGGAGTTTTCCATTTGATATTTCCTCCTGCTGAGGCGTCAAGCATCATCTTGGTTTGTGAACCAAGACCTCCAAGGAAAGTTAAGACTACTTCCTGTTCTTCAAAGCCATGCGTGGGTGTTTTTCTTAGTAGACTTTTGTATCTATCCCATGCATGCCCCAGTGATTCTTCCATGCCCTGCTTAAACGAAGAAATCTCTTGCTTTCCTTTTGTCACCTTTGATTGTGGAAAGTACTTGTTCAAAAACTTTGTTACCACTCCTTCCCACTCTGTGAAACTTCCCTTTGGAAAAGAATTTAACCAAAGCTTAGCATTGCCTCCTAATGAGAAAGGAAACAAACTAAGTTTGATCGCTTCATCTGGCACCCCATTGATTTTCACCGTGTTGCAAATCTCATTAAATGTAGTAAGGTGCTCATATGGGCTTTCATGAGATAACCCATTAAATTGGTTGCTTTTCACCAGTTGGATCAGTGCTGGTTTGACCTCCATATTAGCTGCATTGACTCTAGGTCTAGCTATACTGTTAAAGTGCTGAGGTCCAGCTATATTGGTGTAGTCAGCAAGAGTTCTTCTGATATTATTGTCCTCCATATTTTCTGTGCTACGGTCAGAACCTTGTGGTGATGGTTGCAACAGAGTTTCCGGAGGAGGGAAAAGTTCTCTAGATGTTCGGATTCTTCTCCTCCGTCTACTCTCGTCTAGACCTTCAAGAAGAGGTTCTGTTGTTTTCTTGGTCCTAGTTCGAATTGCCTCCTGCATACACAAGAACACAAAACCCTAGAATATTTGGTTAGCACAAAAAGATATAGGAGAAGATAAAAACAGAAAACAGAAAATAAAATAAAATAAAATAAAATCTAATCTAATCAAATAAAATAAAATAAAATCAAATAAAAACCGAAAAATAAAAAACAGAAAATAAAAACAGAATTTCAAAATTAAAGTCAAAGATAATCAATAATCACACAAATTAACCAGTTAAACCACGAGTCCCCGGCAGCGGCGCCAAAAACTTGATGGACAAATTTATGAACACCAAAATATGATGTCACAAACTTGTTTTTCAATCGGCAAGTGTGACCGAATCGTTCAAGTAATAAACTTGGTAAGACCAAGTATCGTTCTTCCCAAAGGACTCACGACCTAGTTTAGTTGTGTGGTTTCTTGATTAGCTAAGACTTAAAAACGAAATATTTGGATTTTATATGCAAAAGACGAAAATTAAATATGTATGCATGAAGTTTTGATCAATGACAAAAAGCAAAAGATAAACACTTTCAATGAAATTTATGTATGAATATGTTGTTGGGGGTCAATTTCATCTTATCCACTCTCATATATTTTAGGAATTCAACATTCAAATCATCATTGTTAATGCCACTCTCTAAAGTACCCTTCAAGAAGGCTTCTCCCCAATCACGAGTTCATACAATTCCTAGCATTCCTAATGATCAGTTCATAAGTGCAGGCGCTTAACGACAACCAATATAATATTGGGAGAAATTCCCCGGATCTAGACTTCCCCGTACGCGCCCGTATCGACAAAACCAATAATCATGCATCGAATGAGTTAAACAATGCAAGCATTAAGTAAAGAGGAAAAACCCTAACTAATGATGAAAGAAAGCATAGATCTTAAATAAAAGATGTAAAAACATATTCCATATATGAGAGCTTCAAAAGATTACATTGATTCCCCAACAAACATATAGAGTTTAGTTCACCATATTCATGGTGAACCTAGATGAATAACAATGAAAGAATGGAAAGATAAAACCCTAAAAGGTGAAGAGGAAGCCTCAGCATCCAAGATCCTCCTTCAAAGGGGTGGAAGAGAGAGTGTTTGCTTCGTTCCAGCCAAAGATACCTAACCCTAGGAAACCCTAAAGCTTATATATTATTCGTAAATTACAGAAAATTAGGTCCAAGCCCATAAAAGTGCCGCTCAGCGGTAAAATACCGCTCAGCGGTAAGTGCGTGTCACGTTTCTTCCCCTCAGCGGCCATTTTGCCCCTCAGCGGACCTCCCGTGACTTCCTAAGTGCCGCTCAGCGGTAAACTACCGCTGAGCGGTGACTTCGGCTTCTCCTTTTGCACTTTTTGATGTCTTTTCTGATTTCATCTCTCTCCTTCTTCACTTCTTTCACTAAATTCACCTTAAAATCTGCACAAAAACACTGAAATCAAGCATAAACCTGTCCAGCTCTCTTATTTATGAAAATATGAAGAAAAGCATGATTTCAAGCTAGTTTCTAAGTGTAAAGGTTGCTTTTTGTGTCAATTTTAAGCATAGGTCTGACTCTTTTGTTAGTTTCATTACAAATACAATTGTCTCTTTTTTTCCCTCAAACTTACCGAAGGCTTTTGCCCTTCGGTAAATACACACGTTAGGTAATTACCGAAGGGCAAAAGCCCTCGGTAAATGTTAGCGACAAGGGATTACCGAGGGCTCTTTGGCCGTCGATAAGCCTTCGGTAATTACCTTTTATCAACAGTTTTGGGCTGTTTCCGAGGGCTTCTGGCCTTCGGTAATGCCCTTCTTTTTTGTAGTGCTTTTCCGTCGTGCGCGGTGATACGTCTCATCTCCTCTCAACCAGCGATTTAGAGGGTCGATGTTGCTCTTTTTCATTTTTCATGTGCCTTGATTGGAGAATCTTGGATTTTTAAGGTTTTTCTCTCTTGTTCATCAATGATTCCTTTCGCTGTTGTCTCTTCTTACATCCTTTTTGTCACCATTGCGTTTGACTCGTTCATATATGTTTTTGTTTTTTCGTGGCAAAGATGACTTTTGCTAATTTATTTATAGTCGTAGTCATTCTTCAACAATGACCTCTTTATCTACTAGATGTCAACAATGCATTCCTCAACGATGATTTGTAAGAAGAAATTTATATGGAGCAACCTCTCAAATTTGTTGCTTAGAGGAGTCTTCTGAGTTGATTTTTTGTCTTTTGTCATATTCGCAAATCATTAACAATTTGGTGTCATTTTAGTGCAAAAGTAGATATATTTCACTAAGTCTTTATTGATTATATTAGTAACAAGTTTGATATATATAATTTGTATACACCAGCTTCATGGAAGTGTTAAATATATTATTTTTATCTTGTTTTTTTCTTTTATTTTTTTAATTAGATTGTTATTATTTTTATTTATATTTTGAAATTAACTTTAAGATTCTTACTTGTACTTGTGTATAAAGAAAGATTAATCCATATACATACCTATTCAACAAAAATAATATTATTATATTTTAGAATTAAAATGATATTATTTAATTTTATTATACATCATCCTGGCGTAAAAGAAGATCCACGTACGTATCTTCTAAATTGTAAAATAAAATACATGCTATTCAAAATAATACAATATTCCATTATGTGCAAAACTTCCAACAAGTTATATACTATAACATTACAAAAAATTACAATTTTACTCAGGGTTATTTTTTTCGTTTCTGACGGTTTTAACCCCCGAAAAATACGTTACCCGCGGTTAGAAAAACATTGGGAAAAGCTGCGTCACTATGGAATTTCCAGCGGTTTTTTTTTTCAAAATCGTCGGTATTAGCGGGAGTTTTTCAAAACCTCTGGTATTAGCGGGGTTTTATGAAAATCACTGGTATTAGCGTGGGTTTTGTGAAAACCGTCGGTATTAGTGGGAGTTTTGTGGAAATCGTCAGTATTATTGAGAGTTTTTCAAAACTGCCAGTATTAGCCGGGGTTTTCCTAACACTGCCGGGAATATGCAATTTAATTTTTTTTGTATTATTTATAATTTTGATAAAAACTCTTTAATATATCAATCAAATAATTTGAAATTTAAATTGAACATTATAAAATAAATAGTAAACATGTCTTAATACAACAAATTGTTTAAATAATGATTTACATTTATACTTAATTACACCTTCTAATAAACTAATATATAAACTAATAAAGTCCTCTTTAAAACCTATGATACAATAGGAACCTAATTACTTAAAATTCCCATTAAAATGTTCTAAAGTGTAAAATCTAGCAGAGTTGTTGAGTGAGCCCTTTTATTGCGTTTGACATTATCTTTTTTTCTCCTTTGATGATCCACTGGTATCCTTGTAGGTAACCTTAAAACAATATAAACAAATATTAAGCATCAAAATTTAGTACCCTAAAACATTGTACATAATCAATAAAACAAATGCCTAGTGAAAAATCAAACCTTGCACTAAAAGCTCCAACTTCTCGTTATTTGTTTCGGCATTCAAAACTTACAGGTGGCCCAAATACATTCCAAAAGCGAAGAGTTTCATGTGCTCCAGCTGACACAACTGTTAAACCATCTGGACTCTGCAAAACATATTAATAATCTAATTATACTTTCAAGAAGTAACTACCAAATCAAAGAATAAATTCTTATTGTTGCATATTTAGTTAATTGCATGTCATTTTCTGTCTTTATTCGTGCAATTCCTGATTCTGTTCTTCCTTCTCAATCTTTGTTACCTATGAAAATCTTATAAGCTTGAAAAATTCACACGACAAAGGACTCTAGAAGTGTCCTTTGCAGAGTACTACACTAAAGAAACCCAGCAGATAGTCCTGACTCATTGACGCAAGAGTTTTATATTATGACTTGCAGCATACTTGACATATATCAAGTACTCTAGAAGTATGACGTTCCAAGGCACCCACTTTAGTCATAGATGGATATCTCCACAAACAAAGTTGATTGTGATGTTCACTTGTGCTGAATCCATGACCACTTAATACCTCCTTATGATGTCTATTCCATTCTAATCCAAACCTGCATGAAAGTTTGATGCCCAAGTCCAGATACGAAAATGACCATTTATTCTTTTTGGCTAATGACAATGCTTAATACTTAACAACTAATGCAACATGATAACAAGATAATTATTGTGTTTATTTGTTTATTCATTGGTCTCTCAACTACTCTCAAGTGGTTTTCAAGTTCTAACCACATTATTCCTCTGCTTTCTATAAATATATCCTTTCTGATAGGATATGTAATATATTAGACAATTTGTACCAACACTTGCACACAAACCTTCCTAGGTATGTCATTTTCAACTCTACTGTTTCAACAAAAAAAATTCATTGGTCTCTCAACTACACTCAAGTGGTTTTCCAGTTCCAACACTGTTTTCACTACGACGGTGGGCCAAATGTTCCTCATTTACACCAAGAATTGTGGACATCACACTGTGATGCACTCTCACATTGATGATAATACCAAATACATCTTCTTTTTCCTCTCATATATATTGTCTTGGAGTGATATATGGAAGATTTTTGTAATGTCAATCTCCTCTCTCTTGAACATGAACATTACTAGCCATCAGAAAGCGTTGGGGAGGAATTTCTAACTAAATCTTTTTACCAAACAGATTAAATTTACAAATGTTTATACTCAAAGTTCTTCATGTATAGAATAATTTTTTTACTTGAAACCTATGAGGCAACGATACAACAAGATTCTTCACAGTATAAGAAAACAAGGACTTGAAATCACAGATACAACAAGCCTTTGAGTTTACACACCAATCAAGAAAATTACCACACATTCAATTTAAAATTAGCAGTCTTGAGTGAAAATGGTAACTTAAAAATTATAAGATTGAAGATTAAAGTAAGTGATGCTAATAATAATCATAGTGAGTGATAGAGTAACCATCCACGTATAAATTAAAAAAGCATATCTATTAAGACATTGGAGCAAAGAGCACTGGTGGGTTAAGAGGATATATAGTTTGTGTAGGAGTGGCTAAAGTATAATCCAGCTCCTTCAAGGAACCAATTAAATAATCGTAGAATCATAACTTCCAAGAATGAAAAGATTTTATTGTAAACTCTGCTACTAAGTGTATCGATTCAGTATAGCCTTCAGCATTCAGAAGTTCAGATAACTGCAACATAAATCAAAGTTGGAACATGATTTATTAGTCAAGAAATACTAGTACAAGATCAATCCAAGGAATTCAGGAAAACTTAATTATGCAAATTCAAGTGAACAAAATCAAACAAGAGACTAGGATGTGAGTAGTCATGGAAAACCAAGTTGGAATAGTTCCTCTATACCTATTAATCTTTATCAAGAAAGAAAGAAATAAAATAAAGAAACAATGGAAAAGCGAAAAGGAAAATAATAAGACAACCTTTAAAACTGGGAAGAGGAGATACAAAAGAAACATGAAAGCAACACTTAAAAGCTTTGAACAAAATCCCTCATTATTTGTAGGCAAGTGCACGAAGGGGATTGTTGTTTAAGAAGGATGAAAATTAAAAAAGGAGATGTGCATTGTTGCAGACCATTTGTTGCTGATTGGAGATTCACTTGTGCATGTTCTTGGATGGAAACTTAATAACTTGGAGAAGAAAACTCTACAAAAGGTAATTATAGAATAAAACAATTCATACTTTAATCATTGAATTTTATTTCCTTAGTACCTCTTGTTTCTCCTTGTGAATAAAGCATTGAAAAGGAACCAAGCAAACCAGACATTCACTCCAAGGTTGCCTTCAATATTGACCTTTTCAAAGACTATGGAAACAAAAGCAAATAAGTCAAGAAAATATGTAAGAATATCCAAATTTATTCTGCAACTGTTCAAGGGAAAAACATATAAAATAAAAATATATGTAAATGACAAGCTAAAAGCAAATAAAATAAGAAGCAATGAAAAATTACCTTCACACAAAAGTCATTAATATCTAACAACAACAACTTCGATTCAAAGTAATGAGCCAAGCAAACACCACCAAACCACCATATGTGTCTTTGAAGTCAGTAATATCTAACAAAACTTAACAAGCTTACATCTTAAAACACCGTCGAGAAGGTAAATCAAGTGTTAACATCGTCGAGAAGGCCGTGAAGAAGGAGGTGGCTCCGGTCAACGACTGATTCCACCTTGTGAGACTCACTCCCAAACTCCTAAAAAACGCCAATCGCAAGATCCGCGAGCTCTAGGTTTTTGGAATTAGGGATTTGAAACAAGGAAAGACAAGGGAATTAGGGATTGCAAAGTGACGAAGGACTGTGAGGATGGAGAAGCTGAGACGAGAAGGCTGTGAAGATGAAAACAACAAGACACGAAGGTTGGGAAGATGGAAATGGCGACACGTGCGAATCATAAGCTCCTTAAAACCGTCATCGGAGAGCTCCTAAAAATTGTCAATCGCAAGGTTGGTGAGCTCCTAATGCTTGTGTTTTCGGAATTAGGAATTTGGAGGAGGAGAAGGCTAGAGATTGCGAAGTTACGAAGGATTATGGAGATTGAGTAGTCGAAACGCGAAAGATGAAGATGAAGAAGTGAAGACGCGAAGGTGAATATGAAAATGAGGAAGTGGAAAACAAAGCTCTGAAAATGCAGCTTTGGGTGCCAAGTATTTTGAAAAATATATTTTGAACACTTTCGATGGTTTGATAAAGAAACTCCTGAAATCCTCGAAAAATTATGATAAAAATTTTAAAAAAACTTGACTACGGCTTTATATTAAATCGCTTAGGAGAGGTTTTTAGAACCCGTGTAAACAAACCTCTATATAATGTTTTATTTTTGTAGAGTAATATAAATATTGCATCCAGTTATAATGGAAACTTCTATCAACTATATAATATATATTATAAACTCGGATATATACGAAACTTCCAATAAACTACATAATATATACAAAGCTTCCATATATATAATATAATGTATCATAAAATGCATACTGCGAAAAATATATATCAACATGCTGTTATTAATTTTATTTTTTTATTTTTTTAAACTTATGCTTAAAAAAATGCCAAATCAGTTAATTCGTTGAAAAGCATCGACCGGGCTACCAAAGTTTCATTAATATATATGTATATATATGGAATCCGATTGGAAGTACTTCCAATATGCTAATTAACTTTATTATATAAATATATTAAAATTCCACGATCATTACCAAAATAAAACACCACTAAAAAACCAAACCCTGTTTTAGTTTATGTTGCAACCATATTTATAAAAAAGAAAAAGAAAAGTAAAGAAAACGCATTATATAAAATACAAACCTTCCTATGCCTTCTACTGCAACACATAAGAAATAAACCATTCCCACGTCCTCCAATGTAAACTACCCAACACAAATCTAATCATCATCGTAAATATAATCCATGCTTTTTCTAAAAAAAATAAAAAAATAAAAGACGGCCAACTTCCAACCTAAGTAAACTTTCATATTCTTATAATTTCCAAAACCCTTAACACTTTTTGTGATATATATCTAATTTAAAATCTATGAGTAATAGTAAATATTTAAAAAATATATTTTATAATTTTTTAAAATAAAATTACAAAAGAAATATAAAATAAATATAAATTAAACTTTAATTTTAATTAAATTTAATGTGATTAAATATAAATTAGTTAACTTAATAAAATATAAATTTAATTTTTAAGTATATGTGGATAGGATAGTATAACGAATAATGATTGTTTGATACACTTAAATTCTTTATATTTGATAATACTCTTACTTATATTTTACCTTTTTTTCTTAAAACAATACAAAAATTTACACTATTATAATCATTTTACATTTGTAATCTGTGTCAAATAAATATAAAAGTATGTTGTAATATCATTACTCATAGTACTTATTTGACTTGTTATAAACGGATATTAAAATATATACTACTAACATTTTTTTCAAATTTTATCCGCGAACACTATTGTTTGTTTCATCCTTGCCTAAAAGTAAAACCCAAAACAAAATGTAATAAGATACTGTATATATACACATCAGACAACGCAACCTTATAAATCATATATTATATAATATACAATATGATAATACTCAATCCCGAAACTTCAAATATAGGTAACAAAATAAAAACTACAATTTCCATAAACATCAATTCGCAAATTCAAAACCATAAAACCAACATCCTAGTAAATCAAGACTCACTAATTCCATATGTTCTATACCATCATTAACAAATTATACAATCTCCAAACCCTAAATGACATTACCCAAAACGCAATACACAAACCAAATCTTGTAATAGACACTAATATTTTGGAATTGTAATTATTAGATGAGAATGAGTGGAATCTCCTCTTTTATAGCATGTCGCATGAATGAAACCCTAAAAGGTAAACAACCATTCATTCCCTCACACCACATTCTGCCATCGCTATAAATACCTTCCTTCCCTCCCTCTTTCTCTTCATAAAAAACAAAGATAAAAAAAAATAAAACCCTGACACCTCCCAAAACATTTCATCTTTGTTACTCATTCTATTTTTCTCTATTCACCATGGCATCTCAACCAATCTCCTTCACCTCCTTCGCCGTCGCTCTCCTTCTCCTGCTTTTCTTCGCCGCTTCCTCCGCCGTTACATCTCCGGCCACGTCACCGGCAAGCAGTGTTGGAGTAGTCAGTGGTGCTGCTGGACCAGTCGGTGGTCTTGGAACAGGCGGTGGCGCCGCAACCGCTGAAGCCCCTGAAGCAGCAGAAGCTACAAGAATCGTGGGATCTGTTGCGAGCTCTGTGGCTGTGATTGCAGTTTCGATTGTGGTTTCGATGCTCGCCATCTTCAACCACTGAATCTGACTTTTCGTTCTATAGTGGATTTCGTGTGACTATAATATTGACTCGTTCCACTCCTATACATTCATGCTGATTAGATAGAGATAGAGAAAGAAAAAGAGGGAGAAATACATTAATTTGTTGTAGGTGTTAGTGAGAAACAAAGGATTTCGACATCCTTAATTACAAAGTACGTTATGTTCGCAATACTGTTTCTAATATTGCAGTTCTTTTGTTATTCAATGTTTAGAAGATACTATCCTCTCTCTTTGGACGTCAAATGCCTGTAAATTTTGGTTGATCTATTGTAATTTTAAGGATTAATTTTGTTTTTATACTGAATTACGTATTATTCCGTTTTGAAGATATAATATCCAAGTATTAATTACAGTCATTTTTATTATTTATACATTGAATTACGTTTGTTTAATGATTACATTCACTTATCGGTTTCCCTCTCATACCTATTTTATTATAATGTTTTCTTATTTACTTTCTATATTTATTTCATAAGTGCATCTTAGTTATTTTTTTATTACATTTTAACATGAATGTTTTAAATCAGTTAAAAAGTAGTTTAAAGAGAAGGATGTAATTAAAAATAATCAATGTTAAATTTTCATAGTTTATTTTGCTAAATCTGCTTTTTATTGTAGAAATATATTATATTGATCATGCAAATTATAATTGACAAGTTAGATCATTTCACTCTAGAAACATCATCATAAAAGATTTCATTTTTCATACGAAGAGTTTTCTGTTTTTTAGGTGCGTTGAAACATCTTCGTTCTCTTATTTATATATTAGTTATTGTTGATAAAAAAAATTAAGAGTCTTTCTCTCTCTCAAATATCTAATACTTGAAAAACAGTTGAGATAAAAAGTGGTTCATGTGACTTTATTATAAACACAATAATTTGGTATATAGTATACGATGAGAATTGATTGTCATTATTGTCATTAAAGAGGTACTAATAGGTTAAATTGTTTTACGTTCTACAAATATACGATATTAATGAGGTGCCTTATTGATGTTCAGGTACAATCATATTTTAATATCCCAATAAAATATAGATCTCCTTATGAAACATATCTGACTTTGAGCGTCGGAGTCTCTTTTGCAAGTCAACAATCCATTGGAGTACCAATTCAACCGAAACATTTTGGCGCCCACCGTGTGGCCGAACGACATCCCCATGAAGCCACGAAGAACCAGACCCGCGCTCGGTCTCGACATTGCTACTTCGGATCAACACCAGGTTTTGCAACAAGAGTAAAAAATTCCTTAATAATTTCTAAAGGCATGTCTTTTGTTTTGAGAACTTTCAGGAACGTTCAGCCCTACATCCAAGCTTGACAGGTTCCAGTTTTCATTATAATTTACAAATTATAATATAGTTGTTTAACTCATATTTTTTTGAGTAAAAATATCCTACGTAGGAAGGTACAAAGTTGTGTCCAACCTTGTCAAGTTCTACCAACTCTTAAATTATAAAATATTATGCACAGATGGTTCAGAGCTGCGTTCATTCTTGTCAGGTTTTACCGACTCTTAATTTTAAATTATAAAATATTTTGCACAGGGAGGTACAGAGTTGCGTTCAACCCTGTCAGGTTCTACTAACTCTTAAATTATAAAATATTATGCATAGATGGTTTAGAGGTGCGTTCAACCTTGTCAGGTTCTAACGACTCTTAATTTTAAATTATAAAATATTATGCATAGGATGGTTTACAGCTGCGTTCAACCTTGTCAAGTTCTACTGACTCTCTTAAATTATAAAATATTATGCACAACATGGTTCATAGCTGCGTTCAACCTTGTCAGGTTCTACCGACTCTTAATTTTAAATTATAAACTATCGGTACAGAGTTGCGTTCAACCTTGTCAGGTTCTACCAACTCTTAAATTATAAAATATTATGCACAGATGGTTCAAAGCTGCGTTCAACCTTGTCAGGTTCTACTAACTCTTCAAGTTCTACTGACTCTTAATTTTAAATTATAAAATATTATGAACAGGATGGTTCAGAGCTGCGTTCAACCTTGTCAGTTCTACCAACTCTTAATTTTAAATTATAAAATAGTATGCATAGGATGATTCAGAGCTGCATTCAATCTTGTTAGGATCTACAGACTCTTAATTTTAAATTATAAAATATTATGCATAGGATGGTTCAGAGCTGCGTTCAACTTTGTCAGGTTCTAACGACTCTTAATTTTAAATTATAAAATATTATGCACAGGATGGTTTAGACCTCAGCTTGGTCAGATTATAATGGCCGCTCAGGAGAAGTCAGAAAAATGACTTCAGAAATCTCCACTCAACGCAGGAAGTCAGAAAAATTACTCCTACTTCAGGATCGCTCGGGGGAAGTCAGAAAAATGGCTTCAGAAATCCCCGCTCAACGTAGGAAATCAGAAAAATGACTACTGTCTCAAGCCGCTTGGGGGGAAGTCAGAAAAATGACTCCTGCCTCAAGCCGCTCGGGGGAAAGTCAGAAAAATGGATTCAAAAATCCCCGCTCAACGTAGGAAGTCAGAAAAATGACTCATGCCTCAAGTCGCTCGGAGGAAAGTCAGTAAAATGGCTTCAGAAATGCCCGCTCAACGCAGGAAGTCAGAAAAATGACTCCTGCCTCAGGATAGCTCGAGGGGAAGTCAGAAAAATGGCTTACAGAAATCCCCGCTCAACGCAGAAAGTCAGAAAAATGACTCCTACCTCAGGACAGCTCGTGGGGAAGTCAGAAAAATGGCTTCAGAAATCTTCGCTCAACGCAGGAAGTCAGAAAAATGACTCATGCCTCAAGACCGTTGAGGGGAAGTGTCAATACCAAATTTCGTCCGGATTGGTTTTTGGCTTTATCGTATTCTATTGTCTTATGTTTTATTATTTACTCAGTTTGATTTACATTGTTATTTTCATTTCTTTTCTTTTTCTTATTCTTATTTCCTTTTTTTAGTATTCTATTTTTATTTTATTTTATTTTACTTTTCCTTTCATAATTTCCACTTTTAAACTTTGTTTTTACTTCTTATTTTTATTTTTAGTTTTGTTCTAGTATAATTACTATAAAAAAATCAAAAATAAAGAGATTGGAATGTTCTATTTTGTCTTTAGTTAAAAAAAAAAACTTTTGTCGGGAGAAAGGACGACGCATGGGAGGAGTTAGTGGGTGCAGACACGATTTGGATTGGCAGAGAAAAAACGGTTATGAGGAATCTCAGAAAAGGTAGAAGAAGGGAATTTTGAGGGAGAGAGTGGGGACCGAAAGAAAAGACTAGAGAGCCTTCAGGAAAATCATCATCGATTCCTAGGGGGAGCATCCAGATTTTTCACCCGCAAAGAAAGACAGAGGTCGGCTAGGAAGAAGGAGAAGGGATCACCGGCTTCACGCACCAAGCAATAACACAGGAGCTCTAAGAGGTAAGGAACTCCTTCACTGGTTCATATTGTCATATATATTGGAATAAGCACACCTTGCTCACACCCTGTTCATATAAGCTGGCTGCATTGTATGTCATTTTATGCTTGATTTTGCTCTGTTTGAGTATGATATTATGGTGTGAATGTTTTCCTTTCTCTGGTC
This sequence comes from Vigna reflexopilosa, assembly GCA_027742785.1. Classification (NCBI taxonomy): domain Eukaryota; kingdom Viridiplantae; phylum Streptophyta; class Magnoliopsida; order Fabales; family Fabaceae; genus Vigna; species Vigna reflexopilosa. Next base: position 13,608,944 of record CM050924.1, read on the forward strand.
CAACGCATAAGCACACTTCCACTTTAACCTGAAACCTGCTTGATTCATTCCTTGATTCCTATTCCATCTTTGCCGCCAAAATCTTCACCATCTCCATTTTCATCCTTCTTGATACACCTATTCACAGTTCCCCTGCATTAAAAAACAACAACAAAACAATGAATAGAAGAAACCAAATCCATCCCAACTCACGCAATACATCTATCGTCCTCTCCAGCCATCACTGATCTCAATCTCTCTGCTCTTGAAACCCATCCCATTCGGTCAACATGAACCACGTCTCACGGGCGTCAACAAGTAGAGACCAGTGCTTTCTTTGTAGAACCCAAACCTGCCAGCTGCTATTCCTCATACACAACCCCATTATCATTATCAACCCTGACTTGTGATACCGAAACCCACAGTGTCGTTTCCCTGCGAAAAAATTAATCCAAACACCCACCTCGAATCAATTACGGTGGCAATGACAAACCCAGTCTGATAACGAAGCTAAGTTCTCTTCCTCTGTTCACCTCAAGCTGCCAACGAAGGGGTTAACCCTCAAACATGGTCTCGACACTGTATCCTCTAGTAATTAAACAATGGGAGCCCTAGAGGTGGTAGGCGCGGTGGCAATTTTAGGGGTGGCTGTGACGGTGGCGATTTTAGGGGGGGCAGAGATGGATTCGGCGGCAGCACCAGCAGCGAATCTGGTCGAACCAAGGGCGCGTAGGATGGCAGCGTGAAGGGAAGAAGAGGGGGTCTCCGGCGATTCACGAAGGAGAGAACCGTCTCTCTCGTGAGACAAAGTGGAGAGAGGAAGTGAGTTCGGCGCCGTGACCGACAAGCATCCTGGCGGCGAGCAGCGGCAGTAGCGAGGTACATTGCGGGGGTCTGGTCCGAAGGAGTAGTGGCGCATGTGCAGCGGAGGCAAACCCTCCCTGGGTTGTCGTTTTCGAAGGAAGACGAGGGAGAGAAGGTAGTGGAGTTGCGGTCTGCAGTGGGTCTCGTGGCGCGAGTTGTCGCCGGCGAGGCCAAGGCGTGTTCTGGCTGAGGCGACGGTGGCTGACTCTGGCAGAGGCGGCGGTGAGCTTATGGGCAGAGCAAGAGACCTTGGGTCTCTGGAGAGTGTGTGAGCTGAGGGAGTGGGGAATGAGATTGAGCCTCCTGAACCCCTAGGAAATTCTAGGTTAGGCAAACCACCACCGGATCCAGTGTGAGGCCCAGCCCAAGAAAAAATGCTTTCTCCTTTGCGTAACCCCCACACTTCACTCGCGCAGCCCCATACATCCTCGGGCCAGTGTTAGGCCAAGCCCAAGCAAAAATGCTTTCTCCTTCGCGTAGCTCCCATTCTTCACCCGCGCACCCCCATACGTTCTCTTGGCCTAGGCTCAGGCCCATTCTGTTCTTAAAAAATAATAGCAAAAGAAATAAAATTCCTTTTCTTGCCTATATCCCCTATTCTCACTTCCTCACCCCCTTTTAGTTTGGGTTTAGGCCTAATCCGTTTATAAAAGAAAAAATAGTTTAGACACCCCATTTTCTCATTTGGGCACCCCCATTATTTGTTTTATTTTTATTACTTATTTATTTATTTACTTTTCTTCATTTATTTTATTTTGCTCCCTTATTTATCTTATTTTATTTGTTTTTTTATTTTATTATTTTTATTGTTGTTTTTGTTTTTTATTGTTTGTATTTTATTTTATTTATTTATTCTAAATATCTATTTATTTTAAAATACATATTTAATAATACATAAAAAAATAATAATAAATAAATAAAATATATATAATATATATGTATATATACACAAAATTTACAAAAATATTTTAAAGGTTTAGGCACATGTGTGATCGCACGCATCGTCCTTGTGCTAAAACCTTTTCTTCTTCTTTTCTAAAATAGAATAAAAGTATTTTAAAGGTTTAAGCACACGTGTGACCGCTCGCGTCGTCTGCTAAAAACCTCTTCTTCTTTCTTATAAAAAAAATTACAAAAATACATTTTAATGGTTTAAGCACACGTGTGACCGCTCGCGTCGTCCTTGTGGTAAAATCCTCCTTCTTTCTAATAAAAGAATTTACAAAAAATATACGTTTTAAAGGTTAAGCACCCGTGTGACCGCTCGCGTCGTCCTTGTGCTAAAAACCTTTTCTTCTTTTTTTTAAATAAAATTACAAAAAAATATACGTTTTAAAGGTTAAGCACACGTGTGACCGCTCGCGTCGTCGTTGTGCTAAAAACCTTTTCTTCTTTTTTTAAAAATAAAATTACAAAAAATATACATTTTGAGGGTTAAGCACACGTGTGACCGCTCGCGTCGTCCTTGTGCTGAAAACCTTTTCTTCTTTCTTAAATAAACTTACAAAAAATATGTTTTAAAGGTCGAACACTCGTGAGATCATCCGCATCGTCCTTGTGTTCAATACCTTTTTCTCTTATAATTAAATAATGATATAAGTACTCGTGCGATCGTCCGCATCAGCCTAGTACTTAATATCTTCAATCTAAAAAATTAAATAATGGTATGAGTGCTCGTGTGATCGTCCGCATCAGCCTAACACTCAATACTCTTAAGTCTTCATAAATAAGTAGAAAACGATATGAGTGCTCGTGTGATCGTTCGCATCGTCCTAGTGCTTAATATCGTTATTTCTCTTTTAAAAAACTAATTAAAAATATTTAAAAATATTTAAATACCATTATAAAGGTATGAGTGCTCGTGTGACCATTCGCGTCGGCCTAGTACTCATTATCTTTTTTTTTCTCGAAAATGTCAAAAAAAAAAACAAATATAAAGCTAAAAACATCAACGCTTTCAAACAAACAAACAATCTTTCAGCCAGAACTACGTGATCCTTGATTCTCCATCAAGAGTGGAGATATGTAGGAGCAAGGCTAGTCCTTGTCAGGTTCACTTCCCTAAAAATCCAAATTATTCATAATCATTTCCAAACAAATTTTCCCAGACAATTTTCTCAAACAATTTCTCAACAAAATTTTCATCACAGTTTAAAAAAGAACTACGTAACCCTGATTTCTCATTTTGAATGAGAATATGTAGGAGCAAGGTCAATCCTTGTCGGGCCTAAAAAACTAAAAAATGTATTTTGTTTATTTTGAATTTTATTTTAGGGGATAGTTAAACATGTTGAAAACCACATCATATTCGCGCATTTAGTTAAAGGTACTGCCTTAGGGCAGGCGTTGTAGGGTGCTAACACCTTCCCTATGCGTAACCGACTCTCGAACCCAGAATATAGTTTTCGTGGACCGTGTCTTATTATTTTATAGTTTTTCCGTAGTTTTCCAGAATAAACTATGGTGGCGACTCCAAATCTCTTTTTCAAAACCCGTTTCTTTTTTGGATCGTCGTCCCGTCGCGATTCCGGTTGCGACAGATGGCGACTACGCTGGGGACTTTTAGAGAGTCAAGCCATTTAATTAGGTACACGATTCTGGTGTGGTTTTTCTTTATGTTTTCCTTCCCATTTTCTTTATCTATGTTTGATATTTATAATAATTGCATAAGTTGCTTGGATTGTTCTATATTGAAACCTAGGGTAGAAAACATGTTTATATTTGCCTGGGAAATTTTCTGGTTGTTTTGTAGGTGAGGGTTTGGGTTTGCATTGCATTCTCCCTTCACACACACACACGTTATGCATATCATGAGTGGGACCCTATGCCCGGGTCTGAGTGAAACTTAGAAATAGAGGGGTTGTGTAGCGGTGCCACTTGGGACATACTTCCTGTTTGGCTATCGTGAGAACCCCAACTAGAGTTTGTTTTCTTCATTTGTGTCTTCACACCTAGTTGATTACTCGACTGTTGTGGAGATGCTATGAAGGGGGCCATAGCTCTAGTGACCATTGATCTTTAGGTTCAGGGTACCATCCTTGTGAGATTACATGACCTTGACCTTGAACTCCAAAGCGTTGAACCTCTATTAGGGCACAAAGGGAGAAATGTATATAACTGTAACTCTCACACTGTTTGTTCTTTTTCAAAAATAATGACTTTTCATTCTCATACCATACATGCATTTTTTTTTGTTCGTCATATTGTTCTGCTTCACTATATTTTCATGCATCATGTTCATTCATCATTTGGTAACATGCTGGTTTTAGGGGAAATCACAAGTGTTCACTTGATCTCATACAAGATGGAAGTGGATGCAAGATCTGGTGCTACACAACAGACCGACTCTGCCGTGTTAAGAAAGAAATCTCGCCTGAGGACTCATAATGGAAACTTGACATGGCTGATAAATTTAGGCAAGAGGTTAAAGACCATAAAGAGAGAAGCCTTCACAAAGAAGTATGGAAACCTGCTGGGCCTAATGGAAGTGGAGGTACAGTTGCCTGCTATCACAGCCCTAGCACAGTATTATGACTCCCCGCTGAGATGCTTCACCTTTCAAGACTTCCAACTAGCACCGACCATAGAAGAGTTTGAGCATATCCTCGGTTTATCGCTGGAGGGTACCACGCCGTATCAGCACTTGGAGCATCACGCTTCTATCTCTACTATTGCTGCCATAATGAAATTACAGCCCAAGGAACTTGAAGACAGGTTGGTAACAAGGAATCAAGTATGTGGACTGACACAAGGATATTTGGAACAGTACTTGCATCATCTAGCCGACGGGGAAGACTGGGATACTTTCATGGATGTGTTAGCACTTACCTTGTATGGCGTCATGTTGTTTCCTAAAGTAGAGGACTTTGTGGATTATACCGCAATGGATGTCTTCGTGGCAAAAAAAACAAGATCAGAGAACCCTGTAACAGCAGTACTTGCAGATGTTTATGGGACCATGAGTTTTTGCCATGAGAGAAAAGGGAAGAAAATTCTTTGTTGTTTGTCGGCACTGTATGCATGGATGATTGCGCGTGTATGTAAGGGGTCGGTTGATGTTAGGTGTTCACCGGAAGATCCGTCACACTAGGGGCTTAAAGATAAAGGAGGAAATGAGTGGGCCCAATTCTTTGTTGGTTTGTGTTAGCAAAATGATGAAGATGAAGTTTTGATGATGTCCAAATCAAGTCAAGAGAAATCAAGATTCAAGATGTTATGAAGACTTGTATTGCTATGGAAAGCTTTTGTAATAATTATAGTTTAGTATCTAGGACTTAGATTATTAGTGGTTTTATGTTTGCATTGAAAAATGATGTAAAAATAAGCCATAAGCAAAGTTCTGTGCAGTGTTAATCGATTAACACAGGGTGTAAATCGATTGTTCCAGAGAAAAATGAAAAACACAGCATTGCAGTGTTAATCGATTAACAAGGGGTGTTAATCGATTAACGTTAATCGATTAACAAGGGCTGTTAATCGATTAACACAGGACGTTTGAAAAACTAGCCGTTTTTTAGAGCCGTTGGACTATCCGTTGGGGTGCTAATCGATTAACCACTGTAGCTAATCGATTAACACAGTCAGAAAGGCTGAAAAGGAAAAATGGAAGAGCTTTTGGATGAGTCTATAAATAGACTCTCATTTCCTCTCTAGAAAGGAATACAGAGACACAGAAACTCTTCCCTTGTGCTCAAATACTCAGAAACTCTTGAGACTTGTGTGTTCTTGTTCGGCTTGTGAAACTCTTGTCTGTGGAGCTGGTGAAGTGCTGCTACGGTGATAGAGGAAATAGCCGGTTCATCCTTGGTGTGTCTAAGGAGGTGTTCGGAAGAGGATCATCCTTCGTGAAGTATTCGGAGGAGGTGTTCATCCTTTGTGAAGACTCAAAGGAGGTGTAGTTTCATCTCTTGTGGTATCAAGAGAGGTGGTTTCTAAACTCTTACAAATTGTATCTTTGTGATTGTAATTTGTAATTGTTTTGTGTTAGTGAAACTGTTTATCTTGTTTTGAGATAAGCGACTGGACGTAGGATTAGTAAGATCCGAACCAGGATAAAATCATCTGTGCAAATTTCTCTCAACCTTACTCTTGCTTTATTTGTCTTTATTAATTGTTAAGTAAGTTTAATTGAGTAGAAATTAAAAGGCACACTTTTGTATTAAGAACCCTCTTGGATTGTTATCCCACACCCCTCTTGGTTTGTTGTTCCACGCTAACCCATCCGCTGCAGCCGCTTGTCAGAGCGGCTGCAGCGGATGGGTTAGCGCGGAATAACAAACCAAGAGGGGTTTTTAATACTAACGTGTGCCTTTTTAATTTCTACTCAATTAAACTTACTTAGCAATTAATAATAACAATTAAATAGAGTAAGGTTGAGAGAAATTTGCACAGATGATTTTATCCTGGTTCGGATCTTACCAATCCTACGTCCAGTCGCTTATCTCAAAACAAGATAAACAGTTTCACTAACACAAAACAATTACAAACTACAATCACAAAGATACAATTTGTAAGAGTTTAGAAAACACCTCTCTTGATACCACAAGAGATGAAACTACACCTCCTTTGAGTCTTCACAAAGGATGAACACCTCCTCCGAATACTTCACGAAGGATGAACACCTCCTTCGAATACTTCACGAAGGATGAACCTCTTCCGAACACCTCCTCAGACACACCAAGGATGAACCGGCTATTTCCTCTGTCACCGTAGCAGCACTTCACCAGCTCCACAGACAAGAGTTTCACAAGCCGAACAAGAACACACAAGTCTCAAGAATTTCTGAGTATATGAGCACAAGGGAAGAGTTTCTGTGTCTCTATATTCCTTTCTAGAGAGGAAATGAGAGTCTATTTATAGACTCATCCAAAAGCTCTTCCATTTTTCGTTTTCAGCCTTTCTGACTGTGTTAATCGATTAGCTACAGTGGTTAATCGATTAGCACCCCAACGGATAGTCCAACGGCTTTAAAAAACGGCTAGTTTTTCAAACGTCCTGTGTTAATCGATTAACAGCCCTTGTTAATCGATTAACGTTAATCGATTAACACCCCTTGTTAATCGATTAACACTGCAATGCTGTGTTTTTCATTTTTCTCTGGAACAATAGATTTACACCCTGTGTTAATCGATTAACACTGCACAGAACTTTGCTTATGGCTTATTTTTACATCATTTTTCAATGCAAACATAAAACCACTAATAATCTAAGTCCTAGATACTAAACTATAATTATTACAAAAGCTTTCCATAGCAATACAAGTCTTCATAACATCTTGAATCTTGATTTCTCTTGACTTGATTTGGACATCATCAAAACTTCATCTTCATCATTTTGCTAACAATCTCCCCCTTTTTGATGATGATCAAAACCTTCTTGATTTAAAGCTTTTGATAATAATCTGTATTTAAAACACAACTTAAGGAAGAAACAATTGTTAGTGAACTTAGAAATAAGTTTAAGGCTTTAAATATTTCTCCCCCTTTTTGATCATTATTAAAAAGTGATGTAGTATAGCTCCCCCTAAATTTATTAGAGAATATACTCCCCCTTAATAAAAGCATGTATGCATAGAAATAATAAGAAAAGCAACATACATTTTATTGAATTTAAAGAGGCAAGCATACAAGGAAATATAAAGGACATACACTAATAAAAACATAGAAATATAAAGTACCCCTTTAGATATCCCTCCAATTTTGTAATGAGAATCCTCTAGGTTGTTTTCACATTTTGTTTAGATTTTCATCTTGAGGATTGTCATCATTCTTCACTTCGTTTGTTGTCTTATACAAATCTTCATCATTGCTTGCATGTAATTTAAATGACTCAAGAGGTTTTGCCTCAAGGTCTATAATTTCATCAAAGACAACATGTACACATTCTTCTATTTCAAATGTTTTCCGTTTGAAAACTATATATGCTTTGTATATAAAATAGTTCCATCTACCTTGGAATAAAAATTAAATATTTAGAACAAAAACAATTTTAAAAAATTTTCTTAAATATTGTTTTAAAGAAATTCTAAATTTTAAACAATAGGTACCCAACTATTTTGTATGGGTCCTTTGGGTTAGTTTGAAAAAATTGAAATCATTTTACAACCCAAATATATCTACCACTTGGAACACCATAATGCTTAATTTTACATTTGTTAGATGTATGACCCTTTTTCATACAATAAAAGCATGATACAACATTTGTGTTCCTATAAGTTGTTCCTTTTTCTACCCAAGTTCTACGGGTTCTATAATTGTGTTTAATTCTAGGAACATACTTATTTTTAACAACCTTATTTTCATTATTTTTACTACATTCTCCTAAGGTTGTTTCATCTAGTAGTTTCTTATAATTAACACAAGATGCACATTCATCACTACTAGTAAATTTACCCTTTTCAAAAATTAAAACTTTATTTTTCAAATCTTTATTTTCTTCAAAAATATTTTCAAAATTTAATTTTAAATTCTTATTTTCTTCAAGAATATTTTCAATATCTGATTTCAAATTTCTATTTTCTTCAGAAATATTTTCAAAATTTAATTTTAAATTTTTGAAATCCTTTTTCAATTTCTGATGTGCTTTATCTAATTTTTCAGATTCTACTATTAAAGCAGCATAAATTTCATGCAATTCATCTTCACTAATTTGACTAGAATTATCAGAATCGCTAGATGTACTTACTTGGCTTCCAGCGTCGTCGTTCACCACTAAACAGATGTTTGCTTCTTCATCTGAGTAGCTTGAATTTGAAATGGTCTCATTGTCGTCTTCCCATGCAATGTATGCCTTCTTTTTCTTGAAGAATTTCTTTTCTTTCTTTTCTTCACCCTTCCTTTGATTTGGGCAGTCTGCTTTTAAATGTCCTTTTTCTCCGCAACCGTAGCATCGGTAATTTGAGGAAGATACTGGATTATCTTTCTTTTCGTATCTAAATTTTCCTTTACCTTTAGACTTCATGAACTTGTTGAGTCTTTTTATCATGAGTCTCAATTCTTCTTCTTCGTCTGAGTCTTCATCTTCCGATTTACCTTTGCTTCTTTCAACCTCCGACTTTAACGCCAAACTCTTCTTGTTGTTTTTGGCTTTTGATTCTTCTTCATCAAGTCTTCCGAGGTCAAGTTCATGCTCTCTCAACTTTCCAAATAATGCAGCCATGGTCATTGTGTTAAGATTTTGTGACTCAGAAATTGCAGTCACTTTTGGTTGCCAAGACCTGTCTAAAGATTTCAAAATTTTTATATTAAGCTCATCAGTATCGAAAGACTTACCTAGTCCAATAAGATGGTTTACGATGTTGGTGAAGCGTTTCTGAACATCTACTATTGTTTCCCCTTGCTTCATCCTGAACATTTCGTATTCCTGGATTAAGGTATTCTTTCTAGCTCTCTTAACATCATCTGTACCTTCATGGGTTACTTTTAGTACTTCCCACATTTCTTGTGCAGTTTTACAAACAGAAATCCTGTAAAACTCATCAACAGTTAAAGCAGATGAAATAATATTACGAGCTTTTACATCATTACCAAATTTTCTTTTATCTTCAGCAGTCCATTGGTCACGGGGCTTTGGTTCCTGCATATTGTTAGTTGGAACAAAAGGACCAGATGCAACAGCATCCCAAATATCGACATCAATAGATTCCATAAATATTTGCATTCTGACCTTCCAAAATGCGTAATTTTCACCTGTGAATAGTGGTGGTCTATTGATAGAAGCACCCTCTGCGAATGTTTGAAACGATCCCGCCATTTGAATGACTATCAAAGCAAGCTCTGATACCAAAATATTTAAAGCCTTAAACTTATTTCTAAGTTCACTAACAATTGTTTCTTCCTTAAGTTGTGTTTTAAATACAGATTATTATCAAAAGCTTTAAATCAAGAAGGTTTTGATCATCATCAAAAAGGGGGAGATTGTTAGCAAAATGATGAAGATGAAGTTTTGATGATGTCCAAATCAAGTCAAGAAAAATCAAGATTCAAGATGTTATGAAGACTTGTATTGCTATGGAAAGCTTTTGTAATAATTATAGTTTAGTATCTAGGACTTAGATTATTAGTGGTTTTATGTTTGCATTGAAAAATGATGTAAAAATAAGCCATAAGCAAAGTTCTGTGCAGTGTTAATCGATTAACACAGGGTGTAAATCGATTGTTCCAGAGAAAAATGAAAAACACAGCATTGCAGTGTTAATCGATTAACAAGGGGTGTTAATCGATTAACGTTAATCGATTAACAAGGGTTGTTAATCGATTAACACAGGACGTTTGAAAAACTAGCCGTTTTTTAGAGCCGTTGGACTATCCGTTGGGGTGCTAATCGATTAACCACTGTAGCTAATCGATTAACACAGTCAAAAAGGCTGAAAACGAAAAATGGAAGAGCTTTTGGATGAGTCTATAAATAGACTCTCATTTCCTCTCTAGAAAGGAATATAGAGACACAGAAACTCTTCCCTTGTGCTCATATACTCAGAAATTCTTGAGACTTGTGTGTTCTTGTTCGGCTTGTGAAACTCTTGTCTGTGGAGCTGGTGAAGTGCTGCTACGGTGACAGAGGAAATAGCCGGTTCATCCTTGGTGTGTCTGAGGAGGTGTTCGGAAGAGGTTCATCCTTCGTGAAGTATTCGAAGGAGGTGTTCATCCTTCGTGAAGTATTCGGAGGAGGTGTTCATCCTTTGTGAAGACTCAAAGGAGGTGTAGTTTCATCTCTTGTGGTATCAAGAGAGGTGTTTTCTAAACTCTTACAAATTGTATCTTTGTGATTGTAGTTTGTAATTGTTTTGTGTTAGTCAAACTGTTTATCTTGTTTTGAGATAAGCGACTGGACGTAGGATTGGTAAGATCCGAACCAGGATAAAATCATCTGTGCAAATTTCTCTCAACGTTACTCTATTTAATTGTTATTATTAATTGCTAAGTAAGTTTAATTGAGTAGAAATTAAAAAGGCACACGTTAGTATTAAAAACCCCTCTTGGTTTGTTATTCCGCGCTAACCCATCCGCTGCAGCCGCTCTGACAGTTTGAATGGAGGAAAAGTAAAGTGGCGTCTTCCTTGGCTTGCGATTAAGCCCTCTATCCATCATTGTGGCGACTTTCCCAATGTACCCCTCATAGGTACTCGATATTGCATCAATTATAACCCTGTTTTGGTTCAAAGGCAATTCGGACATCCCATGAAGGGGGCGCCTTCACCGGACTACCTCACAACATTGTTCATCTATTATGAGGATGGACACTTCACTGAAACGTTGAGGAAAATTAGAAGTGCTTGAAAAAGCGTTATGCGAGTCGAAAAGGATCTAAAGCTGGGAGTGGTGGACAGCAAAGTTAGTTATCATACCTGGATCCTGGAAAGGGTAAAGGAAGTCAAACTGCCTTTCAAGCCAATCAGTGATCAGCCGGTTAATGAAGAGCCCTCCCAAGACCTAGAGAGTGAAGAGATGAAAGATTTGAAGGCAGAAGTGGAAAAATTGAGGGAGAGGAATGCTAGGTTGGGAAAGGAATTACGAACTGCACGCAACGATTTTGTTGATATGAGTAATGACAAAGAAGAAAAAGCAGAGGCCTATGAAGAAGTTGTCAGAAATCAGAAGGCCGAAAGAGATTATACATTCCGATTAAAACAAGATCTTGCAGCTGCAAGCAAAGAGCTGGCCATGACAGTGAAAGAGAAGAATGCGGCGTTAGAAGAGGGAAAACAGTGGAAGCACCTCTATGAAGAAGCCAAAAGAGATAAGCGGGAGGCCCTGAAAAGACTAAGAGAAGCGCAGATTCAGGTAGAAAAAGCGGGGCACGAGATGAAGGAAATGGCCATGTCGTTTGAGGCGAATATGAACCAGGAGCATTGGAAGCTAGCATAAGCAGAATAAGAGCATCGAACTCTGATAAAACAAATGGAGGAGTATATTGAGGAACAGGAGGAACGGTGGAGATCGACAGAATTTGAAGAAAGGCATCAGGCGTTGGTGAAGCGAATGGAAGATCACATCGCAAAGCAAGACGAGGTTGTGAAACACTGGAAGGGAAGTTTTTCCCAATTGGCTATGTTGGCAAATGAGGCAATTGAAGACATCCCCAAGATGGTGTTGGACGCCGAAGCCAGTACCCACTTTTGTAACCCACCGGAAGAAATCAAACTTTTTATTAATCACTGTAAATGGTTGGTAAGCGAGATGAAATCCTTCATTGTTCGGGCTCAGGAGTGATGTATAAATGAGATCATTGTATTTTGTGCCTTTAGGCAATGTATTGAACTGAATTTTCTTTAAATGAAAGATGCAGAATGTTCGTTTGGTACCGACTTGTGTTAATTTCCATCAGCGATGTTATCGTGATCCTGTGATTTCCACCTGTCACTAGCATGCATCATGTTTTTCTTTAGCATATCTCATTCTCATCTAATTTAATTCGATTAAAATAATAAAGCAGTACAAGTGACGGAAACAACGACCAATTTTCCACGACATCCCTACAGGACTCGAGCCAATTCAAAAGTCATGGACAGTTGGGAGGAGTCGCATGAATCCATCAAAGCTGATGTTAGCCTGTTGAAAGATCAGGTTAGCCAGATCTTGGCAGCCCTCGAATCCCTAAAGACTACTGGGGAGTCTTCATCTGCACGAGTTGAGGGGAATGCCCCCTATTATCCCCTGACGTTCAACGCTGTAAGCCAATTGGTCCCTTTCCCGATGTATGGTCTACCTCCAGGTTATACTCCTCCCACAGGAGATTACGCGAAAGTAGAGCAGACTTCAATCTCCCTTCCCCCAATGGCTAATGTAGTATTGACCGGCACTCAAGGACCTGTTTCAGTGACGGCTCCCATGGCGAATGTAGGGATGACTGGGGCGAATATAGGGATGACTAGGGTAAACACAGTTGAAGGAACACGAGTAATTGTAACACCCCACATGGTTACCAGAGAGGGCTCTTCAGCCAAAGTCATACCACACACCGTGTTGCAGGGGGTAGTTAGTAGCGTCGATGGGGCCAAGAGTAGGCTGGAGATTCTGGAGGAGAGATTGAGGGTCATTGAAGGGGTGGAAAGCTATGGGTTTGGAGATGTTGTAAGGCTGAGTTTGGTTCCTGGGGTGATGATTGATAACAGTTGAAAAACTGTTATTTTCATGCTTAAATTGATACTAAAAGCAACCTTTAACACTTAGAAACTAGCTTGAAATCATGTTTTTCTTCATATTTTCATAAATAAGAGAGCTGGACAGGTTTATGCTTGATTTCAGTGTTTTTGTGCAGGTTTTAAGGTGAATTTAGTGAAAGAAGTGAAGAAGGAGAGAGATGGAATCAGAAAAGACATCAAAAAGTGCAAAAGGAGAAGCCGCAAGTACCGCTGAGCGGCAGTTTACGGCTGAGCGGCACTTAGGAGCTCACGGGAGGACCACTGAGGGGCAAAATGGCCGCTGAGGGGAAGAAACTACTCACGCACTTACCGCTGAGCGGCACTTTACCGCTGAGCGGCACACTTATGGGCTTGGACCTAGATTTTTTGTAATTTTAGAATAGTATATAAGCTTTAGGACGTCATAGGGTTTGGATCTTTGGCAGAAACAAAGCAAACACTCTCTCTTCCACCCCTTTGAAGGAGGATCTTGGATGCTCAGGCTACCTCTTCACCTTTCTAGGGTTTTATCTTTCATTCGTGTTCATCTAGGTTCACCATGAATATGGTGAACTAAACCTTGTATGTTTGTTGGGGAATCAATGTAATCTTTTGAAGCTCTCATATATGGAATTTGTGCTTGCATCTTAATCTAAGATTTATGCTTTCCTTCATCATTAGTTAGGGTTTTTCCTCTTTGCCTAATGCTTGCTTTGTTTAACTCATTCAATGCATGATTATTGATTTTGTCGATACGGGAACGTACGGGGAAGTCTAGATCCGGGGAATCTCTCCCAATATTATATTGGTTGTCGTTAAGCTCCTGCACTTGATGAACTAATTATTAGGAATGCTAGGAATTGTATGAACTCGTAATTAGGGAGAAGCCTTCTTGAAAGGTACTTTAGAAAGTGGCATTAACAATGATGATTTGAATGTTGAATTCCTAAAATATATGAGAGTGGATAAGATGAAATTGACCCCCAACAACATATTCATATATATATTTCATTGAAAGTGCTTGTCTTTTGCTTTTGCCATTGATCAAAACCTCATGCATACATGTTTATTTTCTGTTTTGCATATTAAACTCCAATTATTTCGTCCTTAAGTCTTAGCTAATTAACGAATCACATAACTAAACTAGGTCGTGAGTCCTTTGGGAGAACGATACTTGGTCTTACCAAGTTTATTACTTGAAACGATTCGGTCATACTTGCCGATTGTTCAACAAGTTTGTCACATCATATTTTGGTGATCATGAATTTGTCCATCAATGATACCGCACAAATTTAAAGTGCCGAAGTTCGAGAAGTACAAAGGTAGTACTTGCCCGAAAAGCCATCTGACCATGTACTGTAGAAAGATGGCTGCGTACGCCTACGATGACAAGCTACTCATTCATTTTTTCCAAGACAGTTTGGCTGGGGTAGCATTGAACTGGTACACCCACCTTGAGCCGTCTCGAATCCGTTGCTGGGCAGACCTGGCTGACGCCTTTGTAAAGCAGTATATATACAACACACATATCGCACCGGATCGACTGCAGCTGCAAAATATGTCAAAGAGGGACAACGAAACTTTCGAGGTATACGCCCAACGGTGGAGAGAGTTAGCTTCACAAGTTGAGCCGCCTTTGTATGACAGGAAGGTGGTGGCAATGTTTGTGAACACTCTCCAGCCGCCATTTTACGAGCACATGGTTGGGAATGTGTCTGCCAATTTCGCCGATATCATTATAATAGGCGAAAGGATAGAAATTGGGGTTAAAAGTGGGAAAATTGCATACGGTCCGCCCGCAACTGCAAATTACAAAAAACCCAATTTCAACGCGGGAAAGAAGAAGGAAGGGGATGTGCATGCGGCGTCGGCAATGCCTGTGTGGAGAGGTCAAGCTCCCACTCATAGCTTCCGACCATACTTGGGACACCCCCTTATGCAGCTAACGCGACATTTGCTCAACAAGCTCGGCCTCAACAACAACAAGGGTATTATCAACCGCCGTTGCCCCTAGCTGATACTTGGAGGGCGAGGGCAATTGCGGGTCCAAATCAGAATGCGGGCCAAAACACTTACCCAAGAAGGAACCAATTTGTTAATTTCACCCCTATCCCTACAACTTACATGGAATTGTTACCCCATCTCGTCAAAAGGGGTTTGGTTGCTATTTGTCCAATGAAGCCCATGCAACCTCCGTATCCCAGGGGTTATGATGCAGAGGCCAAATGTAGTTACCATGGGGGAGGTGTTGGTCACTCAACTGAGAGGTGTCTGGCTTTTAAACACAAAGTACAGGCTCTAATCGACTCTGGGTGGTTAAAGTTTCAAGAAGATAAACCCAACATTGAGACTAACCCGATTTCTGGGCATGGGAGTGCCTTCGACGAATGCCATCGAGGATGAAAAACATGAGTTGATAAGGGACGCGGGTGAAATCCAAAGTTCCAGAAAGTTTATCTTCAAGGCGCTGATAAAGGTGGGCCTTTTAAAAGGTGATTATGACGAGGATGTAACGTGTGCGCTTCATTCGGATGATGAGCACTCTATTGAGGAATGTGGTGAATTTGAATGTGTTCTGCAAGACTTGCTGGATCGGGGTTTGATGCAAGTATGCTACAAGGATAAGGAGGGGAAAGTGTTTACACAGATTGGTGGGGAATCCGACGTAACTCTGCCTGAGCCGTTGGTGATCCATTTCACTAGAACCACCCCTACACCAGTGGCTGAAGAAAAGCCGTCTGTCGTCATCCGGGCGCCGTCTCCCTTTCCTTACAAAAACGAGAAGGTTGTTCCTTGGATGTATGGAGCCCATGTGCTAGATGAGGGAAAAGGCGCGACTTTAACCATTGAAAACATAACATGCATAGGTGGGATGACGAGAAGTGGTCGAATCTTCGCGTCACCAATGGTGACAAGAGAGGAAACCAATAATAATGAAACAACGATGGCCGCAAAAGCCAGGGAGATTTTAAAAGGAAAGGGCGCGCAGGTAGAGGAGACCCCTGACAAGGAGGAAAAGAAAGAAATATCTGAAGAAGAGGCCTGCGAATTTTTAAAATTCATTCAACAGAGCAAGTAAGGTGGTGGAACAACTTAACCGCATGCCTGCTCGGATTTCCTTGTTAGAATTGCTTATGCATTCTACCTCTCACAAAAAGTTGTTGATGAAGGTACTCAGTGAGGCTCATGTTGAGCAAGGTATTTCGTTGAACAAATTTGAGGGCATTGTTGGCAACATCATCGCTAATAATTACCTCACCTTTACTGATGAAGAGATACCCACTGAGGGGAGAGGGCATAACAAGGCTCTTCATGTCTCTGTGAAATGTTTAGATCACGTTATAGCGCGTGTCTTGGTGGACAATGGCTCCTCTCTAAACGTCATGCCAAAATCGACATTGGAAAAGCTACCCTGTGATGGAATGCATATGAAGCCGAGCTCTATGATTGTGAGGGCATTTGACGGCAGTAAAAGGGTAGTGATGGGAGAAGTTGAATTGCCGGTTCACGTCGGTCCTTGTGTCTTTCAAGTGACTTTTCAAGTTATGGATATCCTCCCGGCTTATAGTTTTTCGTTGGGTCGCCCGTGGATCCATGCTGCAGGAGTTGTGCCTTCCACACTACACCAAAAGCTGAAATATGTTATGGGAGATAAGCTGGTGATAGTCTCAGGAGAGGAGGACCTCCTTGTGAGCGGACCATCATCCACGCATTATATTGAGGCGGTTGAGGAAGCTTTTGAGACAGCTTTCCAGTCATTGGAGATTGTGAGAAATGCCTATGTGGAACCATTCCCAATAAACCCACATTTGTCGCGTGCTTCTATCATGATGGCCAAAGTCTTGCTGAAAGAGGGGTATACGCCTGGTAAAGGTTTAGGCAAGTATGGGCAGGGGCGAGCTTTCCCCCTAAAGGTCGTTGAGAATAGAAACAGATATGGCCTAGGGTACAAGCCCACCAAAGAGGACAAGAGAAGGCTGATGGAAGAAAGGAGAGAACGCAGTCTGGCTCGTGTGGAAAGGCGAGAACCCAAGGTGGAAAGGACTCGTATTTGTAACATCAGGGAGAGCTTTCGTAGTGCTGGATGGATCAACGCGGGCCATATAGCAGCCGTGGAGGATGAAGATAGGTCTGAAAGCTCAAGTTTCGTGCGGCCCTGCTCCCTAGATGCACCACTCGACAATTGGGAAACTCTGAGTTTACTCGTGATGCTTAATTTGAATAAAATGTAATGGTTTTAATTAATCCTATAGCTTCACCCGGGGCTTTAGGATTCATGACTTACGGGTTGACGTTTAGTTTTTGTGCTCAGCGTGATAATCGAATCGTGTTTGTTTTTTATCATCATTTCGCATTCGTCATCTTTTTTCCCTTTTTATTTATTCTTTTTTCATAAATTTAAATAATGCAGATGTGACAATGAAAGTTTTGAAAATAACAATGTCGGTATTCCTAATTTTGAGCACCCTGTCGATAATATGGAAGATGATTATGAAGATGATCCGGAACCCTCTCCAGAGCTCTTGAGATTAGTGGAACAAGAGTCTAAAGAGATAAAACCCCACGAGGAAGATATTGAAGTACTCAACTTGGGAGAGGAAGAAGAGATAAAGGAAGTAAAAATCGGTACTGGCATGAAAAAGGAAGTGAGGGAAGGGTTGCAAGTCCTATTGAAGGAGTTTAAGGATGTGTTCGCTTGGTCTTACAATGACATGCCAGGTTTGGATACCGATATTGTGCAACACAAGCTCCCACTTAAACCGGAATACCTTCCAGTCAAGCAAAAACTAAGAAGAATGAAACCAGAAATGTCATTGAAAATTAAGGAAGAGGTACAAAAACAATTCGACGCAGGATTTCTGGCTGTGGCGAGATACCCACAATGGGTAGCAAATATTGTACCAGTGCCTAAGAAAGATGGTAAAGTTCGAATGTGCGTTGACTATCGTGATTTGAATCGTGCAAGTCCGAAGGATAACTTCCCGTTACCACACATCGACACTTTGGTTGATAATACGGCCAAGTACTCCCTATTTTCGTTCATGGATGATTTCTCGGGGTATAATCAGATCAAGATGGCGCCTGAGGACATGGAAAAGACGACCTTTATCACGTTGTGGGGAACCTTTTGTTATAAGGTGATGTCTTTTGGGCTCAAGAATGCTGGGGCAACCTATCAAAGGGCGATGGTGACACTTTTTCATGATATGATGCACAAGGAGATCGAAGTTTATGTGGATGACATGATCGCAAAGTCTGAATCGGAAGAAGAGCACATTCTCAACTTGAAGAAATTATTTGAGAGATTGAGAAAATATAAACTCAGGTTAAACCCCGCCAAATGCACGTTTGGAGTGAAGTCTGGGAAATTATTGGGTTTTGTGGTTAGCCAAAAAGGGATAGAAGTGGATCCTGACAAAGTGCGAGCAATATCAGAAATGCCTGCGCCCAGAACGGAAAAGGAGGTTCGCGGTTTTTTGGGTAGGTTGAACTACATTGCTAGATTCATCTCCCAATTAACCGCTACCTATGAACTAATGTTCAAGTTGCTACGAAAGAATCAGGCTGTGGTTTGGAACGAGGATTGTCAGGCCGCTTTTGAAAAGATCAAACAATACTTGCAAGACCCACCCGTGTTGCGTCCACCCGAGCCAGGGAGACCACTCATTTTGTATTTAACTGTATTGGAAAAGTCAATGGGCTGTGTATTGGGTCAACATGATGAAGCCGGAAAAAGAGAGCATGCAATATATTACCTGAGCAAGAAATTTACAGACTGCGAACAACGATATTCGTCGTTAGAGCGAACTTGTTGTGCATTGGCATGGGTTGCTCATCGCTTAAGGCAATATATGTTGAGTCACTCTACCTGGTTGATATCCAAGATGGATCCTATCAAGTTTATTTTTGAAAAGCCTGCTCTCACTGGAAGGATAGCTCGGTGGCAGATGTTGTTGTCAGAATATGACATCGTCTATGTTACTCAAAAATCCGTCAAGGGTAGTGCTCTAGCGAAATACCTGGCTCATCAACCCATTAGCGATTATCAACCAATGCAACCTGAATTTCCCGATGAAGACATCATGGCTCTACTCGAAGAGAATGGAGAAGACCAAGACGAAAAAGCATGGACGATATTATTTGACGGAGCCTCGAATGTAATGGGACATGGAATAGGGGCAGTGCTTATTTCTCCAGAAAAGCAGTATGTACCAATGACAGCAAGGTTGTGTTTTAATTGTACGAATAACATCGCGGAATATGAGGCTTGTGCTATGGGTATTCGAACGGCGATTGAATCTAAGGCAAGAGTTCTAGATGTATACGGAGATTCAGCTTTGGTCATCCACCAGTTGAAGGGAGAATGGGAGACTAGGGATACAAAATTGATTCCCTACCAGGCTTACATCAGGGGATTAATGGAGTATTTCGATTCCATCACATTTAACCACATACCGCGAGAAGGAAATCAATTGGCAGACGCATTGGCTACCTTGTCATCAATGTTCGAGGTTGACCAAGATGCAAAATTACCAATGATTAAAATGAAGAGCCAGCATATTGCCATTTCATCGAGGAGGAATCAGACGGTAAACCTTGGTATTTTGATATCAAGCATTATCTTAAGA
Organism: Vigna reflexopilosa; assembly: GCA_027742785.1. Classification (NCBI taxonomy): domain Eukaryota; kingdom Viridiplantae; phylum Streptophyta; class Magnoliopsida; order Fabales; family Fabaceae; genus Vigna; species Vigna reflexopilosa. The sequence goes on from CM050924.1 coordinate 13,628,537, forward strand.
CCCGAGAATACCCTGAGAAAGCATCTGAAAACGATAAAAGGTCGCTAAGGAGATTGGCTGGCAATTTTATCTTGAGTGGGGATATTTTATACAAGAGAAATCACGACATGGTCCTCCTCAGATGTGTGGATGCAAAGGAGGCTGAGATGATATTGAAAGAAGTGCACGAGGGTACCTTTGGCACGCACATGAATGGGCACTCGATGGCCATGAAGATATTGAGAGCTGGTTACTTTTGGCTGACCATGGAAAGTGATTGTTGCACACATGTGAGAAAGTGTGAGAAATGTCAGAAGTATGCACATAATATCAATGTGCCACCTACGACTCTAAGTGTGTTGTCTGCACCGTGGCCATTTTCGATGTGGGGGATAGATGTCATTGGAGCTATAGAGCCGAAGGCGTCAAATGGACATCGTTTCATACTAGTCGCAATCGATTACTTCACCAAATGGGTGGAGGCTGCATCTTACGCCAACGTGACTAGAAAGGTGGTGACTAGATTCATAAAAAGGGAGTTGATCTGTAGATACGGGCTCCCCAACAGAATCATCACTGATAATGCCACTAACCTGAACAACCAGATGATGGCGGAGTTATATGAGGAATTCAAAATTCATCATCATAATTCTTCTCCTTACCGTCCAAAGATGAATGGGGCGGTAGAGGCTGCCAATAAGAACATCAAGAAAATTGTGCAAAAGATGGTGGTCACCTATAAAGATTGGCACGAAATGCTTCCTTTTGCTCTACATGGATATCGCACATCGGTATGAACATCAACCGGGGCAACACCTTTCTCGCTTGTGTATGGGATGGAAGCAGTACTTCCGTTTGAGGTGGAAATTTTTACGAGTGTTAATGGAAACCCAACTAGAGGAAGCTGAGTGGGCTTAAGCTCGATTTGATCAGCTCAACCTCATTGAAGAAAAAAGGTTAACAGCAGTGTGTCATGGGCAATTGTACCAAAGAAGAATGAAAAATGCATTTGACAAAAGGGTGCATCCAAGAGAGTTCCATGAAGGCGAGCTGGTGTTGAAGAAGATCTTGCCTGTACAAAAGGATCATAGAGGCATATGGACCCCGAATTATGAGGGCCATTCGTAGTGAAGAAAGCATTTTCGGGTGGGGCACTAATTCTCACAAGGATGGACGGAGAGGAGTTACCATTACCGGTTAATTCGGATGCGGTCCAAAAGTTTTACGCATGATGATTCCGTGATAGGGGATCGATATTAAGGGATATTGACATAATCTTTATAGTTTGTTGTACTCTGTTATTTCATTCAATAAATACTGCATGGTTTCATTCATAATTTTTGTTCGCTCGCTTCTTGAAATATTGCATGTCGCGCTGAGCTTTTAGGTAAATAAAGGAAAATAAAGGTAATGATGATTAAGCACACATGAGTAAAAGCATCGCGGGTATATTCGGTTGGCACAAGCTCGTTCCTAAGGGATGTCGTGAAAGACTAAAAAAGGAGAGAATAAAAATGCACATGTTGAATTCATTGTCAATTAAGTTGTCTAGAGCATAGTACGCTCAAATAAAAAAAATAAAAAAAAGCAAATAAATAAAGTTTTGAGAAAACAATAACTGGAAGTGGCAAAGTTGTGGAGTCTTCTCCTGATTCAGAGTTTCGGGGGTAACCTGTGTTCATTTCTCGTTAAAGCATCTGCTTTCTTATTGCGTGAACCCCTAACCTTTTCATTTCCCTTCAAAACAAAGGATTGTCGTGGATATAATACTGGAGCAGTTGTCATCATTGTACCCATGCCCAATGATCCGTGATCGGGGAGCAAAAATAATGATAAAAAAAAATTGAAAAATGAAGTCGATGTGTCAACCGCTACAGAATTTCGTCTCATGGTTAAGGTTGTGGAAGGCAAGTCAAGCAAGCATCAGGATGACGTGTGGCCATTTTCTTTATCCAAATGATAAAAGAAGTTTAATCAATTGCACCCACTTTGAGCCATAAGTCGTAATCATTTTTCATCACCTTAGACAAGAATCATTCGCATATCAACGTCAACCTAAAAGGTACATCAAGGACATCCAAAATCAATGAGAATATTGTTGTAAAAAAAAAAAAAAAAAAAAAGCTCAAAAAAGGGCTACAACAGAGGCGACAAAACAAGTGACCAAAAGGGAAAGAAAGAAAGTAAAAGAACGAATGGAAAAATAATAAAAGAATGTCCAGAGTTTTAAACTCTTAGAAACTGGTTGACTCAGCACTTTGCAGATGATTCTTGTTAAAATAGTTTAACTGTTAAACACTTATTTGAGCTTTCATTATCCGTTTCTTTCATAACCCGTTTGCCTTTTAGCCACGTTACAAGCCGATTAAAGTCCACGCCGACTGAAGGTTGTTCGTCCTGATCTTTCTCACAAACTTAACTCTGGGAAGGAATGACGTGATGACTGACATCATCACTAGAAGAAAAGAAAGGACATTGAAAATGAAAACTAAAAATATAATGTAAAGTCTCCCCGTCAATCGTCTTGTCAAGAAGGAACCCTCAACTGGGGCAATCCTTCCTACCCCAAACCTTTTCACCTCCCCAAATCGTACTTACTTTGCACAGCAAAATTGGGGCAGTCTTGTGGGCCCTACATGTTTCTATGTTAACCATACCTCCCTAGATGAGGAGAACACAAATGTTAGCTCCACGTACAATCATTCAGTTATCTACTACTCGTCCCTATTTTTTCCCTCACCTTCTCGGGTTCAGGTCAAATCGTATTGCAGGAAGCGATAAAGAGAGCTTGAACTCATGGTTGCACCCTTCTCTTTCTCATTAGAGGGCTCGCTGTCTCCTGACATTTTTATGACTACGTTTTGAACGTACATCAGGTTTGGTGACGATGTTGACAATGAGTTTCAAACATGGGCAGTCTAAGAGAGAGTGGCAAAAAAAAAAAAAAACCAAGCAAAGGTTTCATGTGTTTTATGCATTCATGCACCCTCGTGACATTACATCATACATTTCATAATAAGCAAGGTATTTTGTTTGAAAAATCCTTGAGGCACAAGGGAAGTTGTGAAAAGGTTAATACAACAATTGCTTTTAAGTTTATTCGATGTTTTGCTCGGTGTTTACCCACGTTTCAGAAGTTTCAAATCCAAGTTTTCGTTGTTGTTGGCCCTCTGCAAGGCAATGGTCAAGTCCAGATTTTAGTTTTTCTAAACGACCCTCTGCTTCGCAATGGTCGAATTCAAGTTTTCTTCTGTGATATTGGCCCTCTGCAAGGCAATGATCGAATCCAGATTTTCGTTTTATGTGTTGACCCTCTGCTAAGAAATGGTCTAATCCCATCTTGTTGTCGTATTACTGGCCATCTGCTCGGCAGTGGTCAAATCCAGGTTGTTGTTCTACGATATGGACCCTCTGCTCGGCAATGGTCTAGTCTAGATTTTCGTTTTATGTTGTTGACCCTCTGCCCGGCAATGGTTAAATCCCAGTTTGTTGTTCTGCGATATCGGCCCTCTGCTAGGCAACGGTCGAATCCAGGTTTTAGTTTGGTGTTACCGGCCCTTTGCTTGGCAATGGTCAGGTCCAGTTTTTGTTCGGTGTTGCTGACCCTATGCTAGGCAATGGTCAATTTCAGTTTGTTATTCTACGTGTTGACCCTCTGCTCGGTAACGGTCGAATTCAGCTTGTTATTTTACGTGTTCGCCCTCTGCTAAGCAATGGTCGAATCCAAGTTTTCGTTCCTGTTTGTTGGCCTTCTGCTTGGCAATGGTTGCCTTCTTTGCAATCTCACATTTTTCATGGATTTGGCTAATCTTATGTCTGGTATTCATCTTCCTTCATTTCGCCTCCTTAGAAATCCAGACGAAATTTGTATTTCTATCTTTACTTATCTTTTACAATATAATATGAAAATATCACTTTGTCATATTATCTAGTAAAATCTAAGTAAAGAGGGGCAGCTATCAATACCAAATTTCGTCCGGATTGGTTTTTGGCTTTATCGTATTCTATTGTCTTATGTTTTATTATTTACTCAGTTTGATTTACATTGTTATTTTCATTTCTTTTCTTTTTCTTATTCTTATTTCCCTTTTTTAGTATTCTATTTTTATTTTATTTTATTTTACTTTTCCTTTCATAATTTCCACTTTTAAACTTTGTTTTTACTTCTTATTTTTATTTTTAGTTTTGTTCTAATATAATTACTATAAAAAAATAAAAAATAAAGAGATTAGAATGTTCTATTTTGTCTTTAGTTAAAAAAAAAACTTTTGTCGGGAGAAAGGACGACGCATGGGAGGAGTTAGTGGGTGCAGACGCGATTTGGATTGGCAGAGAAAAAACGGTTACGAGGAATCTCAGAAAAGGTAGAAGAAGGGAATTTTGAGGGAGAGAGTGGGGACCGAAAGAAAAGACTAGAGAGCCTTCAGGAAAATCATCATCGATTCCTAGGGGGAGCATCCAGATTTTTCACCCGCAAAGAAAGACAGAGGTCGGCTAGGAAGAAGGAGAAGGGATCACCGGCTTCACGCACCAAGCAATAACACAGGAGCTCTAAGAGGTAAGGAACTCCTTCACTGGTTCATATTGTCATATATATTGGAATAAGCACACCTTGCTCACACCCTGTTCATATAAGCTGGCTGCATTGTATGTCATTTTATGCTTGATTTTGCTCTGTTTGAGTATGATATTATGGTGTGAATGTTTTCCTTTCTCTGGTCCAACGCATAAGCACACTTCCACTTTAACCTGAAACCTGTTTGATTCATTCCTTGATTCCTATTCCATCTTTGCCGCCAAAATCTTCACCATCTCCATTTTCATCCTTCTTGATACACCTATTCACAGTTCCCCTGCATTAAAAAACAACAACAAAACAATGAACAGAAGAAACCAAATCCATCCCAACTCACGCAATACATCTATCGTCCTCTCCAGCCATCACTGATCTCAATCTCTCTGCTCTTGAAACCCATCCCATTCGGTCAACATGAACCACGTCTCACGACCGTCAACAAGTAGAGACCAGTACTTTCCTTGTAGAACCCAAACCTACCAGCTGTTATTCCTCATACACAACCCCATTATCATTATCAACCCTGACTTGTGATACCGAAACCCACAGTGTCGTTTCCGTGCGAAAAAAATTAATCCAAACACCCACCTCGAATCAATTACGGCGGCAATGACAAACCCAGTCTGATAATGGAGCTAAGTTCTCTTCCTCTGTTCACCTCAAGCTGCCAACGAAGGGGTTAACCCTCAAACATGGTCTCGGCCCTGTATCCTCTAGTAATTAAACAATGGGACCCCTAGAGGTGGTAGGCGCGGTGGCAGTTTTAGGGGTGGCTGTGACGGTGGCGATTTTAGGGGGGGCAGAGATGGATTCGGCGGCAGCATCAGCAGCGAATCTGGTCGAACCAAGGGCGCGTAGGATGGCAGCGTGAAGGGAAGAAGAGGGGGTCTCCGGCGATTCACGAAGGAGAGAATCGTCTCTCTCGTGAGACGAAGTGGAGAGAGGAAGTGAGTTCGGCGCCGTGACCGACAAGCATCCTGGCGGCGAGCAGCAGCAGCGGCGAGGTACGTCACGGGGGTCTGGTCCGAAGAAGTAGTGGCGCATGTGCAGCGGAGGCAAACCCTCCCTGGGTTGCCGTTTTCGAAGGGAGACGAGGGAGAGAAGGCAGTGGCGTTGTGGTCGGCAGTGGGTCTCGTGGCACGAGTTGTCGCCGGCGAGGCCAAGGCGTGTTCTGGATGAGGCGACGGTGGCCGACTCTGGCAGAGGCGGCGGTGAGCTTATGGGCAGAGCAAGAGACCTTGGGTCTCTGGAGAGTGTGTGAGCTGAGGGAGTGGGGAATGAGATTGAGCCTCCTGAACCCCTAGGAAATTCTAGGTTAGGCAAACCACCACCGGATCCAGTGCAAGGCCCAGCCCAAGAAAAAATGCTTTCTCCTTTGCGTAACCCCCATGCTTCACTCGCGCAGCCCCATACATCCTCGGGCCAGTGTTAGGCCAAGCCCAAGCAAAAATGCTTTCTCCTTCGCGTAGCTCCCATTCTTCACCCGCGCACCCCCATACGTTCTCTTGGCCTGGGCTCAGGCCCATTCTGTTCTTAAAAAATAATAGCAAAAGAAATAAAATTCCTTTTCTTGCCTATATCCCCTATTCTCACTTCCTCACCCCCTTTTAGTTTGGGTTTAGGCCCAATCCGTTTATAAAAGAAAAAATAGTTTAGACACCCCATTTTCTCATTTGGGCACCCCCATTATTTGTTTTATTTTTATTACTTATTTATTTATTTACTTTTCTTCATTTATTTTATTTTGTTCCCTTATTTATCTTATTTTATTTGTTTTTATTTTATTATTTTTATTGTTGTTTTTGTTTTTTAGTTTGTATTTTATTTTATTTATTTATTCTAAATATCTATTTATTTTAAAATACATATTTAATAATACATAAAAAATAATAATAAATAAATAAAATATTTATATATATATATATATATATATATACAAAATTTACAAAAATATTTTAAACGTTTAGGCACATGTGTGAACGCACGCATCGTCCTTGTGCTAAAACCTTTTCTTCTTCTTTTCTAAAATAGAATAAAAGTATTTTAAAGGTTTAAGCACACGTGTGACCGCTTGCGTCGTCTGCTAAAAACCTCTTTTTCTTTTTATAAAAAAAATTACAAAAATACATTTTAAATGTTTAAGCACACGTGTGACCGCTCGCTTCGTCCTTGTGCTAAACACCTCCTTCTTTCTAATAAAAGAATTTACAAAAAATATACATTTTAAAGGTTAAGCACCCGTGTGACCGCTCGCGTCGTCCTTGTGCTAAAAACCTTTTCTTCTTTTTTTAAATAAAATTACAAAAAATATACGTTTTAAAGGTTAAGCACACGTGTGACTGCTCACGTCGTCCTTGTGCTAAAAACCTTTTCTTCTTTTTTTTAAAATAAAATTACAAAAAATATACGTTTTGGGGTTTAAGCACACGTGTGACCGCTCGCGTCGTCCTTGTGCTAAAAACCTTTTCTTCTTTCTTAAATAAACTTACAAAATATATGTTTTAAAGGTCGAACACTCGTGAGATCATCCGCATCGTCCTTGTGTTCAATACCTTTTTCTCTTATAATTAAATAATGATATAAGTACTCGTGCGATCGTCCGCATCAGCCTAGTACTTAATATCTTCAATCTAAAAAATTAAATAATGGTATGAGTGCTCGTGTGATCGTCCGCATCAGCCTAGCACTCAATACTCTTAAGTCTTCCTAAATAAGTAGATAACAATATGAGTGCTCGTGTAATCGTTCGCATCGTCCTAGTGCTTAATATCGTTATTTCTCTTTTAAAAAATAATTAAAAATATTTAAATACCATTCTAAAGGTATGAGTACTCGTGTGACCGTTCGCCTCGGCCTAGTACTCATTACCTTTTTTTCTCGAAAATGTCAAAAAAAAAACAAATATATAAAATCTTCAAAAGCTAAAAACATCAACACTTTCAAACAAACAAACAATCTTTCAGCCAGAACTACGTGATCCTTGATTCTCCATCAAGAGTGGAGATACGTAGGAGCAAGGCTAGTCCTTGTCAGGTTCACTTCCCTAAAAATCCAAATTATTCATAATCATTTCCAAACAAATTTTCCCAGACAATTTTCTCAAACAATTTCTCAACAAAATTTTCATCACAGTTTCAAAAAGAACTACGTAACCCTGATTTCTCATTTTGAATGAGAATACGTAGGAGCAAGGTCAATCCTTGTCGGGCCTAAAAAACTAAAAAATGTATTTTGTTTATTTTGAATTTTATTTTAGGGGATAGTTAAACATTTTGAAAACCACATCATATTCGCGCATTTAGTTAAAGGTACTGCCTTAGGGTAGGCGTTGTAGGGTGCTAACACCTTCCCTACGCGTAACCGACTCTCGAACCCAGAATATGGTTTTCGTGGACCGTGTCTTATTATTTTATGGTTTTTTCGTAGTTTTCCAGAATAAACTATGGTGGCGACTCCAAATCTCTTTTTCAAAACCCGTTTCTTTTTTGGATCGTCGTCCCGTCGCGATTCCGGTTGCGACAGGAAGTCAAAAAAATGGCTTCAGAAATCTCTGCTCAACGCAAGAAGTCAGAAAAATGACTCATGCCTCAAGCTGCTTGTGGGGATGTCAGAAAAATGGCTTCAGAAATCCCCGCTCAACGCGGGAAGTCAGAAAAATGACTCCTGCCTCAAGCCGCTAGGGGGAAAGTGAGAAAAATGGCTTCAGATATCCCTTGTCAACGCAGGAAGTTCAAAAAAGAACTCTTATAAGTCAACTACTCAACAGGTTCAGCTTTATCAAGTTCCAAATAAATATTGAAGCGTATACTTTATTTAAAAGCATATTTTTTGGAGTGAAAATCTCTTGCAGAGGAAAAAGTTTCAAAGAGAACTCTTAGCATTTTCTGTTCTAAGGAGTAGATCCAAAGAGAATTCCTAAAGTTGGCCGCTCGGGAGCAATGAAGACTTAAAGCATTGAAGATAGACTCCCTAAATACAACGGGAGTGACCTCATTTAAAGCTCATAATAATCCCTACGCACCTCTTTTAATAAAGAGCTTGCTCGGACTTTGGGGGCTTATGTACTATATGAAGTATATCAATTGGAATTGATTGTCATTAAGCAGGTACTAATAGGTCAGATTGCCTTACGCTCTACAAATATACGACATTAATGATTAATTATTGGGTTTGATTACCTAAAATATATTGCACTAATGGTTAATCAATGGACGTGGCTGTCACAAGCCTTATTACTAGACAACTGATGTCCAAGTACAATCATCCTTTTCTATCCTAATAAAATATAGAGCTCTTTATGAAACATATATGACTTGAGTATCAAAGTGTCTTCTACAGGTCAACAACCCATTGGAGTACCAATTCAACCGAAACAGTAACCATAATTTTTGTTTTTAAGTTTGAAAATTTTGTCCCATAAACAAATTTTACAAGTAAATGAACAATAAGATGATGAACAAGGCAACTCTATTGTTACACATAAAATGAATCCAACTCAATATTTAGTTCTAGAATGCATATAATAAAGATTAGTGGTGAAAAGACAACTCTAAGATTTCATAAAAATATATAGGACAAATGTGGAGATTTTTAATTCAGCCAGAAGATATTTAACAAGAAACAACTTTTGTTTCCTTAAGTATGTTAGGATACACAAAATATAACTTAAAATATATTTAACTTATTTTCAACCGTGTTCTTATGGTTTATATATATATATATATATATATATATATATATATATATATATATATATATATATAAATTTATTGTCTTAATATTTTAAATTAAAAGTGTGTCAATATTTTATGTAAATTTGACTCAAATCACATAAATAATATTTCTCTAATAAATTCTCACTATAAAGTTCATCAGTAGTATCAAAGCTAATGGTTTGTCAAGGTAAACATTTAGATCATCATTATAACAATAAAAACAAAACATAACAAATACCATACCAACAACAATAATAATTAAAAATCATCATACACTTGAAGAAAAATATATCATATAAAAAGAACTTACCCTTAAAGGAAGATTCTTGGAAACCATCCATATGAAGTTTCACTTGAATATAAGAGAAAAGTTCTATAAACAACTATTTTTGGTTAAAAGTTATATATATATATATATATATATATATATAATCCATCAATGTATACATTAAAAACTTTATTTATAAAGTAGGCTAGTTTAGTGATAGTCACATGTAACAATATTACACAAAATCTATAGAAAGGGGATTGGGAACAAAAAGATCCCAATCTATTTAATTGAAGAGTAGAAGTAATAGGAGTTGATTAAGACTTAAAGTTAGTATTGTTGAGCTTTTGAAGAAGTTCTTTAATCTATTTAGACTGATAGGTAGAGAATTTCATATGAATTTTTGTTGTAGACAACTTCAAAGAATTATTTAAAGGTTCGCAAATTTTTCAACAAGAATAATTTGTGTAAATGAGAGATGATGGAAAAGAATAAAAAATATTGATGATTTTCTATTTTTTTCATAGTGAAAAATATATGACAATATATCTAACCTACCATTTATAGCATGTACAAGTCTTTAACAAGAATGAGAGGATTTGATTGGACCACAATTTAAAATAAGTTTTTCAACTCAATCCAAACTAATGAATGAGTTATTAATTAATGGTTTAAACCCTTGGATAGTCCTCATATTTGTTGGAAATCTCAACAGGGTCCTCGTTTTTTCAACTGTCAAAATTAGGTCCATATACTTGTAAAATGTCTCAATTGGGTCCAAATATTTGAAAAATTAAGCCAATTAAGCCCTGTCCATTAAGTTTTCATCGGCGTTAAAATATGATGACGTGGTGCACGCTAATGTAAGAGTGTTTTATTATGTGGAATTTTTTTTAAAATTAAGAGTTTTTGACGTGGAAAAATTTATTCCTCCAACCAATCATTGCCCTTTAGCCTGCCACATCACCACCCTTGACACATTAGCATCATCTCCTACCTCCAAAAACCATAATTTTCCTTTAAACAGAAACCTAGCCGCCATTGCCGAACCGCCACCGTCGCAAGACCGCCATCCACCACGCGCACAACACCGTCGCGATCGCCTTCGTCGCGCCTTCAACTTGCAAAAGGAAATACAGAAAATGCAAATGCAATCTGAATCCAAAATAGAATCTAAGCGCAAGAACCCCAGGAAGCCGTCATCACAGTTGCGATTCGCACCCTCCATCACGAACATCATCTTCCTTCAGCTTGCTTTGAGACTTGCAAGGAGAGCCAGAAATAGAAATGCAAGTCTCGCATCCTCAATTGACAAACAACCGTGAGCCCTAACACTTTCTCTCTCACTTCCATCGATCTCTGATTCCAATTTCTCACTGATCCCAATCAGTTTTCTTCCACCCATTTTTATACTGCATATTGAAAGTGAAGATGCAAAGTTTCCGCATTGCGTGGCGTTTCTTCCACCCATCAAATTCATCCTCAATTTCTTTGGTACATCAAAATCCTAAACCCACTTTGGGGTTTTTACGGTGCTGAACAAAACAGTGATAAAGAGAGGAGCGGTGGTTAACATAACATGAATGATTTAGGGTTCGCCATTTTGGGGTTTTACGGTGTTGGTTGGCAAAGAGAAGTTGATCATGGCTGATGAGGTTAACAAAGGATGAGATGCTCTCTGGGTGAGGAGGAATGAAGCTAGGATTTTTTTGAATGCTGCTTCTATTTTTTTTTAATTTACTAAATTCTATGTCATAATTTAATTATTTCCACGTAATAAAATATCCACCTCAGCATATTCATTGTCATAACATTTTAATGCCGTTTGTGAAAACTTAACGAACAAGGCTTAATTGGCTTAATTTTTCAAATATTGAGACCTAATTGAGACATTTTATAAGTATATGGACCAAAATTTTGACAGTTGAAAAAATGAGGACCTACTTGAGATTCCCCAACAAATATGAGGACGATCTGAGAGTTTAAACCTTAATTAATCTAGGAAATAAGCATAAATCAAACCACAAACATTTGAATGAAAGCATAAATGAATATACAGAAAGTAGGAGTACAAAGAATTAAAATTAATTACATCCAACCTCAACACGAGATAGTCCAGCAACATGCATGTGTCCAAGGTGCTCAGGCCGTCCAATTTGCATTCGCAAGAATGTCATGATAACCTTTTAAAGTGAAAGTACCTTGGGCGCTTTGCTCAACCAAGAAGCCCTACAACATAATAAAATAAATTTAACATGTAATCTATATAAAATATTATTTATTTAAAGAAAATTTATATTTCAGAGATTTGTCATGCGATGTTAGAAGTGTAGGAGCCCAAGGATTGTAGATGGGCTAACTTTCATTTTTCATAATGAGATGGTGCTAAAGGAGGTTGTGGATAGTTATCCTTCATCATCTTCTTTTCAAGTTTTCTACATCCACCATGAGGCAATAAGTTAGCTTTTATTTTGAGCACTTATCTCTTAGGCTTTTATCCTCTTTTCCTGTAATATATAAAATCTATTTTATGAACAAGTTCAACCTGTACACAATGATCAATGGAGAAATGAATGGTTTCAAGTAAACTAACCTTCCATCCTTCAAATGTATGAATCTCAACAAATCCAAACGAGCATTTAATCCATGTTGTCTTTTCTTTAATGTTAAGTAGCATATCAATCAAGTTATCACACACATTCTTTTCTATTTGCATTACATCTATACAATGTCTAACCTCTAACTTTGACCAATATGAAAGAAAAAGAATATTAATTTTTTCTTCCAAGGACTCATTGTAGATGACTTCTTGGATGTTTTCCCAAATACATGATTTACTTTATTAACTTTTTCATGAACTTGAAAGTTAGTCAATGAAATTGTGCATCATCATTCTCTTGATGTCTATTGAATGTTTTTTTTAACCTTTGATAAGGATGATTAGATTGAATGTTTTATGACCCTTGACACTATACTTTGACAAATAATCGTAAGTTGAAAAGTAATTAATGATGCAAAATAACATTACATGTATAATAAAAGTTTCAGAAACAACAACATTAAATAATTCAACCCCATTAGACTTCAAATCTTCAATTAGTGGAGTGAGAAAAATATCTATGTAATTTTCAAACTGCATAGACCAAATATCTCTCTTGCATAGTCCATAAGATAACTTGTAAATGAATAAATAATGGACCAACATTAAAATAAAATCATAAAACCAGTTTTACAGTGTACAAATAATTTACAAAACATTAACTCCCAAGGATACAGAAGTCTAATTTAACTATATGATAACTATATATATAAATCCTATAAGTCCTATTTTTATTAAAAATCCTATAAATCGTTATATATATATATATATATATATATATATATATATATATATTCGTTACCTTTTAAGCTTAAGTTAAATTTATAATAAGTAAAATAAAGTTTATGCTCGTAGGATTATATTATTGATTCTACATAATCATTTACGTATATCATCTCATCCAAATCTTTAACCTAATTTAATGTTTACGGAATCTGTTGACACCGTCATTTTAATTAGACTTTATATAAATCCATGGCTATAAAATTTAAGCCTTTTTTCTAAGTAACATTTACACCTTACATTTAATATACTTTTCAAAAGTAATTGAGTAAATCTTCAGTAAACCTTTCTATACATTTTATATATATATAAAAAAATTATATGAATAAGTGATTGTGAACATAATCAATTATATCGTTTAATGGAATTCAAAAGATAATTTAGTAAATTGTTAACTATTAAACTTATTTAGGATTTGGTGAAACACGTAATTACACGAGAACAAAACGACGGGCTGAACGCGAAAATCTGAAAAGCGGAGAAGAAGCAATGATTTCGGCTTCTTTCTAGCCAAACCAAACACTTCCTTAGTGCCCACACGCGTTTTCACAACACTATAAATACCACCACCCTCTCTTAATTCTTCCATCACAGAATAAAAGAGAAAACCTCACTGCACCTTCAACACTTGTTTGTTCGTTCTCTTTCTTTCTGCACTTTCTGTAGCCATGGCATCTCAAGCATTCTCCGTCAACTTCTTCCTCGTTGCTCTCATCGCAGCACTTTTCTTCGCCGTGGCCACCGCTGAAGAATTATCTCCGGCCCCGGCACCGGGACCTGATGCCGGAGCAGGCGCTTCCGTGTCAAGCTCCATGGCCGTGATTGGAGCTTCGATTGTGGTTTCAATGTTTGCGATATTGAAGCAGTGAGTTTATTGGAACGGTGATCTGATTGCGATTGTGTGTTATGGAAAGAGAGAGAGATTATGATATGATGTAAACTGAACCCAGGTGTCGGTGAGATGTAAGAGGATTTCTAATTCTTTTTATCTTTCGTCCATCTTTTCATCCATAAATTAATATATTCTTAATTCTTTATAATTCATCATTACTCACTCTTCACTTTTATATTTATTTACTCCATATGATTAAAATGGTTTATTTCTTATAATTAATAATTATATAAAATCACTAATAACATTAAAAAATCATTAAGAATGATTATTGCAATCTTTATCGATGAATAAAATTAGAGCCATTACAGATATTTCTGTGCGCTTCCTTAGCTACTCTAAGCCACTGTGTCATTTCAAAGCTACTTTGCATTAATATGTTGAAAAATTATTATTTGACGCTCACCTTTTTTTTTTTCACTTTCCAATTCATTTTAATGATAAAATGTTATATTTGACTAATAAAAATAAAAATAAAAAATTTTAAAATGATAATGATAATAATAATAATATTCATAGGTACTAAATGGTAATATAACAAAAATATAGTGTCAACATTTTTCCGTAATTATAAATGTACAATATAAGCTAATTATATAAATGAGATATAAGTACTTTTATATGAATGATTAGGAAGATTATCATTAATTCATCTCAAAATATTAAGTTTATTGTCTCCGTGATTAGTCACCACGCACATAAGTATAGAATTACAACATAATAGTTATTGCATGTTTTCATGGTAACATGGGTCAATTATCCACTATTTCATCTCTTTTTCATCATCACATCAATAGCACATATTTGAAAGGAGGAAAAGAGATCCCAAAGTTTTCTTGGATTCCTTCACACATGATATACTATATTATTGTAAGAATTATACGTGATTAAGAGTTAAATACATAGAGTTATGGGTTTGAAAAATGGGATTAAAGTGAACTTGTTCATCCATATTTACTTATTAAGTTAATAATAAGTCAGTTGAACTTAGTTTCTTTTTTTTAGTGAATTAAAAAATTTAAACTCAGTTTCACTTAGTGTGGATTGATAATTAGCGAGTTAAGTCAAGGATATTTAAATCTTCAAATTTATGTTATATTTTTGTTGTAGTACAATAAAAATGGATTAAGTCAATTCATGTTTGTATAATCATATAATCAAAGCATTTATTTTCTCTAAACATTATTATAAGTATATTAGTCATAAATTAAAATTTCAATCTAAAAAAGAAGTAAATTAAATATTAAAATTATTCAAAACATAATTAACCAACATTCTAATATTTAAAAGTATTAAATTTTCAATCTACAAAATTAAAAAGTAATAAATTATTATAATAAAAAATAATGAAAAAATAATAATAAAATTATTGATGAATTACGACTCAACTCATTTTTAATCCTATTCAAATTCATTTAATTTACGGATTACGGAAGTCAAATCAATTTAATTCACATTTAAAATAATTAAGTTTTAATACAAGCTAATCGAACTTGTGACAAATCAGGTTAACTTACAAAATTTGAATCCATAGATTAAAACACCTCAAATCCTTTATTATATATAATATTTTTACTGATATATAAAAAAGAAATTATTTGTTATCCCAAGACCTTCATGATTAGAATATAATAAGCAGATCCATGTTTTAAGATTAGTCCACTGCTAGTCTAATATACTATAGTTAAAATTCTTCTTTTGCAGTATTTCAATATCTACCAATTCTATAAAATTAATTAAATTAAATATTTTTTTTCTTAAAATTTTAATAAAAAAATATGTTTAGTTTTAAAATTAAATGATAAAGCATTTAATTTATATATGATATGAAATTTAACGTCGTTAGGACAAAGGATATGTAAGTGTGTTATTTGTTGAAAATAATATTTTCTATTCAAGTTTTACAACACACAAAATATTAGATATTTTAAAATTAAATTTAGGAACAAATTATAACATGTATAACACATTGAATATATATTGTTTAAGAGAGTTAAGGTTATCTATTTATTAAGTTTTGGGTATTTGGATGGTTGTTCTCGTCATCATTTATTTGTAAGTTTCGTTCTGTCCAAATGAGAAATTATCTGTAGAAGGTACTTTAATGTTAAAATCAGTAAAAATTCAACAATTTTAGTAGTTAATGCATAATAAATACAATTGCATACCTTTGTACATTAACCTATATTTATAGATTTCAGAATGGACTTTGGATTACTAACGGCCCAATCAACACTAATCATGTTTTGTCGTAAGTTAAACACTGTACCAAGTAATGTCGGTCATGATGACCATGTGGTCATCCTGATTGGGATTTGATGCCTTGAAGTCCTCGTCCGTGAATGTTATTGGTGGCATGGACTTAGGTGTGTGGTCCACTAGGTGGACGGTGTAATACCCATGAAAAAGAAAATATTTATAGTAGTAAATTTTAGTATTTTATTAGTAATAATAATTTTAATGGATAGAAAAATGTGAATTTTGGATATAAAATTATAGTAATTTTAGAAGGAGAGGTTCAAATTTTTGGTAACTTATTTAGTAAATTTTTTAAATTGAATAGTAAAAAGTAAATAGTAAATAGTAAAAAGTGAATAATAAAAATAAATTTTCAGCATTAAGATTCCTTAGCATGGAAGAAATTAGTAGGTAGAAATTAGGATCAGATTTGGTGAATAAATGATTAAAATATTATTTTCAAATAATATTAAAATAATAAATAATATTAAAATATTAATGAATAGTAATTTTTTTTTACTATAAATAGCCATGGGAGGGAAGGTTATTATGCACCAAGAAGAGGAATCAAGTGAGAGTTTGAGAAATAGAGAAGAAATAGTTAGGGAAAAATTTTTAGTTGCAAGAAGAGTAGAGGTTCTGAAGAGTTTTCGGGGAAACAAATTTGGAGCAGGAGATTAAGTCTGGAATAGAGGTAATGGGGGGGGCTACTTTTCTTTGTTTATATTTGATGGGAATAAGTGTATGCATGTAAGGGGGAGTGACCATGAAAAATGTTAGTTGTTGTAGGTAAGGGCTATATCTATGGAGTATGATAACATGAGGTAGTGGTGTTGGTTTCATCTTTAAAATGCATGGGTATACATTTTATGAAGAGTTGGGGTATACCTTTGATATATGTGCATGTGTATAACTTTGATATTGGGTTGGGGTATACTTTGATATATGTTTTATTTGGGGTATAGCTTAATATATATGTTGCATGGTGTATAACTTTGATATGTTTAATGCATGGGGTATAACTTTATTAAATGTTTTGCATGTGTATAGCTTTATATTGGGTATAAGTTTTATGAAGGGTTGGGGTACACTTTATATATATATATTTTGTAAGGGGAGCTAATCTTTCTTGTATATGATTTTTATCCATGTTATGATAATGAATATGAGTTTTTGAGTATGTTAAAATTTTGGTAATGGTAGTTATCTATTCACTTATATAAATTTAGTTTTCATGATTATAATTTTCTTATTTTCGAGTTCGTATGGTAAAACTTTTCTTTTAATTATTTTGACCGTTGGATTTAGCTAAACTTTTAATACATGAGTCCTAAGACCTATTTCTTCACTTTGACCGTTTAGATTTGTAATTAGAAGTCTGTACTTAGAGAAATAAATCCTGCATGTTTGAGTAAATTAATTACCCCTGTAGATCTGTTACTGATGCATCTCGGTAAAATATATATTATGACTTATTTGACCGTTAGATCAACTTGAAAATTTTATATATGATTCTTAAGATATATTAATACACTTTGACCGATCGGATTTTTAATTTAAAGTCTATGTTTGGAGAAAATAATTTTTAAGTTTTGAAAAATCTGATGAACACTATATTTCTGTTCTTAAGTTATCATGGTAAAAATTTCATATCTATTTTATTTACCGTTAGATTGAGCCCAAAATTTAGTATGTAATTCATAAGACATATTAAGTCATTTTGACCGTTCAGATTTGTAATTAAATGTCTGTGCTTAGGGAAATTAGTTCCGCATTTTGATTATAATTGAAAACCACTTAAAATTCTGCACCTGAGTTACCTCGGTAAAACCTCAATATCTATCTAGTTAACCGTTGGATCAACCTGAAATTTTAATATGTAGTTTATAACAAATAGTGAATTATTGTGACCATTCAGATTTGAAATCGGAGTTACAGATTTAGAGATATTAATTTCGTATCTTCTCAGGGATCTCAATATTGCTTAATTTCTATTTTTTTTTATATCTATATTAAATTTCGGTGTTAATATTATATGCTGTTGTTTTAAATATGTAAATAAGAAATTTGTTAAAAACTAGTTGAGGAACGCTTTGGCTAAGGAAAGACTTGGTACTTAAGTTGTCCATTGTGACACACCTCTCTTTCCTGGAAGTCTACTCGACAAGTTTTTAACTTAAATCCTATTGAACAGATTATGTATTGTTAAATTATTGTGTAATATATCTTGTTGGAATATATTCAGTTTGTTTGATTTCTGAAATGATTGGATTTTTATTACATTTGAATTTATGCATCTGAACATGATTGTGAACTATAATGATGTTATTTATGTGGAAAGTATGTGATATAGTCAATATGTATGACTTTTGGGATGGATGGACGTGATGCATATTGGTGTATGCATTCTGATATGTTGTTGATGCATATTGGTGTATGCATTCTGATTTGGTGCATATTGGTGTATGCATTCTAATCTGTTATTGATGCATATTGGTGTATGCATTCTGATTTGGTGTTTGATGCATATTGGTGTATGCATTGATGCATATTGGTGTATGCATTCTGATTTGGTGTTTGATATATATATTGATGTATGCAATGTGGTTTAGTGTATAACTCATATTTGTTTATGTAATTTGATCTGGTAAAGTAAGCATAGTATGGTTTGGTATCGAGGTATGGTTATTATATTGAATTGTTAGCTCACCCTTACTTGTGTGTGCATGTGAATGCGATGATCGTATAATGCGTGATATTATACGGGAGCAGATGAAGGAATGTCGTCTGAAACAATACTAATGAAGAAGGAGATCGAAGAATAAGTTAGAAGAATTCAAGTTATACTTAGGAGTTTATAGTTGAAATCTGAGTTTAAAATATGTATATCAACTGTGAATTTTTAAGTGTGAGATTATGGGAGGTTACCGTAAATGTAATGTTACAATATATAAATTATGAATTATCCCATGTGAGATATTGGGATGTTACATTAATGGTATCAGAGCAGTTCGTCCTTAGGATGACCTCTGTGTTGTGGGTTTTCCGTGTCTTCTCTGTGAAGAATTGAGTCTAAATGGTATAATTTACCATTTCCTTCAAATCTAGATAGTAAAGTATTGTGTCTAACTACCATGACTTTTACCATAGATGATTTTCCTTTCTTAATTTTGAGGGTTTGAGGAAAGATATTACAATTAGTTAAAGCCTTCGAAAATAGGGAGATATAATACCAGAGTTTAGGTTTCAAAGGATGAGTGAAGATGTTAGTGTTTAGAAGTAATGTTTTAAGAAGTTTTCGAGAACAAAATGAGGAGGTGAGATATCTTACGTTGCATAAGAAGAGTTGAGTTCAAAGGCTAGAATAAAAAGAGCTTTGGGAAAGCATTAGTGTAACAAGGTTAAAGGAATCAACCATGTTCTGTATATCAGTGGTGTGAGGAGTGAAATTATCCTACGAACTCATTATAAAACGTAATAACAATAATTCTCTGTGTGAACAGAGAAATAACCCGCACGCAACCCAACCTTGAAACATGTAATATACTTAGCTTGGCAAGGGTTTGGGGAGTGAACTCATCTAGTTTTTAGTATGTGTACCGAATGAGAAAATTGAAATTAATTACTAGGGAATTACGATGCGTATATGTTTAACTATTTATGAATTATAAATTAATTAAGTAAATGAAGTCAATCTTTTGCTACTGGTTTTCACATGATATTATCTTTGATTATTAGTTTATGTGAAATTTACATATATTATGTCTAGTATACGACTGCTCATGATTTCATAATTCATATAATGAACATATACTGCTTGTTATTATTTTATGGTATAGCGATTCGTGGTTGTTTTGAGTGAACTTCAAATTTATAAACATGTTTGATGCATTCTCAACTATTATTTGTCAGTTGATGCTAGAACAACTGCATGTCACAGAAGGAGGCCAACATAATGGATTGAATGCATGAGAAATTGGTGCACACAAGGTGTTTCTGAAATGATACAGTGAATGAATGGTGAGTGTTTTAGGTCTCTAAGCTCAGAAGACCTTCAAATAGGGAAGGAAGCTAGAGGAGAGTGGGATGAATTGTCACACAATAGGTGATCCAAGAGTATAAAGTTCTGGAGTAATCTTAACAACAATTCATCTTCAAACATGAATCTTTACAAAGGAGAGGTCCTTCTATTTATAGGTGAAGAAAGACCTCCATTTTTGACTTGCTTATCTTCCAAAATAAAAAACAAAGTGTGTTGGAGAAGCTAAATAACTTGGAGGTCATATTTCACCCAAGCACACACAAAAAACATGCTAAATGAAGAAATTTGGTTCGTGGATGCTAGGCGCATGGAAGCAGAGGCTGGGCGTTTTGCGCATTTCGAAAGGCATCCTGACTTCGAGCTTCAATCCGGAAGTTAGGTGCTTAAATCCGTACAACACTATTTTTTCTCCTTCTTTTAATTCCTTTGCTTCCTTTAGCTTGCCACGCTTCCTAGGATGATTATGCATGGTCTCCAACCTTTATTTAGTCCCTACAAAATAATGCAAATGTATTTAGAAAAGAGAAGAAGGATTTTAGTAAGTAATTATCCATAGGAATAATGTGTTAGGTGATCCTTCTTCTTCTTGAATCTACTTTGACATAGCTCTTTTAAGAGGACCTATGTGCATCTTTAGATGGTTCGCCATCAGTTCCTCCTTCTTAAAAAAGATCTGTCCTCAGATCTGCATTGTCTTGTTGATCATCTCCTATGAAAGGAATTAAGTCGTAGATGTTAAAAGTAGGACTGACACCATAACCTGGCTCTGATACCAAATGATGGAAGCAAGTCCAAGCTTCATGCTAGAACAACTCCATGTCACAGAAGGATGCAGCGAAATGGATTGAATGCTTGGGAAATTGGTGCACACAAGGTATTTGTGAAATGGTTCAGTGAATGAAGGGTGAGCGTTTGAGGTCTCGAAGCTCAGAAGACCTTCAACAGGGAAGGAAGCTAAAGGAGAGTGTGATGAATTGTCACAAATAGGTGATCCAAGAGTATAAAGGTCTGGAGTAATCTCAACAGCAATTCATTTATACTTCAAAGATGAATCTTTACAAAGGACCTCCATTTATGATTTGCTTCTCTTCCAAAGTAAAAAACAAAGTGTGTTGGAGAAGCTAAATCACTTGGAGTGCATGTTTCATTTAGGCACACATTAAAAATGTGCTTAATGAAGAAATCTGGTTCACAGGCACTAGGCGCATGGAAGCAGAGGCTGGGCGTTTTGTGCATTTATGGAGGGCATCCTGGCTTTGAGCTTCAATCCAGAAGTCAGGTGCTTAAATCCGTACAACACTCTTTTTTCTTCTTCTTTTGATTCTTTGCCTCCTTTAGGTTTCTAAGCTTCCTAGGTTTATTATGCTCCAACCTTTATTTAGGCCCTACAAAATAATGCAAATGTATTTAGAAAAGAGAAGAAGGATTTTAGTTAGTAATTCTGCATAGGAATAATGTGTTGGGTGATCCTTGTTCTTCTTGAATCTTCTTTAACATGGTTCTTGTAAGGGAACCTATGTGCATCTTAGATGATCAGCCATTAGTTGAACAATCTTTCGTGGTGTGTCTTAAGTTCTAGTGATACCGACAATGCTTCTTATCATGGACATTCTTCGGGGTAGGCTTTCTTTTCATAGGCGGGAGAAGGTTTGAACTTAATGAATCCTCTAGAATCCTTGCCCTTGGTGCGTTCAAGGCCATATATTGGTGGAACTTTGGCCCTAAGGAAGATCCTTCGGTCGGGAGTTGTTGCCTTTATCACTTCCAACGACTTGCTTCTTCCCTTACTTCTTCTTACTGGTCGCATCCACGAACTCTTGTTACTGTTTCGGTATTCCTGCATGTCCTTCACTTGCATAAACAATACAGTCTGCTCCCCCAACTCTTCCATAATACAGGAAAAACATTTATTACCGGCGGCTTATTACCGAAGGCTTTTTGGCCTTCGGTAAATTAGATTTACCGAAGGCTTTTCCGAAGGCTTGTGTAACATGACTTTACCGAAGGCTGATGGCCGTCTATAATGGACATGAGTGGTTACCGAAGGCAAAGGACCGTCGGTAAGTGAATAATGTATATGAAATTAGAAAGTGAGATATTTCCGAAGCCCTCATTTCGCGAAAACTCATTCTTCCCCAATCTTTACATTCTCTACCCTAACTTCATCGACGAACTCACTGGCTGGCTTCTGCAGATTGCTTCCCACCCTCACCACAATCGGGATACGCTTCTTCCCCACTCCTCCATTATAGGTGAAGTGTCCCATTCTCCCATCTCATTCTGTTTTCCTGTTACTGTTTTCGATTACCCGTCAATGGTGGAACCTTTTTTCTTGTAGCGTTTTCCAGTGTTGTGAGCTGAGGAACGTGGTGGGTGGCTGAGTTGAAGGCTACCATTGTCAAGGGAGGATATTGGACGACGCGGAATAGACGAGGCGGCGTAACTAGGGCAGTGTCGCTGCGTGGCAAGGTCTTCCAGTACTGCTTCAGAGGCTATTGAAGGGGCTACGGTCGAGGTAAGTTGTTATTTTCATTGATGAAGTATAAAAGCTAAGAAGCCTTTGTTGTGACTTTGTTCAATGTATGCTCTGAATTAGTTTGTGCAATATGATTTGTTATACAAAAATTGTTCAAAGTTGGCATTTTGATTGCTAATGCATTTTAAAACACTATATTTTGCACTGTTGAAAATGGAAACTAAGAGAGCTTGGTAGTGGGAAAGGAAAAAGGAAGAGGCAGAAGCCTCTTCCAAGCCGTGAGTGGTACTAACTACTCCTAATCTAATTCTAAATCCTAATAATTTTTTCTCTGCTGCACCGTGAGCACCTCCTCTGCTGCCATGGCCGTGAGCTACTCTTCTTTCCAGCCAATGAACCACTTGATTTTTCTTCAGCCGTGAGCTCCCTCTTTTATTCCAAAACATGTGCTGGATGCCTACGTTGTTGTCCACCTCTCTCCCTCTTGCTGGACCGTGTGATTTGCTTCTCATGTGGGCGTGGTGCTTTCTTCATTTCAACTCCGAAGCTTGCTTCTTTACGTATTGAATGTGGCTTCTCCATCTCCATTTGCTGCTTTCTTTAAATCACGTTTCCAGCCAAAAATAAAATGTGGTGGCCCTTTCTCCATCCAACTTTACGGTTTTACTTTTCTTAGGCCAAAGAAAAATTATCTAATGCTAGGTGGTAGCTCTTTTCTATGTAGGCCATGTCAACACTTTCACTAATTTGGAATTCCTGCCATGGACGTTAGCTTTGCCAAACTAAGTGGTGGCCCTTGTGTTGTCCAACTTGCAAAATTCTTCACTTTGAAAGAAATGAGTTGCAGCCGGAGCTTTGCCAACCATGAGTGGTGGCTGGACTTTCCTTCCCTATTCCTCTTCTTTCACACGTCCAACTCCATTCAGCCGTGAACTCATCTCCTTTTCTCTCTTAGCTATTCCACTCCATAGAAGCCTTTCTTTTGAACGTGAGCTGCTGCCATGCTTCTCAAAGAAACCGTGAGCTTCCTTCTTCTTCCCAACTGGATGTGATGGTAGCTACAGCTGCTGGACATGTTTCCCCTCCTTCAAAGGCCGTGAGTGAAGCTTCTCTACGTGGCTGGACTGCTGCAAACTAGACCATGTAGGTAGCTGCAGCTGTTGGTGGAATTGTCTTCACTTCATTCACGCTGCAAGTTGCTTCTCTTCACGCAGCTAGCTGCTTCTTGCAAACTGGACCATGTAGGTAGCTGCTCTCTGCTGCCATTTATTTATTTTTGTTCCAGCAAAGAAGGATGTGGCAGCTTTCTCTCTTTTCGTAACAGCACCAAAGAGAATGAAATGCTTTCTCCCAAACCAATTGAAAACCACGTTTCCAGCCAACAATAAAATGTGGTGGCCCCAACTTTTGTTCCATGTGTTTAGCTTTGTCCTTTGCAAAATTCTGAAAGAAAGGAGTTGGAGTTGCAACCGTGAAACATTGAATAAAATTCAGCACTTTGTAGCTTCTTTTGGATGTGAGATTTCAACATGGGGTCCCCTCTTTTCCATCCATTTTCACGTATACACTTCATTCTAATGTGGCAGCACATTTGTTTTCTTCTAGCTATAAAATGGTGAGGTTCTAATAAGTGTTGACCCCAATTTTATTTTACAATTTCCTTCTGCCAAAGAAAAGTTATCCAATGCTAGGTGGTGGCTCCCATGTTTGCCAAAAGAATTGTTCATGTGGATGCTTTTCAATTTGGTTTGGACGTGCATATGCAAGCTACTCTTCTGAATTTGAATTTGTTTTGCCAATCATCATATAACCCGTGAACACTTGCAAAGTGGTCCCTCCATCATTTCACTTCAACTCTTTGAGTGATTTCCAACGTAGCTTTGCTACATGCTTTGCCAAAATACATTTTCCTGTGGCATGTATGTAACAAACTATCAACTATCTTCCAAATAATTTAAGAAACCGTGAACACTTGCACATGTGGTCCGTGTGTTATTCCAACTATGACAAGTATTACAAACAATGCAAACAAATTAGAAGTAACTCAAACAGTAAGCACTAAGCTGACATAGGGGAGTAAAAAAAAATACTGGGAACAGGACATAAGGAATTTGACTAAAATAAAAACTATACATTAAAATAGACATCCAGACGAAACTATGAAAAAAAATTGCATGGAAAACGGATAAGAATTGAACTCGAACGAAGACACACAAGTTGACACAACATTCACGCAGCACTGTGCGAAAATTGAGTTTATACTTTTTTTTTCAGCTATTCGGTAATTACCGAAGGCTTTTGTCCTTCGGTAATTACCGAGGGCTTTTGCCCAACGGTAATTACCGAAGGCTTTTGGCCCTCGGTAATTACCGAAGGGCAAAAGCCCTCGGTAAATGTTAGCGACAAGGGATTTACCGAGGGCTCTTTGGCCGTCGATAAGCCTTCGGTAATTACCTTTTACCGACGGTTTTGGGCTGTTTCCGAGGGCTTCTGGCCTTCGGTAATGCCCTTCTTTTTTGTAGTGATAGTCTTTGCTGGCTTCATGCAAAGACTATTAGCGAACGATCATGCTTTTAATGCCATGGTAATATGCTGGAGGACAAACTCCTGGCTCAGTTCTTTGATTTGTAGTGCAATTTTGTTGTATAAGTCCATTGAAGTTCGTAGGGACTGATGCTTCTCTTGTTTGGTGCTCACCAAAGCTAGGGTAGTAAGGTTCTGGGTTTAGCTGGCCGTGAATTGCAGACCAAATAGAACGCGGATGATGGAGAAACTATCTACGAAATTGGATGGTAGAGAGTTTAACTACGCTAATGTCTCCCCCTTTAGAGACAAAGACAAGGCTTTACACCATACTAGGTTGCTTGTTGTGTAGAGGCCATCAGCTTGATGAACATCCTTAAATGCTCGTCCAAGTTAGTTGACCCATCATACTTTCCAAGTTAGTTGACCCATCAGGTCGAGCATGGATGTCTCCGTGATGGTTAGGGTGAATAGTAACAGGCCGACCATATGGACCGTCTATACTAAAGGAGCTCCCTTGCTTTATTTTGTGTTTTCTTTCCAAATTGTCTTGACTGGTCCCTCTACATGCTTGTTTAGGTTCGACGGATCAGGGTTGCCCGACACAGAATGATGGGTCATTTATTCCTAGCGAGCGGTCGCATGCTCGACCCTCAATGTTGCTAACTCTTCCTCAACCCTCCTTTGCATCTCCCACATCTAATGTTGTATCTTGTTAATCCGTTTCATAGGATCTTATTGATTTCCTGACTCTCCTAGCATGGCTATACTTAGTGCTGTCAAAAGGGTTAGAACCCTTGAGTTAACCCGGCCTACCATGGGTTTGGGTCGGGTCGGGTTGAAAAAAAATTGAAATTTTGATACGGGTCAATTTTGAGCCCGACCACTAAGAACTCGGACTACTCGGGTTGAACCTGTGATGAGCTGGGTTGGCTTGCCAACCCACCTAATTTTGTTTTTTGGGCTTGATTTTGGATTATATTTGGAGTTTAAGATGATTTTTGATTGTATTTGGATTGTATTATATAAATGATGGGTCATTTATTCCTAGCGAGCGGTCGCATGCTCGACCCTCAATGTTGCTAACTCTTCCTCAACCCTCCTTTGCATCTCCCACATCTAATGTTGTATCTTGTTAATCCGTTTCATAGGATCTTATTGATTTCCTGACTCTCCTAGCATGGCTATACTTAGTGCTGTCAAAAGGGTTAGAACCCTTGAGTTAACCCGGCCTACCATGGGTTTGGGTCGGGTCGGGTTGAAAAAAATTTGAAATTTTGATACGGGTCAATTTTGAGCCCGACCACTAAGAACTCGGACTACTCAGGTTGAACCCGTGATGAGCTGGGTTGGCTTGCCTACCCACCTAATTTTGTTTTTTGGGCTTGATTTTGGATTATATTTGGAGTTTAATATGATTTTTTATTGTATTTGGATTGTATTATATAAATGATGGGTCATTTATTCCTAGCGAGCGGCCGCATGCTCGACCCTCAATGTTGCTAACTCTTCCTCAACCCTCCTTTGCATCTCCCACATCTATTGTTGTATCTTGTTAATCCGTTTCATAGGATCTTATTGATTTCCTAACTCTCCTAGCATGGCTATACTTAGTGCTATCAAAAGGGTTAGAACCCTTGAGTTAACCCGGCCTACCATGGGTTTGGGTTGGGTCGGGTTGAAAAGAAATTGAAATTTTGATACGGGTCAATTTTGAGCCCGACCACTAAGAACTCGGACTACTCGGGTTGAACCCGTGATGAGCTGGGTTGGCTTGCCAACTCACCTAAGTTTTTTTTTGGGCTTGATTTTGGATTATATTTGGAGTTTAAGATGATTTTTTATTGTATTTGGATTGTATTATATATTTTTTATTTTGAATTGTATTCAAAATTTAACATCATTTTCAATTGAAATTTATTTAGATTTTAATTAGAATTTTTTTTTATTTTTTTTTGGAATTGAAAAAATAACTTGTCATTAAGTGAGCTAGTGAGCCAACCCATTTAACTCACCAACCTGTGATGAACCAGGCCAGATTTGAATATTTTTAGCTTGCTAATAAGTGATCCAGGTTTGGTTGGCTCACTAAGTGACTGATAACAGTTGAAAAAACTGTTATTTTCATGCTTAAAATTGATACTAAAAGCAACCTTTAACACTTAGAAACTAGCATGGAATCATGCTTTTGTTATATTTTTGGAAATAAGAGAGTTGAATAAGTTTATGCTTGATTTCATTGTTTTATGCAAGTTTTAAGGTGAACTTGGTGAAAGAAGTGAAGAAGGATAGAGATGGAATCAGAAAAGAACTCAAAACGTGCAAAAGGAGAAGTCGCAAGTACCGCTCAGCGCCAGTTTACCGCTGAGCGGCACTCAGTAAATCACGTTGGCTCCGCTGAGGGGTGAAAATACCGCTGAGGGGAAGAATCAACTCACGCACTTACCGTTGAGCGGTAGTTTACTGCTGAGCGGCACTATTTTGTGCTTGGGCCTAATTTTCTGTATTTTTTAGAATAGTATATAAGCTTTAGGACGTCCTAGGGTTTGTATCTTTGGCTGAGACGAAGCAAACACTCACTTTTCCACCCCTTGGAGGAAGATCTTGGATGCTGAGGCTACCTACTCATCTTTCTAGGGTTCTATCTTTCATTCTTTTATTATTGTTCATCTAGTTTCACCATGAATATGGTGAACTAAACCTTGTATTGTTGTTGGGGAATCAATGTAATATTGTGAAACTCTCATATATGGAATTTGTGTTTAAACATCTTATTTTAAGATGGATGCTTTCTTTCATCATTAGTTAGAGCTTTTCCTCTTTGCTTAAAGCATGCATTGTTTAACTCATTCAATGCCATGATTATTGATTTTGTCGATATGGGAACGTACGGGGAAATCTAGATCCGGGGAAAATCTCCCAATAGCATATTGCCTAGACATAGGAATATGAGGGTTGGTTGCCGTTAAGCTTCTGCGCTTCAGAATTAATTATTAGGAATGCTAGGAATTGTATGAACTCGTAATTGGTTGCCTTAATTACAAGTTCATACAATTCCTAGCATCCCTAATAATTAATTCTGAAGCACAGAAGGTTAAAGGCAACCAACCCTCATATTCCTAAGTCTAGGCAATATGCTATTGGGAGAATTTTCCCAGATCTAGATTTCCTTGTACGTTCCCATACCGACAAAATAAATAATCATGACATCGAATGAGTTAACACTAGTGCAGAAAGGGGTATAGACGTCCGTTCTTTGGGCCTTTTAACGTTCGATGAACCCCCGACGTCTTTGTGGGTGACGTCTATGTAGACGTCCGTTGTGTGAGGACGGACGTCTATGTAGACGTCCGTTCCGACACAACAAACGTCTATATAGACGTCCGTTTGTGTCGAGACGGACGTCTATATGGCTGAATGGGTTATTTAGGAATACGGGGTTTGGACGTTTGTTTGTGCACTGCCACACGTCTGAAGAGCAGATTCGAAATGAAAATGGAGGGAAATGGAGGAGTGCACGACCTAAAACGTAGGCTAAAAAACGCCGCCCAAGAACACGCAACAAACTGCACCAAAACGCACCGAAAACGATTTTTAATCGGTCCAAATGAAAGATATTTCATCACTGAACAATTTAATCGGAATAAAAGTAAGATAAAATGGTCCAAAACAGATAAAAACCAACCTGGAAATGCAAGGCGCAGAGGGAACTCTCACGGGTTCGCGTAACTCCTCGCGGGTTCGCGTTTTGGTGTGTATGTCCTTATTTTAAACGTCCGTTATGGAGGGGGCCGGACGTCTATAATGTAGTAGATGTCCGGCCCCCTCCATAACGGACGTTCAAGAGGCTGACAGGGTAGTTGAACCCGTCAGCCTTTTGAACGTCCGTCCTGGAGGGGGCCGGACGTCTACAATGTTATAGACATCCGGCCCCCTCTAACGGACGTTCAAAAGGCTGACGGGAGAGTTGAAGAGTTGATTGCTTCAGCCTTTTGAACGTCCGTTATGGAGGGGGCCGGACGTCTATAATATTGTAGACGTTCAAAAGGTTGACGGGTTCAACTACCCTATCAGCCTCTTGAACATCCGTTTTGGAGGGGGTCGGACGTCTATAATATAGTAGACGTTCGGCCCCCTCCAGGACGGACGTTCAAAAGGCTGACGGGTGGGGTTAAAGAGTTGATTGCTTCAGCCTTTTGAACGTCCGTCCTGAAGGGGGCCGGACGTCTATAATATAGTAGACGTCCGGTTCCCTCTAGAACGGACGTTCAAAAGGCTGAATCTTCAACTCTCCTGTCAGCCTTTTGAACGTCCAGAGGGGAACGTCCAGAGGGGCCGGACGTCTACCATATTATAGACGTCCGGCCCCCTCCAGGACGGACGTCTCCACACTCAATTATTTACATTTATGCCACCGATCAATTATTTACGTTGGGGTTTTGGTGGACGGACGTCTATGGGGTGACGTTAAAGGTCAATTCTGCACTAGTGTAAAACAATGCATGCTTTGAGCAAAGAGGAAAAACCCTAACTAATGATGAAAGAAAGCATGTATCTCAAATAAGATGTTTAAACACAAATTTCATATATGAGAGCTTCAAAAGATTACATTCATTCCCCAACAACAATACAAAGTTTAGTTCACCATATTCATGGTGAAACTAGATGAACAATAATGAAAGAATG
Source organism: Vigna reflexopilosa (assembly GCA_027742785.1). Classification (NCBI taxonomy): domain Eukaryota; kingdom Viridiplantae; phylum Streptophyta; class Magnoliopsida; order Fabales; family Fabaceae; genus Vigna; species Vigna reflexopilosa. Next base: position 13,658,314 of record CM050924.1, read on the forward strand.
GAAGAGATAGAAAAACCCTTGAAAGAGAAGAGGAGAGTCGTCACCATCTCCCAATCTACCCCCAAGGGGTGAAAAGTGTGTTTCTGCTTCCTCCTAGCCAAAGATCCCAACCCTAGGACGTCCTAAAGCTTATATACTATTTGAAATATTACAGAAAAGTGGGCCTAAGCCCAAAAGACCACCGCTCAACGGTAAACTGCCGCTTAGCGGTACCAGCGCGTAGTCAATTTTCCCCTCAGCTGCACTTTCACCCCTCAGCGGAGCCAACGGGTGTTCCTGAGTGCCGCTCAACGGTAAACTGGCGCTGAGATGTACTTGCGGCTTCTCTTCTTTTTCACTTTTTTAGTTCTTTTCTGATTCCATATCTATCCTTCTTCACTTCTTTCACCAAATTCACCTTAAAACCTGCATAAAACACTGAAATCAAGCATAAACCTGTCCATCTCTCTTATTTCCAAAAATATGACAAAAAGCATGATTCCAAGCTAGTTTCTGAGTGTTAAAGGTTGCTTTTGGTATCAATTTTAAGCATGAAAATAACAGTTTTTCAACTGTTATCACAACCCCAAACTTAAAACTTTGCTTGTCCTCAAGCAAACAAGATGTAACTCAATCTTCTACCAACCAATACAATGGTTTACTCCATTCAAAAATCCTCTTTTCAGGATAAGTAAGGACTTCAATTAAACTCATGACAAATACTTCAATCAAGACATACACATGCTTTAGTGTTCACAAAATCACTTAATATCCAACAAATGCTATTTTTCATGAATGATCAATCAACTAAGCATGGATGTTCATGTGCTCATGGAATCTTTCCTCACTAGGTAAAGTGTTTCACTAAAACACAAGTGTATAAGAGGTAATTACTCATTCACTCTACTATCACAATGTCACATGAATTGACTTTGCCTTTCATTTAACCACAATCAAATACATTCACAAGCATGCATCATCACAAGGACTTTTCAATGGCTTATAATGTGGCTGGGCTAACAAGAAAATTGGCTTTTCTAGATCACAAAACCCTTGAGTTAAGAGAATCATATAAACACAATCATTCTTACTTTTTGATGGACAAATTTATGATCACCAAAATATGATGTCACAAACTTGTTTAACAATCGGCAAGTATGACCGAATCGTTTCAAGTAATAAACTCGGTAAGACCAAGTATCGTTCTCCCAAAGGACTCACGGCCTAGTTTAGTTATGTGATTTGTTGATTAGCTAAGACTTAAGAACAAAATAAGTGGAGTTTAATATGCAAAAGACGAAAATAAACATGTATGCATGAGGTTGATCAATGGCTAAAACAAAAGACAAGCACTTTCAATGAAATATATTGATGAATATGTTGTTGGGGGTCAATTTCATCTTATCCACTCTCATATATTGTAGGAATTCAACATTCAAGTCATCATTGTTAATGCCACTCTCTAAATTACCTTTCAAGAAGGCTTCTCCCTAATTACGAGTTCATACGATTCCTAGCATTCCTAATAATTAGTTTTTTTAGCACAGGAGCTTAAGGCAACCAATATACTATTGGGAGAAATTCCCCGGATCTAGACTTTCCCGTACGTTCCCGTATCGACAAAATCAATAATCATGCATTGAATGAGTTAAACAAAGCAAGCATTAGGCAAAGAGGAAAAACCCTAACTAATGATGAAGGAAAGCATAAATCTTAGATTAAGATGCAAGCACAAATTCCATATATGAGAGCTTCAAAAGATTACATTGATTCCCCAACAAACATACAAGGTTTAGTTCACCATATTCATGGTGAACCTAGATGAACAATAATGAAAGAATGAAAGATAAAACCCTAGAAAGGTGAAGAGGTAGCTTGAGCATCCAAAATCCTCCTTCAAAGGGGTGGAAGAGAGAGTGTTTGCTTTGTTTCTGCCAAAGATACCAAACCCTAAGACATCTAGGTCTTTAAATAGGACATAAAAATAATAGAAAACGGGTCCAAGCCCAAACAGATCATAAAATCGCAGAAAACTGGCCCAAAACTCGCATGGTTGACTTTTTTGTTGACTGGTTGACTTTTCTGGTTGACTGGTTGACTTTTCTGGTTTCTGGTTGACTTTTCTGATTCCATCTCTCTCCTTCTTCACTTCTTTCACTAAATTCACCTTAAAACCTGCACAAAAACACTGAAATCAAGCATAAACCCGTCCAGCTCTCTTATTTCTGAAAATATGGATAAAAGCATAATTTCAAGCTAGTTTCTAAGTGTAAAGGTTGCTTTTTGTGTCAATTTTAAGCATGAAAATAACAACTTTTCAACTGTTATCACTTTTCCCAAACTTTCTTTTGCATTGAGCTTTGCTTTTTCTTTTCTTTTCTTTCTCTTTTTCTTTTTCTTTTCACGTACTTAATCCTTAGCTCTTAGCTCAATGCTTTCAATTTCCCTTTCATAACTTCCCAGCAACCCCAAACTCGAACATTTGACAATACCACAAAATATTTTCTACTTAACTCAAGGTAAAGCTTTTCAACAAGGGTTTTCAAATCATGTTCAAGGCTAAGGTTCAAATGATAGAACACATAGTGTTCTCTTTTAGTGGGCTAAATTCATGAATTTCGCTAATAAAAGGGTTACCAACAAGTGGCCTTGATCATATGATGCAAACAAGTAAGTAATTCAATCATAGAAAACCTGGGCAAAGTCATTCATGCTTTCAAAGTAATAGCATTCAATCACACAAACTCTAGAGCTCAAAACCTCACATATAAGCTATTCACATTTGACATACACATCCTACTTAATATCACAATCACAATCACAACATCATGTATTTGTTCATAAAGCTTGTGAACCACCTGTATAAACATGTAATGTGCACATCTCAACATCAATCAATATCAAAGCATCATTAAGCATTACTTATCAAACAATCAACAATCATAAGCAAACCATCATAATAAACAAAGTTTCCAATTGAGTACATCAAATCCTATTCTAAAAACAACAAATAAGTTCAGAACATTAAACCAAACGAAAGCATAAGTCCTGCTCTAGTTATGATAGCATTCATCAGTAAACGCTATCTCAGCTCCTCATCAGTCTGAACTGTCATCTGTATCCTCCTCTTCTTCCTCATCTTCATCATCCTCAAATGCATCATCATCCTCATCATCATCAGCATCATCTTCATCCATCTCCATAGCTGAAGCTTCAACTGCTCCAGCTCTGCCGCCTTGTACCTGCTCTTCTGGCCAAGCTACCACATTATGGAACTCCTCCATAGTCCACCTGTGTGTTGGAGGTGTATCATACATTCCAACAATCATCTCAGCAGTGGCCACCTGGCCTCTGTGAATAGACTGTAACTGTGCACCTATAAGAGACATATACATGTCCCTCATTTGGAAAGGTTCTGCTTCATGTGTCTTAGCAGATGCCTGACTCTGTGCTTGTCCTCTTTCTCTGCAAGTACGACATGGTGGAACAAGCTGAGCTACCTCCTCACCTTCGCAGTATTGTCTGTAATAGGCCTCATCAATTGCTTTTCTTGGCCTTTCAAATGGTGGAGTAGAAGTATCCACCCCAACTATCTTGCAAAGGTGTGTGATCAAAGAAGGATGTCCTAAGGGTGCTTTGTTGTTTGTTGTGTTAGCACACACCCTTATCTCATCAGCTATTACCTGTCCAATATTGACATTCAAATTCCTGATTGCACAGTAAAGGAGGAGTGCCCTACTAAGAGTGATGTCTGACACATGAGAACATGGTTGAATGTTAGCATGAGAAAACGCCATCCAATACTTTGCAAGAGGAGTCAAGTCAGTCCTCCTAATGTTCACCACAAAGCCAGTTCTATTCCTCTGAAAATGTCCTCCAAGTACACATAAAACTCTCTCCACATCATCAAAATCAGTGGCTTCTTCCATACAGAGAGCAAACGGGCACTTTTCACCAGCACACACAGTACCCAAGAAGTTGTTGATAGAATCAGGATCATACCTAATAGCGTGACCTCTGACATAGCCTAGGTAATTCTCAGTCAGATAATCACCAATCTTCCTGGCATTGGTGTAAAATTCTTTCACCACAGCTATATTGGCTGGTGTAGGGAATGTGGCTAGCTTCCCCCAATCATTTCCCAACAATTTCTCTCCAAATTGAGGAGCAAAATTAGGTATCATTCCAACTTTCCTCTCCATAAGGAGTCTCCTATCGTGGACCACCTTGAAGTGCTTCTCATGTTTGCGAGATAGGAACCTTCTAGAATGGGGTTGTTCTGGTTCCTTTTCTTTCCTTTTGGATTTCATGGTCTTCACTCTTTTGCCTGACGAGGATGCCATTCCTACATCAAACACAGATTACAAAACCACAAGACATGTTGTTAATCATTAGTAAACCACAAACAACACATTATTTCGAAGCTAAACCACCGCTGAGGGTCAAAATCACCCCTCAGCGCCACCAATGAGCAATCCAGAACGCAATCCAGTAAAAATAACATGTCTGTCAGAGTACCGCTCAGCGGCAATTTACCCCTGAGCGGTGACTCTGCATATTTTTGAAAAATGCACTTTTAACTTATCCTAACTCCACCCACATGCAATTTCCAGTCTTCTAGATCAAAATCATTCGGTTTAATCGGTTCAAACATCAATTAAATCATTAAATCATGCATAGAAATCAAAACCCCTAAAATTTCATGCTTCAACAATCAAATTCAACTCAAGAACCCTAGAATGAAAAATGCTTGACTTACTTGGGTGGAGATGCTAGATGAATGGAGAATCTTTTCAAGCTATGATGCTTTCTTCCAACCCCAAACTTAGATGAAAAACTAGTGAGAAGTGAGTGGAAGGGAGATTTTCTCAAGAGTGATGAGGGAAAAGTTATAGAGAACCTTTGAAAAAGTATGTAGGAGTGTGTGTGCAGAGAAGAATCTAAAAAGAGAGGCCAAGGCACAACTTAGGGTATAAAAATACCCTAATGGGCTCGGGTTCCGCTAAGGGGCAACCTAAGCCCAGTCTAGGACACTACCGCTCAGCGGCACTTTCGGGAAGTGCTCTTCTTCTTCCTAGCTTAACCTAGGTGCCTCCTACACATGCCCCTCACTTGCTCCCTACACTTAAATTCTCAGATCACTCATGCAAGTCCCTATCATGCAACTAAAGTGGAACAAACAAAAATATAATCAATCAACTGGGTTGCCTCCCAGGTAGCGCTTGTTTAACGTCATGAGCCTGACCCAAAATCCACCAACACCCATCAGTAGGTGTAAATCTTTCTTACCTTCACCCATCAGTAGGTGTAACAAACCTAGTATCTTTCAGTAGATACTTAACCACCTAGCATCCACCCAAAAATTTTACAGAAATAATGTCCAACTGATTAAAAATTACAAAACCAAAATAAAATCAAATGAAAAAAATTGTCCTTAAATCACTGGAATGCCTTCTAGCAAGCACTCTTTTAACGTAATTAGCTTGACCCAATAAAGTTCAAGTTCCTTCTTCATGGTTGATGTTCATATCGCACCAACTCCTCAACTGCTTTCGGTACACTTTTTTGACTCTTCTAGCATGTGGAGACTCTATCTCTATCATCTCATTTTCTGTGTAGCCTTTCACCACCCACAACTTGTTTTTGAATCTCACAAGTGTACCAAGTTGGAGTCGTTCTTTCATCCAGTCATCATGGACTTTTCTTCCTCTTCTAATCTTTTCTTTCTCCTGTACCTGAAACAACAAACAATGTTTACCTTTAACCTTGTGCTTTTCATCTTCAGGGCTAGTCATGACTACATCTTGAAATGCAGCTTTATGACTAGCTTCTTCTTCCTGCATCTGCCTTTCTTCTTTGAAGACATGTACAACAACTCTTTCTTCTCGGTCTTGGAGTACCACTATACCTTCATTCACATCAATGATGGCTTTATCCGTTTTCATAAACGGTCTTCCAAGAATAATGGGTATCTTTTCAGTCTCCATCTCCATCACCACAAAGTCTGCCAAGAATTGTAGTTTGCCTACACAAACTATAATATCCTCTGCTATTCCATAGGGTTTCTTCGAGGATCCATCTGCCATTACTAAATTAACCTTTATAGGCTTCACATTAACATCACCAATCTGCTCAAGTAAAGAATAAGGTATCAAGTTAACACTTGATCCTAAATCAAGTAAAGCCTTCTTTATCCTTTTCTTCCCTATTGTGCATGGAATGGAGAAACCTCCTGAATCTTTTGCTTTTGGAGGGAATGACTCCTTCTTAACAGCTTTATACTTCTTTGTATCATCATCTCTACGTCTTTTCTTTGTAGAGACTTCTTCCTCAGGTTTTGTATAAACTGCAATATGTTGTAATATCTCCTTCCAAGGTACATCATTGTCCACCATTTTGAATAATTATGTAAAATCAAATTGTTTCTCTTGATTTATTGGAAAAGTAAAACTATCTTTACTCTTTATCTCTCTTCTCTCTCCTTTCTCTTTTCTCTCTTCTTTCTCTTTGTTTTCTCTCTCTTCTTTTTCTTTCTCTCTGTCTAACTCAACTGTTTCAACATTTGCACTCTCCAACACTTTACATTCCTCCCTGGGGTTAACCTTAGTATTAGCCCCAAAATTTTTGTTAGGCCTTTCTACCAATTGCTTGGTAATCTGACCCATTTGAATCTCCAAGTTCTTAATAGCAGCTTCAGTACTCTTTTGAGAAGATTCAGTTTTCTATATGAATTTCTGAAGAGTTTCTTCCAACCTTGTTGATCTTTCATTAAGTATAGAAATTTGTTACCATAAGGTTGGTTGTTGTTGTTGCTTGTTAAATTGCCCAGTTTGTCCAGCTTGCCCACTTTGTCCTTGACCAATGCTTGGGTGTGGTTTCCACCCTTGATTGAAATTCCCCTGACGGTATGGATATTGATTGGCCATGAAGTTAACATCCTCTAAAGCTTCTGCTGGAAAGGCGCATTGACCATTGATATGGTCACCCCCACATAATTCACACAACTGTGATTGAACCTGTGCAACAGTCTTTAACTCTTTTGGAAGTTGTGCAAGCGTTTTTGTGAGAGTTTCCAATTGTTGAGTTAGTATCTTGTTCTGTGCTAGCAAGGCATCATTGGTTTGTAACTGTAGAACTCCTTTTTGTTGAATAGGAGCTCCTCTTTCACTGTTTAGTTCATTATCACTTGTAGCCACATTTTCAATGATTTCTGTAGCTTCTTCTGGAGTTTTCCATTTGATATTTCCTCCTATTGAGGCGTCAAGCATCATCTTGGTTTGTGAACCAAGACCTACAAGGAAGATAAGAACTACTTCCACTTCGTCAAATCCATGCATGACCTAGTGATTCCTCCATGCCTTGCCTGAATGATGAAATCTCTTGCTTTCCTTTATTTACTTTTGATTGTGGAAAGTATTTGTTTAAAAACTTTGTCACCACTACTTCCCACTCTGTAAAGCTTCCTTCTGGAAAAGAATTCAACCAAAGCTTAGCGTTGCCTCCTAATGAGAATGGAAACAGGCTAAGTTTGATTGCTTCGTCCGGCACCCCATTTATCTTTACTGTGTTGCAAATCTAATTAAAAGTTGTAAGGTGCTCATATGGGCTTTCGTGAGACAACCCATTAAATTGGTTACTCTTCACCAGTTGGATTAATGCTGGTTTCACCTCCATATTAGCTGCATTGACTCTTGGTCTTGCTATGCTGTTAAAATGCTGAGGTCCAACTACGTTAGTATAATCAGCAAGAGTTCTTCTAACATTGTTATTCTCCATCTCCTCAGTGCTATGGTCAGAACTTTGTGGTGATGGTTGTAACAGAGTTTCCGGAGAAGGAAAAAGTTCTCTAGATGTACGGATTCTTCTCCACCGTCTACTCTCGTCCAAACCTTCAAGAAGAGGTTCTGCAGTTTTCTTGCTCCTAGTTCGGATTGCTTCCTGCTTACACAAGAAAACAAATCCCTAGAAAAATTGGTTAGCACAAAAAGATATAGAAGAAGATATAAGATCAGAGATAAGAAGATAAAATAAAAACAGAAAAAAATAAAAAATAAAAATAGAAAAATAAAATAAAATAAAATAAAATAAAAATGAAAATAAAATAAAATAAAAATAAAAACAGAATAAATAAAAACAGAAATTCAAAATTCAAGTCAAAGATAATGAATAATCACACAAATGAACTAGTTAAACCACGAGTCCCCGACAACGGTGCCGAAAACTTGATGACAAATTTATGAACACCGAAAAACGGCGTCAAAAACTTGTTTAACCCTCGACAAGTGTGACCGAATCGTATCAAGTAATAAAACTCGGTAAGACCAAGTATCATTCTCCGAAAGGACTCACGGCCTAGTTAGTTGTATGATTTGTTGATTAATTAAGCCTTGTGAACAATTGATTGTAGGTTTTAAATGCAAAAGACAATAATTAAACATGTATGCATGAATTTGATCAATGGAAAAGAGGAAGACAAACACTTGAACGAATTAGATGGATGAGTATGTTGTTGGGGTAATCAATTTCATCTTATCCACTCTCATATACTTTAGGAATTCATCATTCTTTTCATGAATGTTAATGTCACTCTCTAAATCACATTGCAAGAAGGCCTATCCTTAATTACGAATTCATACAATTCCTAGCATCCCTAATAATTAATTCTGAAGCACAAAAGCTTAAAGGCAACCAACCCTCATATTCCTATGTCTAGGCAATATGCTATTGGGAGAATTTTCCCGGATCTAGATTTCCCCGTACGTTCCCATATCGACAAAACCAATAATCATGACATTGAATGAGTTAAACAATGCATTCTTTGAGCAAAGAGGAAAAACCCTAACTAATGATGAAAGAAAGCATGTATCTCAAACAAGATGTTTAAAGACAAATTTCATATATGAGAGCTTCAAAAGATTACATTCATTCCCCAACAACAATACAAAGTTTAGTTCACCATATTCATGGTGAAACTAGATGAACAATAATGAAAGAATGGAAGAGATAGAAAAACCCTTGAAAGAGAAGAGGAGAGTCGTCACCATCTCCCCATCTATCCCCAAGGGGTGAAAAGTGTGTTTCTGCTTCCTCCCAGCCAAAGATACAAACCCTAGGACGTCCTAAAGCTTATATACTATTCTAAAAAATACAGAAAATTAGGCGCAAGCCCATAAAATTAACAGAAAACCGGTCCAAGCCCATTTAGAATGGCGCTCAACGCTATTTTATCGTTGAGCGATACTAGCGCATGATCCATTTTGCCCCTCAACTGTTGTTTTGCCCCTCAACGGTGATTTCGGCACCTGAAAACTGCCGCTTAGCGCCAAATTACCGCTCAGCGCCACTCGGTCACACTTTTTCTGCATTCTGGTTGACTTTTCAACATTCTGGTTGACTTTTCAACATTCTGGTTGAGTGGTTGACTTTTCTGATTAACTGGTTGACTTTTCTGGTTTCTGGTTGACTTTTCAGCACTCCAATCATTCGGTACTTCAATTCTTCTTTCAAATCATTCAATTAGCCTACAAAATCAAGGGAATCTTGCACAAAACCATTAAATTCACTTTCAACTCTCTTATTCAAAAAACTAAAGCAAAAATATGAGTTCAAGCTAGTTTTTAAGTCTTAAAGGTTGCTTTTGGTATCAATTTTAAGCATAAAAATAACGGTTTTTCAACCGTTATCAGAATACACCTCTTAAATTTCCCTACACACCCCTCCTAAACTAGACTCCACCAGATCATGGGACGTGGCACTCTAATCTAACCATAAAAAAGTTGTCAGGTCATTAATCCTCTAAACACCAGATAAACCTATCAGTTGTTGCCACGTCACTACACTTGACACATCATCAATTTTTCCCAAGAAACCCTAATTCCTAAATCCTAGCTTCCTTTTGCCATCACCGTGAAACCTTAGCCGCCGCCCAACTAGCCTCACCAGCAGCCATCACCGTAACCCTCACCGACCACCATGAACGTCACAGAATCTCCATGTGCTGCCAAATCCATGACACCGCCACTGTCGTGCAACCTCCACGACCACCATCATCTTCTTCGCGTATCATCCTCACCGCATCATCTCCATCAACGCTGCAAGCACTACCGCTGTTCATCAATCTTTGTTGCGAGCCAGAAGCATCGACACCACCATGAACCACAAGTGCGCGCCTTCTCGGAACCCAATCGCGGCTTTCAACCGCAAGTCATGAACTTCTCGCGAGTTACATCTTCTTCACACCGCCTCCATCACCACATCAGAACCTGCATCAAAACTAGACCTACAACAAACCCAGCAATCGCGATTCAACCTGCAAAGAAACAGAAATCTAGAATCGCGCCACAACCACCTTGCCTGATCGCGACGCACCCGCATCCTTGTAAGTTCAAGATCATCATTGTGGCGCCATGGCCTTTCTCTTTCAGGCTGCCATTACAGCGCAATCAAACAGCGGTAATTTGATCCTCATCATTAGAAAGGAGAAGAGCTTCTTCTTCAATAGCAACGCGGCGTAGGGGCGAGCCCTTTCCCCATTCTAAACCCTAATTTAGGAGAAAGGGGGAATTCCACATGGCAGGCCCTCATTGGGCGCGACCTCTCTTGTCAAAGCTGGTCAATAGGGGCTTCTGGTGCAATTTTGGAGAACTCTGAAGGGGCTAAACTTAGATAGAGGAAATTTCAGGGCATTTGTGTAATTTTGGAAAGTCAGAAAAGATAAAAGATAAAATTCAGTTGTTGAATTAATTTAATTTGGAAATATCAATAGAAAATATCTTCGAAATAATGTTATAATTATCTAAATGTTTTAGTTATTTGGAAGATATAAGATAAAAGATTATGTCAACTAAATATTCAGAGTCCAAGCCTTATATAAAGAAACCCGGGGGAGGCAGAAAAGGGACTTCATTCATTCATTCACCACTTCTCTCTCTCTTATTTCATCATGTATTAAACTCCATTCATGGAGAGCTAAGCATCTAGGGCTATTCTTCTGTAATTTCATTATGGACTTTGAGGTTAGGTTGAGCTAATGCAATTGTTTATTTTGATTATTGATTTATGTTATTCTCTCTTTATGTCTTTCATCTCTCTATCATATTAAAAGCAAATATTTTTGCATCAAAATGTGTTTGAATCTACATGGATATTTATTATATGAGTTCTAGGGTTTCTAGGTTTAATTGAGAATCTACTTTGATTTAATTTAGGAACTTTCATATGAATAAATGATTTTTACTATCAATTGAGAATGTACTTTGATTGGTAGTAATAATTTCAACTATAATCAATTGAGAATTTACTTTGATTGATTAGCTTTTAACTTGGTTAGAAGATTTAAGAATAGACATGATTAAACACAATAGAATTTGATTGAAAATGTACTTTGGTTGAATTTATTGTGAATAATCTAGAAAGGTTTTGCATTTGATTGAGAATTTACTTTGGTTAATATCATGATCACCCTTGAATTAATTAATAATATACTTGAATTAATTTGAAACTTGAACAATAATCAATTGAACAATGATTTGTGAATAACCGATGATGCATCTATATTGGAAAAACAGTGGAATTAGCCTATTTCATCATAACTGTTTTTAAGTTTCCTATTTGTTCTTTAAACATTCTCCAAACATTACTTTTATTCTTGAGCATTGCATTGCATTCATAAGATTCAAATATTGAAAGACAATTTTGTATTCGTTGGGAGACGACTCAGGGTTACTTTAACCCTATCTACTTTCCTGAATACTATTTGGCAATAATGAAGTTGCCTTGAAAAGTAGTATTAATTTGATAACTTCAACGACAACTTCATACCTTGCCACAAAGTAGATGATGCTAGCTATATAGCACAACTCTTCTTCAAAGAAGTAGTCAAATTACATGGCTTACCCAAGACTATAGTCTTTGATAGAGATGTTAAGTTCCTTAGCTATTTTTGGAAAACATTATGGGCCAAGCTAGGAACTAAACTACTATTTTCTACTACGTGCCACCCACAAACTGATGGGCAAACCGAAGTAGTCAATAGATCTCTATCCACTCTATTACGGGTAATGTTAAGAGGTAATCATAAGAATTGGGATGATCATCTACCTCACATAGAATTTACTTATAATAGAGTAGTCCACAAGTCTACTAATCTTTCTCCTTTTGAGGTTGTATATGGTTTTAACCCTCTCACACCTCTTGATATACTACCTCTTCCAGAATCATCTTCTTTTCTTCATAAAGAAGGTATTTCTAAAGCAGAGTTTATCAAGAAGCTACATGAAAAGGTTAAAATACATATTTAAAAACAAACTCAAAAATATACTGAATACAACAACAAAGGAAGAAAACAAGTAATTCTTAAAGAGGGTGACCTAGTTTGGCTTCATTTGAGAAAGGATAGATTTCCCTCTCAACGCAAGTCCAAACTTAGTCCAAGAGGTGATGGTCCTTTCAAAGTGGTCAAGAAAATAAATGATAATGCATACATGTTAGATCTTCCTGAAAGTTTTGGTGTCAGTCCTACTTTTAACATCAGCGACTTAATATCTTTTACATGAGATGCACAACAAGTACAAGCAGATTTGAGGACAGATCCTGTTCAAGAGGGAGGGGCTGATGGAGGACCATCCAAGATACACATAGGACCTTAACACAAGCCATGTCTAGGAGAATACAAGAAGAAGAGGGAGCACTCACCACTTTACTCTTATGGAGTATGACTTATTAAACCCTTCTTCTCTTTACCTAAATACATTTACCTTGTTTTTGTAGATCACCAATAAGGGTGGGAAATCATGCCAAGCTTGCCAAACAAAGGAAGGCAAAGAAAGCAAAGAAGAAGTACAATTGCCAAATTGAAAAAGCTGCTAGCACGCGGCCAACATTTCTGCATCAGCCATTTCACATTTTAAACGTGTTAAATGTGTTTTTCTTGAGACATGCGACCCAACCTACGTAGCTTCTTCTACATACCTCTATGGTAGCTTCGTTCACGTTGTAAATGTATTAGTAGCTTGCTAGGCACGCTTCTCTTACTCTATAAAAGAGAGGTTCTCTTTCTTGTAAATTCAACTTGAGTGATATAGTGAATTGTTGCCGAATTGAATTTCCAGCCACTTCTATCGAGTTCATTGCTTTGTGCCACTTTAGCACACTCATCCTCTAGCTTCCTTCCCTCTTGGAAGGCCTCATGAGTTAGAGAATCTACACACACATGTCCAAACCGCTACAAACAATTTCACAAACACCTTGAGTGCACTATTTTCACGAACCATTTCTTCATTCCGCTGCCACTTCTAAATCAAGGAGCCTCACAAGTCTTGAAGATTGGAGCCGCTTCTATCACATAGCTTGGACTAAAAAGAAAGAATAATAAATAAGTCCCTTCTCCTTTTAGTTGCTTGTATTGCTAGTTAGCTCATGTATAATTTTAGTTTTGATCTTTATACTAGTTAGGTAGCTTATATACCCTTAAGAAGTTGTACAATTAAGAGACGTGGAACTTAAAACAACCTTGAAAGTTGTTGTCCAGACTTGGAGGCCTCTAAGTCCCATATCTTTTATTTTTCTTCACCTACTTCATCTCCTAGTGCTATATAAGCAACCTAAGGTCTCCTTTCACTAGTAGAAAAATAGGGTATAACGTCTCGCGTTCAACGTCCAACCACTGAATAACCAACGTTAAAAATGATCGGTGGAATTTTTGTAAATAAATGCAATTATTAAATGTCGTTTAGAGTTGTAATTCGGCGTAAAATGATAAAACGTGGAATGCCCCATCGTTAAACGTTAAAAGGTTAATGAATTGAATAAAAATTTGAGCGGGAGATTGAAAATTCATTCACTTTATCTTAGCGCGCGATACCCTCTTCTCTTCTCAAACTTTTCTCGAACGAAGTGTGACGACCATCACATGTAATCTTTCTTTCATTTGATACAAATGCATGTTAGTTTTTGTTTTCGTTTTGAATATCTTATTTGTTGAACTTGTTTGTTGTTTTTTTTTGTTGAACTTGTTTGTTTTTGTTTGGTTGAACTTGTTTGTTATTGTTGTTTGGTTGAACTTGTTTGTTGTTGTTGTTTGGTTGAACTTGTTTGTTGTTGGTTATTATTGTTTGTTGTTGGTACTACACTATCGTTCATAGTTCTTGCTTTATAAAATACCAAAATTTGAAATTTGTTGTTTTTCTGTTTTTCAGGTCTCTTAGAGTTGTAATAAAGGTCACAGTTAATTAAAAAAAACAAAAAAATATGATTAACGGTGAATATTGACAAAATTCAAAGTTAAGTTAACGTCGTATATTGACAAAATTCGACGTTAATTTAACTTCGAATTTTTTAAATTCGACGTCAATTTAATGTCTCCTGATATGACGTCGTTCACGAATTCGCCATTAAAAGCCCAAAATATTCGACATTATACGCAATTTTTGTACTAGTGTTTGTACATACACCTTGAACACCTGCAAATTTGAATATAAATAGTGTTTTGGATTCAATTGCATTACTTCTTTGAGCTTAATCGAACGTCTTTGAACTTTTCTTGAAACGCAAGCAAGTTTGTATGTAATGTAACAATAAGCTTAACCGAATGCAATGATAGATTAATCGATTATATGCAGAGATAGAGATCAGAGAAATCAAACACTGATTTTTATACTGATTTGACCAAGCCTACATCCAGTGTGTCCTTCCAATCAAGCTGAGTTGGAAGCTAATGCACTATAAAGATCTAAGTTTTTACAACAAGGTTTTTATAGTGACCTCACGTCAAAATGTAAAACACCTCTCTAACCCACTAATCTAAATGTAGGAAGTAAACAATACAGACACACAATAAGAGCACCCTCTTCTATTGTCAAACCCTTTGAGTCACCCTCAAAGTCAATAACACAATTATTCTTCCTATAATCATAATAGGGAGCACTAACCAATCTTCACAATTGCAGATTTCCTGATCATGCAGTGTACACCTCTTTGTGCAAATAGATCAGATGTTCAAACCCAGTAAACCTTGCTTCACAAGAAACCTTCAAGTCTTTGATCACCACGGTCAATCTTTGATTTTTGGAGCTTTTCTTTCCTTTGTAAGATCATACAACGTTTTCTGAAAGATATGAAAGTGTTAATTCCCAAAAGTTTTTATGGAATTCAAATCAACGTCAATTTATAGTATTACACACATTAGACACATTTTAATCAATTTAGCTATTAACGTAGTCGAATACATTTAACAGTTGTAACATAATAATACGAGTCAAATGCATTAATTGAATATGCATTTAATATAATCGATTTGTCATAAATGTTTGGTCAACATATTCAAAAATATCATCGTTGTTACAATCGATTAAGTGAAAACACTTAGCACACTTTTGAAAACTTTTCTTCTCAAAATATCTCATAGCACACTTGAAAAGTATTTGTGCAAACCCACGAGTTTTAATCGATTTCACCCATAATGTAATCGACTTAAAAACTATAGTTTCGCCACACTTTAAAGTTCAACAAAAGTGCTTGTGGGTTTTCATCTCTGAAAACATATGTTATGCATACACAGATAAAATCACATATCAATCACAGTAGTATGCTTTAATCAACACAATAATGTTCTCATATATGCTTTTAAAAGATATAACACAATTATCAAAAGCACATGTATTACATAGTAGACATTCATGTGTTATTATTAATTATGTGTTGTCATAATCAAAAACACAATTATAATTGATATTGTTGGTTCAACTAAACCTGTGCTCTCCCTATCACCAATCTCAACAAAGTTTTTAAAAGATTATGAATACAAACCAAAGAGTAGAGCCTTCAGCTTCCTTATTAATGAAACCCATACAAACAATTTTCGAGGATGTGTGTAGTAAAAATATAAGAAGCACTCAGAAGAAGGAGACAAGTGTAATGTTTTATAGAGAAATTTAAAAGCTTGAATGCACCCTCACCCATTAGGGTGTAACTGTATTGGAGCCACGTTGAGAAATCAAAGAACACCTATAGTGAATTCGTCAAACGGGAGCTAGACATGAAGTTGGGTGAAGAAAGTTATGTATACGCAGAAGAACTTGTCTTCATAATTTTCCTTGCATGACAAACACTATCGATGACACATGCTGTCTTGAGCAAGCCGATATCTTCCAACTCCCCCATGGTCAAATATATAGATGCTTTACAACCATGAATTCGAAATTTAGGCCCACCTAAAATTAGAAAATTGCATTTGGACCTTGTTAACCCTCGACAAGTGTAACCGAATCGTATCAAGTAATAATAAAATAGTAAGACCAAGTATCGTTTCCCAAAGGACTCACAGCCTAAACAATTGTGTGGTTTCTTGGTTAAATAAGACTTGAAAAACCAATTCTTTGAGATTTAAATGCAAATACTAAAACGTAAATATGAATGCATGTATTGATCAATTGGACAAAAGAAGCAAAACGTGATTGAAATATATGGATGATTATGTTGTTGGGGATACCGAGTTCTCCTATCCACTCTCATGTATTCAAGAATTCACCTTTCTTCATTAATGTTAATGTCACTTTCTAATGTACCTTAAACTCGATGTCTCAATGAAGAAAGCCTAATCCTAATCACTAGTTTACAATGTCTTGTCTCCCTAGCAATTATTCATGCATTACATTCGCACAGAAGCTTAAAGGCAACCAATCCTCCTATCCCTATGTCTAGGTAATATTTCTTTTGGGAGAATTTCTTCATGTCTAGATTTATCTATATGTGTCCATACAAATAAAATCAATGCTCATGCAATTGAATGAGTTAAACAAAGCATGCATAGAGTATAGAAGAAAAACCCTAACAATTAATGAAATAAAACATATATTATAAAGAATCAATTCAAAACATGAGAGTTTCAAAGAATTACAATGGCTCTCCAGCAACAATGAAGGTTTATTTCACCATAATCATGGTGAAACTAGATGAAAAACAATGAAAGAATGAAAGATAGAACCCTAGAATTTGAAGAGTGGAGTCTGAGCATTTAAAATACTCCTCCAAGGGGTGAAGAAAGTGTGATTTTGCTTCGTTCTGTCAAAACATCCTAACCCTAAGTTGACTAAAACCTTATAATGACTCCTAAAGATTATAGAAAAGTGGACCAAGACCCATTAAAATGGCGCTCAACGGTAAATGCGGTTCTTCTATTTGACACTCAACTGTAGTTTTGCACCTCAACGGTGATTGCGGGACTTCAAAGTGCCGCTTAGCAGTAATTTTCGCTGAGCGGTACTTGCGACTCTTCTTTTATGCACTTTTTCTTCCTTTTCTAACTCCAACTTATGGCTACTTCACTTCTTCCATTCAATTCATCTTAAAACCTGCAAAAATAAGGAAAACCAAGCATAAAACCCATTCTACTCTCTTATTTCCAAATCATAAGCAAAAGCATGATTACAAGCTAGTTTCTAAGTCATAAAGGTTATTTTTAAGGTCAAAATTAAGTCTAAAAACAACGGTTTTTCAACTGTTATCAGACCTCGACATCCATTTCATCGTACCGGTCTCTCTTCTTTCATTCAGATTCGGCAGGCTCCTTTGGGGATCCATCCTATTCTCTCTAATTATCTCCATGTTTACCTCTAACCTTTAGGAAGATGTGGCATCTGATGATACAGACATTGGGCTACCTGCATTACTATCACTACTTGATCTTGACATACCTTTTAAAACAAATGACTACTTGACCTCAACGGTAACACACTTCTCTCGCGATCACAAACAATATTAGAGCTCTTAAGCAAACTTCCTGGCAAATTATGGCCATCCCTTAATATTTGACAACTCATGACTTAAACATCTTTGTTGCTAGATTTCTCAAGGCTGAGTACCCATAAGGTTATGGCTAAAGATAAAAAAATTCCTTTGCAAAATTCTTTTTCAAAATCATAAACTCTAACTACTGGACATCGACATGTTATTATTATAACTCAACTACATACCAAATATTGACACTCTTTGCATGCCTTCAAGACATGAAAAGGTTGGGGTTTAATGTATTGTATGTGGTTGAAAACCCATCGGCCCTATCAACAACAACCTTGAAATGATTACCTAAGACACCAACAGGATATCGTCTACTAAGTACCTAGTTCCTATAACTCAACTATAGACCAGATATTGGCATTCTTTGCATGTCTTCAAGACATGAAAAGACTTGGGGGGGTTGGTGTACTGTATGTGGTTGAAGCCCCTTTGGCCCTATTAGCTACAACCTAAAAATGAGTACCTAAGACATGAATAGGATACCGTCTACCGAGTACCTATCAGATACATTGTAGCCAATAGAACTAACAAAATAATTATCGAATACTTTGCAATAAATGGATGACGAGTCATTATTTTCTACTATTCACTTAGTTTTTCACACTGAATTGGATTAGTGAATTGTGTTTCATTCTCAATTATTGTAGCATTTTCACTATTTGGGCTTAATTTCAAGACTAATTCTTATTTTAATTAATTTGAATTATTTGGGCTTAATTATTTCAATTATTATGTGTAGGATAATCACTGTTTGGAAGTTAGAGAAAGAGGATTTGAACCTCTTGCACAGAACCGAACGACCAAACAAGTATTGACCAAATGAACGGTCTGACAAAGTGTGTACCGAACGACAGAGAATGTCTTGAATGAACGGTTTGACAAAGCCTTGATCGAACGATCTGTTGAAGTCTACACCGATCACCAGTTCCTGACTTGCATGAGTACTTGTTCAACTGAACTTCAAAGGACTTTGGTTGAGCACGACTGAATTGAATGGCAGAGCATTGCAAACCGAACGGTTTGTGGAAGCCGAGCTCTACTAAATCGAACGGTCTTTGATAATTCGTGCACCGAGCGGTCATAGAGAGCGAACCTGCCGAACACTGATTGAATCGAACGGTCATATGCAATGATCAGATGCAGAGTGTTTGAAGCATATTCTAGGACTTCAAGAAGATGGTCACGTCAATTGTAAAGTTTAATTTTGTTTTAGAGTGTCAATGGGTCAAACTTTAGGATTTTGGGCCTAATTTTAGGCCATTTTATAGGACAAGCTCTCTAGACGGGCATTTTGGTGTTTTAGGGTCTATAAACCCCAAATGAGATTTCACTTTCAGCTCTCTCCGCCACTTTTTACATTCTGCTATTAGGGTTTTAGCTTTTACGGGAGCTTCTTCGTCTTTCCCCCCCTTTGGGGGAGGTTTTAGGTTTGCTTTCATTTTCCATTTTCATGTATTTAAACTACTTTTACGTTGCAACTTCATAGAAGAATTGATTCTTGCATTCAAGTTTCATGTTATTTATGTTTTGGTTACTGTTTATGCGTATTAAATCACTACTACGTAATCATTTCTTCTGCATGCATTCTACGTTTTTTGGGTTCTACATTTCACTGTCGCTGCATTGATACCGATCGGTCACTGAATTTAGACTGGTGCTTAGCTTGTTTACCGTATAGACCGTTCGGTCTGCTCGCACTTGCCATTCACACCGTTCGGTTTCTGACGCGCGTCACTGTCAGTACCGCTCGACCTTAATATATTGCTCAGTTTATTTCTTTCATGTTTCCCGTTCTTCCCCAACTTGCCTTTTACCGTTCAGTTCTTAACACTTATTGTTAGAATCGTTCGGTTTTTAACACTTATTGTTAGAATCGTTCAGTTTTCTGATTTCATTCACTTTAATGTTGTCCATTTTGTTTGGTTGTTTTCAATTTCCAGTTTTAATTTAGTTTAATTTTCCTTGCAAAAACACTTTCAACCCCCCCATTGTGTGTTTGACCTAATTCTCGAACCACATTTGGTCCTTCAGATATGACCTAGGAGTCACTTCGTAGTCTACACTACATTCTTATTGCACATCAAATTTGTATCAGGTGTGACCCCATCAATGTTCTATCTACTGGATACTGATGACTACACATCCAAAGGAAAAAGTTCAATGTTACATAGTAGAAGCTGATGAGCGAATATCGAATACTATGTTTCCCAAACCAAATACTACATCCATCATCTAATAAGGACGCTCCTTATTAGGGCAAGGTGTCACGTGTCGGTACCTACTCTTGCTTGTTGAAGAAATTATCACATTAGGTAACTTAACAAAGAATGGTTGTAGTTCGCCACAAGTAAGCTGACCATTAGGCTTATGGGCCTAGGAGCTCATAATTGATGCCCATTCAGGTGAAAACCCACGGTCAGCAAAACACTTTTATAAATATTATTTTAATCATATTTTAACTTCAATTTTTTTTATTAATCCAACTTTGACTAGAATCTAACCTAGAACACTAACTTGAGCATCGAATAATCTTCTACAGACACTCCACCATTCAATAAAAGACGAAAGAGGCTTGGTGGACGAGTACCGAATAATAAGAATGCGTGGAGTGGAAAAAGACTTTGTAGGATACATTTGACTCTATATGTATACTTTTTTATTTATTAAGCTCATATTATAGTATTTAACAATAAAATTTATAGCTATTATTCATATAATATTTTGAAAATAATCGATGTTAATGATTTTCATGATATATATGTTAGACTTAAAACAAAGTTATAAGGGATTCAATGTTCTTATTGTGCATCTTTAAAAACTTCATTCAGAGAGATAATTCTACTTCGACTACACACTTAGGAAGATCAGTCTCGTGGTTTTTATACTATATAGCAGCAAAATAAGTTAATTAATCAATTAAGAGATGAAAAACAAACAATTTTGGAAATTCAATATTAAATTGAAAAAGTAAAACATTTTATTTTAATTTTATTAATATGCTACATCGATCTGTATGTCTATTTATACACAATCCAAGATTTAATAATAAATACGTGTATTTTTTTTATAACATTTTACTAAAATATTCTCACAATTAATAAAGTAAATCAAGAATGAGACAATTAGGATGGTTAAACCGTTAATTAATATGTCAATTTATAAGAGTAAATTAGAAGACAAAAAAAAAAAGAAACTATAAAGTGAAAAAATACATATGTTAAGAGATAGTATTATACATGCTATATATAGAACACTGAATTATAATATTATTTATTTATTTAAGTGATAATAATAGTTCACTCTTATGAAACTATATTGTTTTTCAAATGTTAGATTTAAAAAAAATTCTATTTATTTAAAGAACGGATTTCTACATGAAATCCTCAACAATTAATTTTATCTGTACGATAATATATTTGTATGATGAAAGCGAAATTCAGAAAAATAAACTATATAAGTACACAACGAAATGAAAATTTAGACTCAATGATTCAGTGCTTGAAGATGGCGACGAGCATTGACACCAAAATGGAAGCTCCAACCACGGCCACAGTGTTTGCAACAGATCCCATGACTCTTGTAGCCTTGGCAGCTTCGGGAGCTTCGGCGGTGGCTGTGGGGCCACTGGTGACTACGGCACCAGCAGCTTTACCTGCACTATCGGTTGTGGGAGCCGCTGCCGGAGATACAGCGGCTGTGGCAGTGGAGGCAGTGGCGGAGGCAGCAACGAAGAAAAGCGCGAGAAGGAGAACGACGGCGAAGGAGGTGAAGGAGATTCGTTGGAATGCCATCGTGAATAGAGCAAAAGAGAATGAATGTTTTTGGGAGGTGTTAGGGTTTTATTTATTTATTTTTTTTGTTTTTCTGGAGAGAAAGGGAGAGAGGGAAGGTATTTATAGTTATGACACAATGAGGTTTGAGGGAATGAATGGTGGTGAGTTAGTGAAGGTTGTTTCCATGTCCATCTTTTCAGTTTCTTCTTAACTTTTTGGGGTTTTATTCATACGACATGCAATAAAAGAGGAGGTTCCACTCATTCTCCTCTTATACTAACAACCCAAAAGATTAGTGTCTATTACAAAGTATTTGGTTCTATTTCAATTCAACGAACATTAAAGCACAAATTAAAATTAAAAAACTATTTTTTAAAGTTTTGGAGACTTTAAGACAATATTTAAAGTAAAACATAAATAATGAAAACATTCTCAGCGTCTTGTTATAGATAAATTATATTAGAAAAAGTTTTATCTTTAAGCAGTTTGTGTTATCAATTATGCACCGATAATATCATAAAAATATAGGGAGGGTTGTCTTCTAATTAAAGAAGTTGTTTTAAGCTGTTTTGCTAGCAATACAATTTAATGTATAGCAACACACGCACTTATATAATTATACTTTTGGTTAAATTACTTGTTTAATCTTTGCAATACAACTTAATTTGGTTTCTCTATATATTTTCAAAGTGTTTTACTCATTTATTTTCGTTGAACATTTTAAACGTTCCTTGTGTCCACATCAACAATCATGAGGTTTGTGAAAGAAAAACGAGCGACAATTTTATACTTTTTAAGATTTAAATCTATTTTGATCAAATATTTTAATATTTAACAATATTTGTATCACATAAACAACATAATTCTCAGTAGAATGATTTAATTGTTTTTTTTTCTTAAATATAATATTCACTGGTGCAAAAACAAGTTACGTGTTTCGAAGCCTCATTCAATTCGAGGTTGGAGGTTCTATGATGGTAATTATTTAAATCAATGCGTCATTCTCTTTGTTCTTTCTTTTAAACCACTAATAGTACGTCGAATCCTGTAGGGGATCGACATAATATTTGTCGGTCAGAAGCCAAAGAGTCATCCTTTTTAATTCTTTTGTCTTTTTTCTTTTAAGCAATAAATAATACGTCGAATTATGTAAAGGCTTCGACGTATTATTTGTCAGGCAGAAGCTAAAAAGTAACCCCTTTTTAATTCTTTTTTTCTTTTTCTTTTAAACCACATATAATACATCGAATTTTGTAGGAGCTTCGACGTATTATTTGTCAGCCAAAAGTTTCCCCTTTTTAATTTGAGCGGGAGATTGAAAATTCATTCACTTTATCTTAGCGCGCGAGACCCTCTTCTCCTCTCAAATTTTTCACAAACGAAGTTTGACAACCATCAAATGTAATCTTTCTTTTATTTGATACAAATGCATGTTAATTAACTACTTTATGTATAGTTTTCGTTTGTTTTGACCAACTATTTTCGTGTTCTTGTCCTTCATAGCTGCATTCTGCTTTCTCTCTCACTGGTGGAAACATTTTATTCTGACGATCCCACCTTTTGAAGGTTAGCTTTTGTTTTCATTTTGATGAACTTATTTGTTGAACTTGGTAGTTGTTGTTTTTTGTTCAACTTGTTTGTTGTTGTTATTTGATTGATTTCGTTTGTTGTTGTTGTTGTTGATTGAACTTGGTTGTTGTTGATACTATACTACACGTTCATAGTTCATGCTTTATAAAATACCAAAAATTAAAATCTGTTGTTTTTTGTGTTCAAGTCTTGTAGAGTTGTTAAAAAGGATCACAATTAATTAAGAAAAACAAAAAAATTTCTTAACGTCAAATATTAACAAAATTCGATGTCAATTTCATTAACGTCGAATTTTTTAAATTTGACGTCAATTTAATGTCTCCTAATGTCGATCTCAAATTCGACGTGAAAGGCCAAAAAACAATGACGTTATACGATATTTTTGTATTAGTGATTCCACATCATATAAATATACTGATAGAGAGTTTATTTAAATCATATGAAAATTATATCGGTCCAAATGTCAAAAAAGTATGAAATTTATCGACAACATGTTAACGTAGAAGGAGTATGAGATTTATTGACACACAAGATGAGAAAAGAAAAATTATAAATGATGTATCATATGAAACACTAGTCCAAAGTATGAAACAATGTAGAAATTTTTGTAAATTTTGTGACCTTATAGGTCTTGGTTTAAAACAAACCGAAATCATATACACCTTTTGGTATTAGTTTAAAATGAACTGAAACCATATCCTTTTTTCAAAACTAAAATTTTTTAATTTCTTTTTTGTATAAGACATATGACTTTGGATATTTGACTAACTAAGGCAATATCTTCATTCTGCTTCGGTTGTTTGACCAACCAAAGTCATATCCTCTTTTAAAAGCAACATTTTTTTTATTTCTTTTCTGAGAAGGACCTATCTCCTTGGTTTTCTACATATTCAAAGCCAATTAATCTTTTTGCTTTGGTTTTCTGAAAACTAGAAGCCAAAAGATTAATGAAAATTTTAAAATATCTATTGAAATGTATTATTTTTTTTATCACTAGTCTTTAGACTTTAGTTTTACGAATAAAAAAATCCATAAGACACATATTTCTTTGGTTATTCAAATATCTGTTGTCATATGTCTTCCAAGGGTTAAATTCACGAAAGAAACAAAGGTTACTGCTTCCACAGTTTTTTTCTTCCTTCCTCCCTAAACCATTGCTCACAAACTGCGAACCTTTGCAAATGCCACTGTCACTACTCTAGCACTGTCATTGCTCCACCCCTCACTATCTCCATTGCACTACCTTCGGTCCTCGCTATTGTCGTTCCAATGTATTTGTCTCTGTCACTGTGGTGGGCACGATTGTGGTGGTATTTTCGGCATTCTTTTTTGCGTTTTGGATACGTTTTTTTCTTTTTATGGGATTTGGTCATATTAATATGTTCTTAATGTATGTGTCTAGGTAATATAACATTGTAGTAAGATTGTGTAACTATTTGAAACATGGATAACGTTGCATCCTTCTCTTGCCTTTCATGCTCTTAGGTTCCTATTATTATCATGAAAATGTATTTTTAATGAGCCTATAATTTTCCATTATGTTGTTCATTTTTTGTATATTTGATATGTGATCAATTATATGCTTAAATATATTGTTGTATTGAGTTAGCCTTAGTTTTTCGTTTGACATTCAATACAAAGGTTATTTATTATCTCTAACTTTTTAAAGAAATGTATTTTTTAAAAAATGAATATAAAAGGAGGCAGTACTAATAATTTATAGTATTGAATCCTGAATTGTCCGGTTGAATAGTTTAAGAAATTAATCACTTTTTCTACTTTACTAGTACATTTAAATTTTAATATATATATCTTAAAATTCAACAATATTTGCAATTGTGTTTTGTATTGATCTTTGGGTGCATATTTTGATATATATGTCTTAAATTTCATGAATATTTGCAATTGAGTTTTGTATTGATCTTCGGTTGCATATTTGATTGTGGTTTATACTCACTTGCATTTCGTGTAACCTAAAGACTAATGCAAAATGTTGACAAACTTTAATGAAATTTAAGATATGTTGTTTACAATTGAATGTACTATAAACTAAAGAAAGTGAATATTCTTGAATGGGTTAGGATCAAATCTTGAATACAAAATTGATCGATGTGATTATTCAAGATTATTGTAATTGTATGAACAATTTCAATATATATACATATGGATCGAGATTGAATTTATTCACCACGCATCAATGTTGAGTATGAGAGAAGAAAAAGAATTTATACAATTTGCACAACGTAATAAGGATATAAGTGATGGTGAAGTGAAGTTTAGATGTCTTTGTGTCAATTGTTTGAATAAGAGAAAGTTGAACACAACCGAAATTAGGGAACATCTTATCTTTGATGATTTCCTTCAAAGTTATACAACATGGACATGGCACGACGAATTAATAAGCTTTCCAACTATCTCCCGAACTAAACAAGTATTTGATTCCCTCATGGAACATTGACCAAAAGAAGACAAATTAGAGGACATGATCCGCGATGTTGGTTCATAAGCTTTTGCCTAACCACATGTATGAGATGATGTCCACTGATACGAAGACTCCTTTGTTTTTCAATTTAACTAAGTTCAAACGATTGTCAATGATGTTAAGGTTCATGAATTTGAAAGTGACCAATGGATGGATTGATAAGAGTTTCACGAAATTGTTGTCACTGTTGAATGATATGCTTCTAGAAATACACTATCCACTCGTAATTATGATGTGAAAAAGTTCTTTTTCCGATGGAAGTATAAAAGGATACATGCATGTGCTAATGATTTCATAATATATGGAAAAAGTTTGAAGGTTTGAAAACATGTCTAAAATGTAGATTATAACGATACAACCCAAAAAATAATAGTGAAGATAATGGTTAGATAAAAAGAGGATGGGTTCGCTTTGAAAGTAGTTTGGTACCTGATAACGGTTGAAAATACCGTTATTTGTGATGCTATTTTGATACTAAAATAACCCTTTTTGACTTCGAAGCTTGCTTAAACTCTTGTTTTAGTGGAATTTGGTGAATAAGTGAAGAGAGGTTATACTTTATGAATTCGATCACTAATTCCCTCAACTTTATAGGTTATTAGTATGATTGGAAGAGGAGAAAAAGTGTCAAGGAGTTGGAACCCAGGAGGGACAACATAAGCATTAGGAAAGAAGATTGAAAGAAGGCTGAAGAAGGACTGCAGGGCGCTTGGTTGCCCTTTTTAGGGGCCCTCAACGTCACAAGTCTCGCAAGGACGCCTGACTGCCCCCATTTGGGGCGTTGAGCGCCACTATCCTCGTAAGCACGCTTGGGCGCGCCCTTCAGGGGCGTTGAGCACCAGCCAACCTTCACGCAGGACGCTTGGTTGCCCTAAGTCAAGACGCTGGGGGCCAGTATCTTCGCAGTCACCCTTAGGCACCCTTGCACCAGCAACGTTGGCCCATTATCCAATTTGGTTCTATTTAAGGGTTTTTACACTCTAGGGTTCACATCTTTAGACGATTGAAGCACAAAAAATATGATTTTAACCCTTTGGAGGGAGATTAGGCATGCGGGAGCTTTCCTTCTCACTTTCTAGGATTTTCATTCATTCATTCTTCCATTGTAAGCCAAGTTTCTCCATGATAATGGAGAACTGAACTCATTTATTGTTGGGGATGATGTAACCTCTAAACTTTCATGTATTGGAATATGGTTTAAACTTTTTATGCTTATTTCATTGAATGTTAGTGATCTTCTCTTGTTCTTAATGCTTGTTATGTTTTGTCCACTCATGACTTGATGTTTGATTTATTTGAGTATTGGGAAATATCTTATGAATCATGATCTAGAGGATTTCATCCAAAGGGAATATTTCCTAGGGATAGGCATAA
Organism: Vigna reflexopilosa; assembly: GCA_027742785.1. Lineage (NCBI taxonomy): Eukaryota > Viridiplantae > Streptophyta > Magnoliopsida > Fabales > Fabaceae > Vigna > Vigna reflexopilosa. The sequence continues at coordinate 13,685,305 of CM050924.1, forward strand.
GACGTTTGGTTGTCTTAAGCTTCTTTTCTTAATGCGGAATTGATTGTTAGGGCTTTCAAGGGATTGTTGTCTAATAATCAAGACAAGGCTTTTTACACCGAGACATTGGGTTCTAAGTAATTTAGAAAGTGACATTAACATTCCAATGAAGAAGATGAATCCTAATATGCATGAAAGTGAAGTAAGTGAAATCTAACCCCAACAACATCATCATCTCATATTATTAATATAATTTATTCATTCTTGTGTCAAGGCGCAATTGATCAATTTGCATTCATATTTATTTTTGTTGCATTTGCATATAAACAACAACAAAATAGCTTTTAAGCCTTGATTAATTAAGGTATTACACAATTGTTAAGTAAACATGAGTCTCTTGGGAAACGATACTTGGTCTTACCAATTGTATATTACATGATACGCTTTGATACACTTGCCAGTGTGTTAATAGTACCTTCCAATCATAGCTAGACTTAAGCATTTGTTTGTGAATCCAAAAGACTCTAAAAACCTTAGATGACATGCAAATGAGAGAATAACTGATAGATTGTTTCATTATCCAACTGATTTAATATAATAGAAAAATATTCAACATGAACTTTCCCAATTCGGTCAAGAATGTATAAATCTTCAGCTTGGTTTACCTATGATGGAATGAACCCATTTGGTAACTTAAGTATTGATAACAGTTGATTTCATTGTTATTTGTGATTCAATTTTGATATTAAATTAGCCCTTTTTGACTTAGAAACTTGCTTGAACTCTTGTTTTTAGTTAAGTTGTGAATAAAGAGAGTTATGGTTAGAACTTATGATTTTTATCACTAAATTCCTTTGATTTTGTAGGAAATTGGAATGATTTGGAAGAGGAGTTAAAGGACAAAAAAAGCACCAGAAAAGAAGGCTACAGAAGGTCACAGGATGCCTGGTTGCCCCTTTCTAGGGCCCTCAACGCAGGATGTCTCGTATGGTCACCTGACTGCCCTTTTATGGGGTCCTCACCGCAGGATGTCTCACATTAACGCTTGGGTGCCTTTTTTGGCGCTGAGCGCCATCCTCCATGTGTCGCACACTACCTAGGTGCCCTCTTACGGGCCCTTAGCACCACTCCTCTCGTACCAGCGCCTAGCTGCCCTAAGTAGGGGCGTTGAGCGCTAGCGTGTTGGGCTTGGACTCTGTTTTCTGTTGTATTTAAGGATTTGTTCGTCCTAGAGTTTTTATCTTTGGGAAACAGAGACACAAAAACACACTTTTCACTCTTTGGAGGCAGAATTGGATGCGGGAGCTCTCCTCTTCAGTTTCTAGGGTTTTTCTATCACTTTTATTCCATTACCTAGTTTCTCCGTGATTATGGATAACTAAACTCATTTGTTGTTGGGGAAGATGTAACCTCTAAATTCTCATGTATTTGAATTTGTTCTGAATTATTATATGCTTCTTTCATTAATTGTTAGGGATTTTCTCCTTTGCTCTATGCTTGTTACGTTTTGATGATTCATAGCATGATTTTATGGTCTTCTTTGTTATTGGGAAATAACTAGAAACCACGATCTAGAGAATTTCTCCCAAAAAGCAATATTGCCCAATGATGGGGATAGGAGGTTTGTTTGTCTTAAGCTTCTGTTGACAATGAAAAATTAATTATTAGGCATGCAAGGGATTGTGGTCTAATGATTATGGTTAGGCTTTCTTTGCCGAGGGATCGAGTTTTAAGTAATTTAGATAGTGACATTAACAATTGAATGAAGAAGATGAATTCTTATATGCATGATAGTAAGGATGGTGAAATCTAAACCCCAACAATATACTTATCTCATAGTATCAAAATCATCCATTCACTTTTGTGTTTTGCCCCAATTGATCAAATTGCATTCATTCTTACTTTTTAAGTATTTTGCATTTTAAATCAATGAAATGTTTTTTAAGTCTTAATTTGTTAAGGTATTACATGGTTGTCTAGTGTCGTGAGTCTATTGGGATACGATACTTGGTCTTACCATTTTATATTACTTAATATGATTCGGTACACTTGCCGATGTGTTAACAAGTTTTTGGCGCCGTTGTCGAGGACTCGTGGTTTAAACTGTACTTTTTTGTGATTCTTAACCGATTAGACTTTTTGTTATTGTTTTTCATTTTTTTTATTAATTATTGTTTTTATTTGTTGGTGCTAATTGGGTGCTCTAGTGTTTTGTTCTCTAGTGTATGCAGGGTACAATTCGGACTAGAAGCACGAAAGTTTCTGAACCTCTTCTTGCAGGTTTGGACAATAGTAGAAGAAAAAGGAGGAACAGAACGTCCAGAGAACTTTTACCTTCTCTCGAGACTCTTCAACAGCCTTAACCTCAAAGATCTGACCAAGAAATAGAAAATATGGCTGAAGAACATAATGGTAGACATACCCTTGCAAATTATGCAATAGTTATTGGCCCTCATCATTTTAATAGTATTGCAAGGCCGAGGGTTAATGCTCCAAAAATATGGAGATGAAACCTACTTTGATTCAATTGGTGAAGAACAACCAATTAAATGGATTATCACATGAAAATCCATATGAGCATCTAACCACATTCAATGAGATATGCAATACTGTGAAGATCAATGGTGTGCCAGATGAAGCTATTAGACTTAGCTTATTCCCTTTCTCTTTGGGAGGCAATGCTAAGATGTGGTTGAACTCTTTTCCAGAGAACAGTTTTACTGAGTGGGAAGTAGTGGTTGCAAAATTTCTGAACAAATATTTCCCACAATCAAAGGTGAACAAAGGTAAACAAGAAATTTCTTCTTTCAGGCAGGGCATGGATGAAACATTAGGTCAAGCGTTGGACCGATTCAAATGTTTCTTACGCAAGACACCCACACAATCATTCTATTCGTTGGAGGTCTAAGCTCACAGACTAAATTGATGATGGATGCCTCAACTATAGGTAATATCAAGTGCAAGACTCTAGAGGAAGCCTATGAGTTGATTGAAAATATGGCTACCAATGATAATGAGATGCATAGTGAAAGAACTAAACTTCAACATAAAGGAGTTCTACAACTATAATCTCAAGATGCTCTATTGGCGCAAAACAAGATTATGACTCAACAACTAGAAACTCTAATGAAGAAAATCTCTCAATTGCCAAAAGAGTTGCAAAATGTTTCACAAGTTCAACAACAACTTTGTGAGTTATGTGGTGGAGATCATATTAATGGTCAATGTGTTATGCCAGAAGATACCCAAGAGGAAGTCAAGTTTATGGGTCAAGGTAATCAATTTCGTCCAGGTAATTACAACCAAGAGTGGAAACCTCACCCAAGTATAGGTCAAGGGCAAGCTGGGAAATTCAATAGACAACAACAACAACAATGACAAAAACAACCCTCTTTATGTGAAAGAACTGCAAAACTAGAAGAGACACTCCAACAGTTCATGCAAGTATCTATCTCCAATCATAAAAGCACTGAAGCTGCCATAAGGAATTTGGAGATACAAGTTGGCCAACTGGTTAAAAGGTTGGAGGAGAAATCTTAAAAGCAGTTTGTGGCTAATAAGTAAGTTAACCCTAAAGAGGAGTGTAATGATATTATGAGCATAAGTAGTGAGGGTTAGATGAGAGAAAAGAAAAAGTTGAGTTAAGTGAAAAAGAAGAAGAAATTGAAGAGAGAAAAAGTGATGTTGAGAGGAAGGAAAAGAAGAAAGAAAATGGGGAAAGAAAAGAAGAAGAGGGCGAGATAAAAGAGAGAAAAGTTGAGAAATCTCTTCCTTATCCTAAAGTATATTTTAGAAAATAAAAATAGAAACAATTAGGGTGTTTCAAGGAGATCTTTAGGAAATTGGAGATTACTATTCCATTGACTGAGGCATTGCACCAAATTACTGTGTATGCAAATTTTTTGAAGATGTTCCTTAGAAAGAAGAAATATTTAGATGAGGAAACAATTGAACTACAGGACAATTATAGTGTTATCCTGTAGAAGACGCTTCCTCCTAAAGTCAAAGGTTTGGGAAGTTTTATTATTCCTTGCACTATTGCGAATTATGATATAGGGAAAGCTCTAATTGATTTAGGGTCTAGCATCAATCTGATGCCCTTATCTGTGTTGAAGTAGATTGGTGGTATTAAGGTTAAGCCTACTAAGATAGTGTTGCAAATGGCGGATAGATCTACGAAGAATCTCTATGGTCTAGTGGAGGATGTTGTGGTCCAAATTGAGAAACTTAAATTCTCGATGGATTTTGTAGTGATGCAGATGGGGGAAGATTTGAAGATTCCTATCATTCTTGGAAGGCCATTCATGAAGACAACTAAGGTTGTCATTAATGTAGATGATGGAGTTCTAATGCTTAAAGACCAAGATGAGGAGGTGACTTTCAATGTCTTTAATGATGAGCAACCGATTCAAGTGAAGAAAGCTAGTCCAAAAGTGGCAGATGAAGATCTACCAAAGACTAGTGTATCTAACCAAGCTGCTGACTTAGCCATGGAAGATAAACATTGTTTTTTGTGACAAGTAAAAGAAGAGGAGAAAGAGATTAAAGAGAAGATAGGTCACCAAGACTTGGTATGTAAAGATGAAGAATTCAAACTTGGCAAATCAGTCATATACAAGGATAGGTTATGGGTTGTGAAGGAGATTAAAGTGAATGGAGTTATTGAGATTGAAGTTCCATATTCTAGAAGAGTTAAGATGGTGAACAAGAAGCTGCTAAAGATAAGTTGGTGTGATGAAAGCAAGAGGGACACCAACATAAAAAATTCAAACTGAGCATAATGGTGTCAAGCTAGTGACGTTAAAGAAGCGCTTGTTGGGAGGCAACCCAGTTTTCTAAACCTTTCTTTTTAATTTTTGTTATTTGGTTGTGTTTCTTGTGTTGAGATGATCTAGTATGCATCAGTGATGTGTTGCTGGATGAATAATTATGATGTGCATAGGGAGCTTTTATTATTTGAAGTGTAAGATGCTTTCGCTTGAGTTGGAAAGTAGAAAGTTTTGAAAGTGCAAAAATCTAAAAAAATTAAGGGTGAAAGCTCTTAGGGACGTTTAGGGTAAGCAAAAAAGAGGAGGAAAACAACATCGCACGGTGTTAAGCGCCCCCTGTGTGACGCTGAGCATCAGCATTGCATGTTAGGAATTTGGGCTTTTTAGGGCTCAACATCATTACGCCCATCCAACCCTTTTTAGGGTTGTGAGTGGTTGCTACTAGTGTCTACACAAGCCCTAGACTTTACTACTCTCTTATGCATTTTTTCAAAGTTTTTCTCTCCGCTCAAGTAGGTGTCTTACATTTTCAATTTTTGCTCTTGAAAGTTTTTTATTTTTGATAGAAATTGAGGTCTATGCATAATATATTGTTGATGTTGTTGATTAAATTGTGTGGGGATGGATTATTGATGAATAAATTACTGTGAAAAGCATGTGTGTGGGGTATTAGGCCAACTAGGCCCCTTGAGTAGCCCTTAGCGCTAGCAAGAAGTGTTTGATGCTTGATTTTGTGCTTTAATTTTAAGATGTATATGTTTGATGTTTGCTGTTGAGAGTGTGAACTGTGTTGTGAAAATGATATTTTTATGACTGTCTAGTGCCGTGAGTCTTCTGGGATACGATACTTGGTCTTACCATTAATATATTACTTGATACGATTCGGTATACCTACCGATGTGTTAACAGTACCAATCAAAGTTGTTGAAATATTTGATGCCTTTGCTTCTAAAACTTTTGTGATCCAAGCAATGTTATTTTGCACCATTAATGACTTTCCACCTTACGATAATTTGCTAGGGTACATGTTACAAGAAAAGAGGACAAAAGTACAAGGTATAAGTGCTCAAAATAAAAACTCACACTTATTATCTTGTGGTGGGTATAAAAAGCTTAAAGACAAGAAAGCCTTTCCCCGTATGTGTCCATATCACGAAAACCAATAATCATGTCATGAATGAGTTAAACATAACAAGCATAGAGCAAAGAAGAATAACCCTAAGAATTTATGAAGGAAGCATAAATAAATAAGAATAAATTCAAATACATGAGAGTTCACAAGGTTAAATCATCCCCCAACAACAAATAAGGTTTAGTTCTCCATTATCATGAAGAAACTAGGTGAACAAATGAATGGAAGAGATAGAAAAACCCTAAAAACTGAAGAGAAGAGCTCTGACATCCCCAAATCTGCCTCCAAGGGGTGAAAAGTGTGTTTCTATGCTCAAGCCATTAAAAGATACAATCCCCAGAACATCCAAGTCCTTAAATATAATAGAAAAATAACAGAAAATAGGTTTAAGCCCATGTCGCTAGCGCTCCGTGCCCTAAGTGGGGCGCCTGGGCGTGGCGATAGCGTTCCAAAACTTTCTTTTTTTGCTGTTTTGCTTGCTTTTATGGCTGATTCAGATCTAAACTTTGTTGGAGATTCTCCCAGGAACATTATTAGCTACAAAATAAAGGGAATTTAGTGATAAAATCATAACGTATAACCTCTACTCACTCAAAACTAAAGCAAAAAAATGAGTTAAAGCAAGTTTCTAAGTCAAAAAGGGTGTGTTTAGTATCAAAATTATATCACAGATAACAGTATTTTCAACCGTTATCAGTAGTCCTTGATAACAGTTGAAAATACCATTATCTGTGATATAATTTTGATACTAAACACACCGTTTTTGACTTAGAAACTTGCTTGAACTCATGTTTTTGCTTTAGTTTTGCGAATAAGTGAGTAGAGGTTGTTACCAATGAAGATCATTGGTAAATCTGAAGAAAAATGATTTTGATGATGCTGCAAGAAGATAGACTTGAAGAAACTGTTAATATTGTTTTAAAAGAAGTTTTTTTGAATATAAATGTATTAGGAAAGTCTTTGAATATGTAATACTTAGAAAATCTCGTATCTTTAGTTAAGTTACGCATTTAATCGATTATGTGAAGCTATAATTGATTATCATGAGCACTCTTGAAAAAACATTTTGCTCTGGAATAATCGATTATTCCTTTAAATAATCGATTATCAACTGGTCCTGATGAGAACTGCCCAAGTCTCTAGAATAATCGATTGTTCCTTTGGATAATCCATTATCACTTTTTGAAAAACCTTGTAACGAACTTAAATAATCGATTATCACTAACAATAATCGATTATCAGTGGCAATTGTAATCTATCTTTTCAAACTCAGAACAGTTGCCTTTATATAGTTGTTCCAAAAAGCCCTTAGAGGGTTAACTCTGAGCTTTTTGAGAATACAGTTTGTCTGAAGAAGTTCCAAAAAGCTAGTTCAAGTGTTTTGCCTGGTTTCGTGAATAGGAGAAGCTCGCGCTTTTTGGGTAAAAGGTCGGAGCGGTTCTCTTTGAGTTAGCAAGGCTGTCATCTTTCGGTTCGTTCTTCGAATGAAGGTTTTATCTTTCTATTTTATTCACTCCATTGTAAATTTGTGAAACTAATTTTTAGTGAAAAACGTTAATCACTTTTTATAGTGATTAACAACTGGACGTAGATTCTTTTGAATCAAAACAGGATAAAAATTCTGTGTTGAATTTTTCTACTCCCTACACTCTTTATGTTTTGTGCATATCTATTGTTCGATAAATTTTCTCTAAGAAAATCAATTTTCTAAAACGAACCATCTAAATACGAGTTTGACCAAACACTTTTTCTGCTATCTTACTTTATTCCACTACGCAACTCTATAACGGTACCGATTGTTCCGATAATTGGTATCAGAGCTTGCTTTAATATTGTTTCAAACTTTTGCAAAAGTGGCGATCATCAAACTCAAGTGTACACTGAAGGTGCTTCCATCAAAAGACCACCACTTTTTACTTGTGATAACTATGCATTCTGGAAAGTCATAATGGAAATCTTTATGGGGTCTGTTGACAGAGGCATCTAGGAACCCGTACAAAATGGCCATATATTCCTAAAAGTACAATTGATGGTGTAGAAGTATAAAAACCATACTTTAACTAGACTGCTGAGGAAAATAGAAGAGCCATATTTGATATTAAGGCTCGTAATATTATTTCATTTGTTGTGGTACTTGATGAACTTTATAGAATTTCAGTGTGTAAGAAAACACAGGAGATGTGGGAGGACCTCAGAGTCACACTCATCCAAGAGTATGAGATGTTCAAAATGCAACTTGGAGAAACAATTTCTGATGTCCAGAAGCATTTCACTCACATAGTGAACCACTTGTCAAGGTTGGGTAAGACATTTGATACTGATGAATTAAATGTTAAAATTTTGAAATCATTGGACAGGTCTTGGCAACCAAAGGTGACTGCCATCTCGGAGTCTCAAAATCTTACTTAAATGTTAATGGCAATTCTCTTTGGGAAGCTTCGTGAGCACGAGCTTGAGTTGAGAAGATTAACTGCAGAAGAGGATCAAGGCAAAAGAAAGACATTGCCTTCAAGTCTGAAATCTAAAAATTAAAAAGTTCTAAAAGAATTGAGGATGATGATTCCGATGACGATGAGGAAAACATGAGCTTATGATTAAGAAGTTTGCTAAATTTATGATAGCAAAAGGAAAAGACAAATATTGTGGAGAAAGGAAAGATAATCATGGATCTCCATCAAGCGTCAAATGCTATGGATGTGGAGAAAAAGGACATGTGGAGACTGACTATCCTAAGAATAGGAAAAGTGAAGCTTTGAAAGCATTCAAATCATTTGCAAAACGTGTTCAAAATGAAAAGGATTTGAAAATCAAAACTTTGAGAAGTGATCACAATGGTGAATTTGAAAATGAGTCCTTTGAAAAGTTTTGTGGAGAACATAGAATTGTTAATAATTTTTATGCACCAAGAACTCGCCAACAAAATGGTGTTCTTGAAAGGAAAAATAGATCATTAGAAGAATTAGCTAGGACTCTTTTAAATGAATCTAATGTACCAAAATACTTTTGGGCTGATGCAGCTAGTACTGCTTGTTATGTGTTGAACATGATGCTTATTAGGCCTATTGTTAAGCTAACTGCCTATGAATTGTTTAACGGTAGTGTCAACACCCAATTTCATCCAGGTAAGTGATGGACAAATTTGTAAGCACCAAAATATGATGTCACAAACTTGTTTCACAATCGGCAAGTATGACCGAATCGTTCAAGTAATAAACTTGGTAAGACCAAGTATCGTTCTTCCCAAAGGACTCACGGCCTAGTTTAGTTATGTGATTTGTTGATTAGCTAAGACTTAAGAGCACAATAATTGAAGTTTAATATGCAAGGACGAAAATTAAACATGTATGCATGAATTGATCAATGGCAAAGACAAAAGATAAACACTTTCAAGGAGATATATGAATGAATATGTTGTTGGGGGTCAATTTCATCTCATCCACTCTCATATATTTTAGGAATTCAACATTCAAATCATCATTGTTAATTCCACTCTCTAAAGTACCATTCTAGATGGCTTCTCCCTAATCAAATAGTTCATACAATTCCTAGCATTCCTAATGATTAGTTCATTACCGCAGGAGCTTAAAGGCAACCAATATAATATTGTCAGTATAATATTGGGAGAAATTCCCCGGATCTAGACTTCCCCGTACGTGCCCGTATCGACAAAACCAATAATCATGCATTAGAATGAGTTAAACAATGCAAGCATTGAGCAAAGAGGAAAAACCCTAACTAATGATGAAAGAAAGCATATGTCTCAATTCAAAGATGTACTCAACAAATCCATATATGAGAGCTTCAAGAGATTACATTGATTCCCCAACAAACATACAAGGTTTAGTTCACCATATTCATGGTGAACCTAGATGAATTACAATGAAAGTATGAAAGAATAAACCCAATAAAGGTGAAGAGGTAGCCTGAGGATCCAAGATCCTCCTTCAAAGGGGTAGAAGAGAGAGTGTTTGCCTCGTTTCTGCCAAAGATACCTAACTATAGGACGTGCAAGCCCTTATATACTAATCTAGAGTTACAAAAAATCATAAAAGCCCAAGCCCAAAAAGTGCCGCTCAGCGCCATTTACCGCTCAGCGGTGGTTGCGTGACTCGTTTCTTCCCCTTAGCGGCCATTTTGCCCCTCAGCGTGACTCCCGCAACCTCCTGAGTGCCGCTCAGCGGTAAAATGCCGCTGAGCGGTGCCTTCGACTTCTCTTTTTGCATTCTTTCTTGTCTTTTCTAATGTCATCTCTCTCATTCTTCACTCTTTTCACTAAATTCACCTCAAAACCTGCACAAAAACACTCAAATCAAGCATAAACCTGTCCAGCTCTCTTATTTCTGAAAATATAGATAAAATGCATGATTTCAAGCTAGTTTCTAAGTCTAAAGGTTGCTTTTAGTATCAATTTTAAGCATGAAAATAACAGTTTTTCAACTGTTATCACAACCCCAAACTTAGAACTTTGCTTGTCCTCAAGCAAACAAAATGTAACTCCATCTCCAACCAATTCATATGATGGTTCACTCATTCAAAAATCCTCTTTTTCAAGATAAGTAATAACTTCACTCAAACTTATGACCAAGAGTTCAATCAAGATGCGCACATGCTTTAGTGTTTCACAAAATCATTTAGATTCCAACAAATGCTATTTTTCATGAATGATCAATCAATTAAGCATGGATATTCATGTGCTCATGGAATATTTCCTCACCAGGTAAAGTGTTTCACTCAACACACAAGTGTATAAGAGGTAAAGTGTTTCACTCATTCACTCCACTATCACAATGTCACATGAATCAACTTTGCCTTTCATTTTACCACAATCAAAAACATTCACAAGCATGCATCATCACAAGGACTTTTCAATGGCTTATAATGTGGCTGGGCTAACAAGAAAATTGGTTTTTCTGGATCACAAAATCCTTGAGTTAAGAGAATCATAACAACACAATTATCTTATTCATTCCCAACTTTCTTTTGCCTTTGCATTTGCATTTGCATTGAGCTTTGCTTCTTTTTCTTTTCTTTTCTTTTTCTTTTCATATTCTTACTTTTTAGCTCTTAGCTCAATGCTTTTCCTTTTTCATGTTTCCCCAATAACCCCAAACTTGAACATTTAACAATACCACACAAGATCTTCTACTTAACTCAAGGTAAAGATTTTCAATCAAGGGTGTTCAGTGTATGTTTAAGGCTAAGGGTTCAAAGGATAGAACACAAAGTGTTCTCTTTTAGTAGGCTTAATTTATGAATTTGGCCAATAAAAAGGGTTTCAACAACACGGCCTTTGATCATGTGATGCAAAACAAGCAATTGATTCAATCATAGAAAACCTGGGCAAAGTCATTCATGCTTTCAAAGTAATAGCATTCAACCATAACAACTCTGAAGCTCAAAACCTCACATATAAGCTCATTCCCATTTGACATACACATCCTGCTTAATTTCACAATCACAATCATGATATCATGCATTTGTTCACAAAGCTTGTGAATCACCTGTATAAGCATTTAATGTGCACCTCATCTCAACATCAATCAATCAATAAGCATCATCAAGCATTACTTATCACATAATCACAGTTAATAGCAAACCATCATAATAAACCAGGTGTTCAATAGAGTACATCAAACCCTAATCTAAAAACAAAAACAAATAAGTTCAGAAAACTTAAACCACAAAAGCATAATCATATGATAGCATTCATCAGTAAATGCTATCTCAGCTCCTCATCAGTCCGAGCTGTCCTCTGTATCTTCCTCTTCCTCTTCATCATCATTTTCATCAAATGCATCCTCCTCCTCAGCTTCATCTTCTTCCATGTCTCCTGCTGAAGCTTCAGCTGCTCCATGTACTGGTTCTTCTGGCCAAGCTACCACATTATGGAATTCATCCATAGTCCACCTGTAAGCTGGAGGTGTATCATACATCCCCACTATCATCTCAGCAGTGGCCACCTGCCCTCTGTGGATAGACTGCAACTGAGCACCTATAAGAGACATATACATGTCCCTCATCTGGAATGGTTCTGCTTCATGTGTATCAGCAGATGTCTGGCCCTGTGCTGGTCTTCTCTCTCTACGAGCCTGGCGTGGTGGAACTGGCTGGGCTGCCTCCTCACCTCCACAGTACTGTCTGTAATAGGCCTCATCTATAGCTTTTCTAGGCCTCTCAAATGGTGGAACAGAAGTGTCCACCCCAGCTAGCTTGCAAAGGTGAGTAATCAAAGAAGGATGTCCCAGTGGTGCTTTGTTGTTTGAGGTGTTTGCACACACACTAATCTCATCAGCTATCACCTGCCCAATATTAACATTCAAATTTCTGATAGCACAGTAGATGAATAGTGCCCTGCTGAGAGTGATATCTGACACATGTGAGCATGGCTGAATGTTGGCATGAGAAAATGCCATCCAATACTTTGCAAGAGGAATCAAGTCTGTCCTCCTTATGTTAACCACTGCTCCAGATCTATTCCTTTGAAAGTGTCCTCCTGGTAAGCACAACACTCTCTCAACATCCTCAAAGTCAGCACCTTCCTCCATGCTAAGAGCAAACTGGCATTGCTCACCAGCCCACACAATATCCAGGAAGTTGTTGATGGAATCAGCATCATACCTGATAGCATGGCCTCTGACATAGCCCAAATAATTCTCAGCTGGATAATCACCAATCTTCTTTGCATTGGTGTAGAATTCCTTCACCACAGCTATGTTGGCTGGTGCTGGATAAGTGGCTAGCTTCCCCCAATCATTCCCTAACACTTGCTCTCCAAATTGAGGAGCAAAGTTAGGTATCATTCCAACCTTTCTCTCCATTAGAAGTCTCCTGTCCTGTACCACCCTAAAGTGCTTCTCATGTTTCCTAGAGAGGAACCTGCCATTATGTGGCTGCTCTGGTTCCTTTTCCTTCCTCTTGGTTGCCATGGTTTTCAATCTCTTTCCTGAAGAGGATGCCATTCCTGCATTCAAAACCAAAACCACGGAACATGATGTTAATCATTAGTAAACACAGAACATAACTCCTTTCGAAGCTAAACCACCGCTGAGGGCCAGAATTTCCCCTCAACGCCACCAGTGCCTCATTCAAACAAGCAAAAAAAACAGAAAAAGCAAATCTGGCAGAGTGCCGCTCAGCGGTAAATGCCGCTCAGCGGTGATCTGCAGATTTTTGCAAATCTCTTTTTAGAACTGTCCTAACTCCACCCAAATGCAATTTTCTGTTTTCCAGTTCATAATCAAGCAATTTAATCGGTTCAAACATCAAATATATCATCAAATCATGCATAGAAATCAAAAGCCCTAAATATTCATGCTTTGACAATCACATTCAAATTCAAGAACCCTAGAATGAACAAAATGCATTTTACTTACTTGGGTGGAGATGCTGGATGATATGAGAATGCTTCCAAACTAGAATGCTCTCTTCCAACCCCAAACTTTGATGGCACACTAGTATAAAAGTGAGTGGAAGAGAAAATTTTTAAAGAGGGAAGAGTAGAAAGATATGGAAAACCTAGGAGAAGAGGTGTGGAAGTGTTTGTGCAGAGAAGAGCTTGAAAGAGTGTAAAAACGCGCAGCTTAGGGTTTAAAAATACCCCAATGGGCTCGGGTTCCGCTAAGGGGAACTTAAGCCCATCTGCGTTAGTACCGCTCAGCGGTAAATGCCGCTCAGCGGCACTTTCGTGATGTGCCCTTCTCCTTCTTTTCCTGTCCTACGTGCCTTCCTAGCATACCCCTCATAGGTTCCCTGCAATTCAATGTTAAAAATGCTTATGCAAACCCTAACTAAAATAAACAAACAGAAAACAATCAATCAACTGGGTTGCCTCCCAGGTAGCGCTTGTTTAACGTCACGAGCCTGACCCAAAATCCACCAACACCCATCAGTAGGTGTTTCAACTTACCAGCACCCATCAGTAGGTGCAAAATTTTCTCACCAACACCCATCAGTAGGTGTTGCAAACTTAGTATCCTGCAGTAGATACTTAACCACCTAGCATCCTTCAGTAGATGCTAAATCCAGCAAAATAATGTCCAGAATAATGTTCACAAATTACAAATTACAAAACCAAATCAAAAGTTTGTAAATCTACTGGGTTGCCTCCCAGCAAGCGCTTCTTTAATGTCACTAGCTTGACCCTGTTAAAGCTCACGTTCCATCTTCTTTATAGTTGATGTAGTCCTTCCACCAACCTTTCAACTGCTTCCTTTGGACTGTTTTGGATCCTCTAGAATATGGAGACTCTATCTCTATCATCTCCTTTTCGTTAAAGCCTTTTATAACCCACAACTTGTTCTTGAATCTTACTGGTGTGCCAAGTTGGAGCCTTCTTTTCTTCCAGTCCCTAGGAACTTCTTCTCCTTTTCCGGTCTCTTCTACCTTGGGTACCTGAAAAAACAAACAATGGTTATCTGAAATTTCATTCTTACCTCTAGTTATGGGTGCATCTCGAAATGCAGCTTTGTAACTAGCCTCTTCCTCCTTTGCTTGTTCTTCATCTTTGAAGACATCCACCACCACTCTCTCCTCTCTGTCTTGGAGAACCACTATACCTTCATTCACATCTATGATCGCCCTGGCCGTTTTCATAAACGGCCTTCCAAGTATGAAAGGTATTTTCTCGGTCTCCATCTTCATCACCACAAAGTCTGCCAAAAACTGAAGTTTGCCAACACAAACTACAATGTCTTCCGCAATCCCACATGGCTCCTTTGAAGATCCATCGGCCATCACTAAATTAACCTTTACAGGTTTTATTTTAACATTGCCAATGTGCTCCAAGAGAGAATAAGGCATCAAGTTAACACTTGAGCCCAAATCAAGGAGAGCCTTCTTTACCTTTTTCTTCCCTATAGTGCAAGGGATAGAAAAACTGCCTGGATCTGCTGCTTTTGGTGGGAATGATTCTTTCTTAACAGTTATACACTTTTCTTCCTTTTCCTTTCTACGTCTTCTTTTTGTAGAGGTTCCTTCATCTGATTTTGTGTAAACTGCTATTTTCTGTAAAATTTGTTCCCAAGGAGCTTCATTATCAACCATTCTGAATAAATCTGTGAAGTCCATTGGTTTCTCTTCATTTGATGGAAAAGGAAAAATTTCCTTTCTTTCTACTTCTCTTCTTTCTTCTTTTTCTTCCTCCTCTAACTCAACTATCTCTTCATTCACACTTTTGACCACTTTGCACTCTTCTCTGGGGTTAACCTCAGTATTAGCCCCAAAATTTCTAGTTGACCTTTCTTCCAATTGCTTCGTAATCTGACCCATCTGAATCTCCAAATTTTTTATAGCAGCTTCAGTGCTCTTTTGAGAAGATTCAGTTTTCTGTATAAATTGCTGAAGAGTTTCTTCCAACCTTGTTGATCTTTCATTAAGCATAGATAATTGTTGCCACATGGTTGGTTGCTGCTGCTGTTGCTTATTATATTGATTAGCCTGCCCAGTTTGTCCTTGGCCAATGCTTGGATGTGGTTTCCAACCCTGATTATAATTGCCTTGATGGTATGGAAACTGATTAGCCATGAAATTAACATCCTCCATGGCCTCCACTGGAAAAGCACACTGGCCATTGATGTGATCACCTCCACATAGTTCGCACAACTGGGTTTGTACCTGTGTAGCAGATTTTAACTCTTTAGGTAGTGAAGCAAGAGTTTTGGTCAGAGTTTCCAGCTGTTGAGTTAGAATCTTATTCTGTGCTAGCAGAGCATCATGGGTTTGTAATTGAAGAACCCCTTTCTGTTGCATAGGGGCGCCTCTTTCATTGTGAAGCTCATTATCACTTGTAGCCATATTTTCAATAATTTCAGTTGCTTCCTCTAGAGTCTTCCATTTGATATTGCCTCCAGCTGAGGCATCCAGCATCATCTTGGTTTGTGAACCAAGCCCTCCAAGGAACGTTAGGACTACTTCTTGATCCTCAAAGCCATGCGTGGGAGTTTTACGTAACAAGCTTTTATACCTGTCCCATGCATGTCCCAGTGATTCCTCCATGCCCTGCTTGAATGAAGATATCTCTTGCTTTCCTTTAGTCACTTTAGATTGTGGGAAGTATTTGTTTAGAAACTTTGTAACCACTGCTTCCCACTCTGTGAAACTTTCTTCTGGAAAAGAGTTCAACCAAAGCTTAGCGTTGCCCCCCAATGAGAAAGGGAACAAGCTAAGTTTCATAGCTTCGTATGGCACCCCATTAATCTTGACCGTGTTGCAGATCTCATTAAAGGTTGTAAGGTGCTCATATGGGCTTTCGTGTGATAACCCATTAAATTGATTACTCTTCACCAGTTGAATTAATGCTGGTTTGACCTCCATGTTGGCTGCATTGACTCTAGGTCGAGCTATGCTGTTGAAGTGTTGAGGTCCAGCAAGATTAGTGTAATCTGCAAGAGTTCTTCTAGCATTATTATTGTTCTCCATACTCCCTGTGCTGTGAACAGAACCTTGTGGTGATGATTGTAGGAGAGTTTCAGGAGAAGGGAAAAGTTCTCTAGACGTTCTGATTCTTCTCCTCCTTCTACTCTCGTTTAGCCCTTCAAGTAGTGGTTCTGTTGTTTTCTTACTTCTAGTTCGAATTGTTTCCTGCATGCACAAGAAAACAAAACCCTAGAAAAGATTTGTTAGCACAAAGATATAGAAGAAAAGATATATTCAAAAGATAAAAAGATAAAAGATTCAGAAGATAGAATCAAATAAGATAAAATAAAACCTAATCTAAAAAATAAAATCTTACCTAATCTAAAAGATAAAATAAAATAAAATCTAACCTAACCTAAAAGATAAAAAGATAAAATAAAATAAAATCTAATTTAATCTAAAAAGATAAAAAGATAAAAAGATAAAATACAATAAAAACAGTAAAAAAATAAAAACAGAAATTCAAATTAAAGTCAAAGATAATCAATAATCACACAAATTAACCAGTTAAACCATGAGTCCCCGGCAGCGGCGCCAAAAACTTGATGGACAAATTTGTAAGCACCAAAATATGATGTCACAAACTTGTTTCACAATCGGCAAGTATGACCGAATCGTTCAAGTAATAAACTTGGTAAGACCAAGTATCGTTCTTCCCAAAGGACTCACGGCCTAGTTTAGTTATGTGATTTGTTGATTAGCTAAGACTTAAGAGCACAATAATTGAAGTTTAATATGCAAGGACGAAAATTAAACATGTATGCATGAATTGATCAATGGCAAAGACAAAAGATAAACACTTTCAAGGAGATATATGAATGAATATGTTGTTGGGGGTCAATTTCATCTCATCCACTCTCATATATTTTAGGAATTCAACATTCAAATCATCATTGTTAATGCCACTCTCTAAAGTACCATTCTAGATGGCTTCTCCCTAATCAAATAGTTCATACAATTCCTAGCATTCCTAATGATTAGTTCATTACCGCAGGAGCTTAAAGGCAACCAATATAATATTGTCAGTATAATATTGGGAGAAATTCCCCGGATCTAGACTTCCCCGTACGTGCCCGTATCGACAAAACCAATAATCATGCATTAGAATGAGTTAAACAATGCAAGCATTGAGCAAAGAGGAAAAACCCTAACTAATGATGAAAGAAAGCATATGTCTCAATTCAAAGATGTACTCAACAAATCCATATATGAGAGCTTCAAGAGATTACATTGATTCCCCAACAAACATACAAGGTTTAGTTCACCATATTCATGGTGAACCTAGATGAATTACAATGAAAGTATGAAAGAATAAACCCAATAAAGGTGAAGAGGTAGCCTGAGCATCCAAGATCCTCCTTCAAAGGGGTAGAAGAGAGAGTGTTTGCCTCGTTTCTGCCAAAGATACCTAACTATAGGACGTGCAAGCCCTTATATACTAATCTAGAGTTATAAGAGATCATAAAAGCCCAAGCCCAAAAAGTGCCGCTCAACGCCATTTACCGCTCAGCGGTGGTTGCGTGACTCGTTTCTTCCCCTCAGCGACCATTTTGCCCCTCAGCGTGACTCCCGCAACCTCCTGAGTGCCGCTCAGCGGTAAAATGCCGCTGAGCGATGCCTTCGACTTCTCTTTTTGCATTCTTTCTTGTCTTTTCTAATGTCATCTCTCTCATTCTTCACTCTTTTCACTAAATTCACCTCAAAACCTGCACAAAAACACTCAAATCAAGCATAAACCTGTCCAGCTCTCTTATTTATGAAAATATAGATAAAATGCATGATTTCAAGCTAGTTTCTAAGTCTAAAGGTTGCTTTTAGTATCAATTTTAAGCATGAAAATAACAGTTTTTCAACTGTTATTAGTAAGTAAATATTTAAAATAATAAAAAATAAGAGAATAATAATTAATGGTGGGTAAAAAGGGATAAAATAATAACTTTAATACAAAAACACAATATTTTTGAAATGTTAGTTTAATATGGTAATAATTTGAATTAATATTATGCTAATAATTATAAACAATAATTAAAATAGTATATTAATATAATTTGTTGCATCAGTTGCTTTTAAAGAGGAAAATATTTTGAAATAATAGAGATAGCAAGAATACTGAAGAATATAGAGAAAAGTAAGTTCTCAAGTTAGAGGAACTCTGCCAAAAGAGATCACCAAGGGAGAACTAGGGAATACTGAAAGCTAAAAAGGTATGTCGCCTCTGCATCATTCCTTTTTCTCTTTTTATTGTACTCTGAAGTTTTTTTTTCTAAAGGTATGTTTTTTATACACAAATAATGTTTTTTTTAAATCATAATTTTTTTTATTAAGTATGTGTCGGCCTATGGCCGGTTTATTTCTTTTTCCCACCATTTTTAAATAAATAAAAAATACAAAATCTTCAAAACCAAAAAAGATGTCAATTTTGTTAAACCAAATCTTTTTCGGATTCACTTTTTTTTCAAAAATCTAAATCAATCAATAATAATTTTTAAACAAACTCACAAACCTTTTTCTACATAAAGAACTACGTGATCCCTGATTGTCCATTATAAATGGATGTACGTAGGACCAAGGTCAATTCTTGTCGGGTTCATAAATTTTTTTTTTGTCTCTTAATAGTTTCTTTATATTATTTTTTTAGGGAAAATTAAACATTTAAAAAAAAACCACGTCAACTTTTTTACATTTAATTAAAGGTACTGCCTTTGGGCAGGCGCGATAGGGTGCTAACACCTTCCTTACGCGTAACCGATTCTCGAACCTAAAAATCTACTTTTCGCAGACCATGTCTTATTTTTTGGTTTTCCATAGTTTGTCCATAATAAATTATGGTGGCGACTCCCAAAATCTTTTTTTCTCAAACCCGTTTGTTTTTCGGGTCGTTGTCCCGTTGCGATCCCAGTTGTGACAGGTAGAAAACCAAATGTGTCTCATTTGAAAATCTTTGGATGAAAATGCTTTGTATTGAATAATGGTAAAGATAATCTAGGAAAATTTGATGCTAAATCTGATGAAGCAATCTTCCTAGGTTATAACTAGCAAAGCATATAAGGTGTTTAATAGAAGAACCTTGATAATTGAAGAAGCAATGCATGTTGTCTTTGATGAAATTGTGGACCTTGAGGTGAACCCTCTTGAGTCAAATAAATCAATTGCAGGTGATGAGGATTATTTGAGGGAAGCTCTTGAAGATATGTATCTAAATAAAAAGTATCCTCCAGAAACTCAAGTTGATAGATGAAAGAATAGATGGGCTAGAGAAGAAGCTCAATGAAATTGTAAGCTTGATTAAAACTTCAACTCCATAAGTTGCTAGGAAATGTGGAATTTGCATTTCAAAAGAACATTATACTGATGAATGTCCTAGCTTAACATAAACTCCTGTGGAAAACCCATCTCAAGCTTTTGCTGTAACCATACCAAAATTATTATGATTCATCCCCCAATAGGTATCAGCAGAACATGGAACCTTATGTTCCACCTCAACAAAGGCAACAATCTCAACTTGAGATGTCACTACAAGATTTCATGAAGACAATACTTGAGAAAAATTCAGAAATCAAGAAATAAGTTGTAGAGTTGACTCAGATGGTGGAAAAATTAAAGGCTAAGGAGTCAAATAACTGCCTGCACAAATAGTGATCAACCTGCAAAATGTAAGTGCTATTACTTTAAGAATGGGGAAGCAAGTACAATGGTCTGGGGAGCCCAAGAGAATGAAGATAAGGAGAAATAAGACACCCAAATTAATGACAATGGAGGACCAGGTTAATATCCTCTAACTCTTCTTCTAAAAATTCTTCTTCATCTTATTCTCCACCTCCTCCATATCCAAATCGGTTGAAGCCGAGAAACAAAAAAATGGAGGAATTAGACCAAGAGATCTTAAATATTTTCAAAAAGGTGGAGATCAACATTCCCTTGCTAGATGTTGTTAAACAAATGCCTAAATAAGCCAAGTTTTTAAAACAACTATGCACAAATAGAAGGCGTTTTAGGGATAATGAGGTTGTGAACTTGGGAAGAAATGTGTCAAGCATTATTAAGAAGCATATTGAAATACTGCGAAAATGCAAGGATCGAGTTATGTTTTTTGTTCCATGTGTTATTGGAAATTCAAAGTTTGACAATGCCATGTTAGATTTAGGGGCTTCCATAAATGTAATGCCTTTATCAGTATTTACTTCTCTATCTCTAGGACCTCTTAAGACTACTGTTGTGGTCATTCAACTGGCCAACTGTAGCACAGTTAACCCTACAAGTGTGCTTGAGGACGTGCTTGTCCGAGTAAACAAGTTAATTTTTCTTATAAGATTTCTATATCTTGGATATGAAGAATGATGAAGGAATTAGCACTAGTGCAGAAAGGGCTTTAGACTTCTGTTCTTTTCGCCTTTTAACGTCCGATATGTATCTGACGTCTTTGTGGGTGACGTTACTTAGACGTCGAGTACGCTTCCCCGACATCTATATAGACGTCCAAGGGGGTATACTCGACATCTATATAGACATTGGATGTGGCCATCTCTAACGTCTATAGGCCCTGAAACGTTTTGTTTACTATAACTCATTGGACATTGATTTGTGCATTGACAAACGTCTATAGACGTCAGTCAGTGCACTAACCGACGTCTACTGGGTGTTTTTTTTTAAATTAAATTATTTTTGCAATAAAACCACACTTGAAAAGCAGAAAATTGTCCTAGAACAATATAGTATAATATATATATGCGTTTCATATAAAGAAAGTTCCACTTAATGTAAAAAACAATCCAATACCAAAACTATCAAGATATAAACTTAAACTAAACCTAAGCAATGTTCAACAACAAATATAAGTGTTCCTAGCACCATCTTCACAGAAGATAAGCTGTCCACTCTTGCCTTATCTGCCTAATTGTGTTCTCTTGTATAGGAGATGTACTCTTGAAGCGCTGCAAAATGAAGAAATATTAATTATGGTTTCATATATGTTTGAAGATGAATTTGATTTGTAATGTATTCAAGGTATGCATCATTACCTCATTCCAGTCATCTCTAATGACAGCTCGAATGATGGTCTTAATCCAACACATGACATAGAAGCCACATTCCCATGAATCTAGCTGCTGGTTATACTAAAATAACAAACTAAATAGTCAAGAATTTAGATCAATCAATATCATAGAAAATGAATTAGAACTATAAATGACTTACAACCTTTGGATAAAAAATTTGAACTAGTTGACCTTGAGATTTACCAATAACTCTATATAGATTGAAAACACAAAGTAAAGTTAATATAACTACATTTATCATAAAAGTTTCAGGTGAACATTAAATTCAAAGTCATTTTTGGAGAAACACTTAACCTTGAAGCATAGTTCTCAAGTTAGTTTTCATCTTCTTGTGCAACGAACAAAATCATATAATTTTACATTGTTTGGGAATGATGACCATCACCTGCTAGTGCAACCTATCACAAAGGACAAATAGTTATTTAACTAACTAAGGAAACTTATAATGAACTTTTACATATAACAACACCTACCCATCAATGTATGGCACAAAGTATACGTCTCTTTTTGACTCATCCATCCATGTTTGCAAATAATGTTGTCTGTTTTCAAGTGTATTACCAGAATGTTGAATGGTCTGAGGTTCAACAAATTCGTACATGGAAGACCGACCTTGGTCTACAACAATTGTGTCCATGTACCTAAAACAACAAAGTTAAGTTGTTAGAAACTAGGAATCTAAATAAAAGTAATATGGAAGAAAAAATTAACTATCTTACATGCACCACAGTTGAATGATGGAAATATTCAACATCCTGTTTCCCCCAATCACCTCCAATGCATCAGTCAATGTGATATATATTGACACATGGGGGGAAGAGCAAATAATCTCAAATCCCAGTATAGTTCTAATGGTGTTCTCTTCAACCTGGGTAATCTTGTCATTAGCTTTGATAGAGGATCATCCTCCGCTTCAGCCATGTCATTATCTTCATGTATGATTGTATCATGCATTGGCTGCTTCTGAGGACGTGTGAACTGAAGATAAGAATTTCAAAGTTATCAATATGTGATTTTTTAAACTTAACATAGAAATACTAATAACAAAGACATTATACCTGTGGAGTAGCGATGTGTGACATGATCAATGCTCTAGGCCAGGCTATAAATGATCCTATGGCCTCCCCCACAAAATTAATTTCTGGAGTGGGTACAGGCACCTGAGCCTGGGGATCCCAAACCTCGACAATCGTCACACGCACGTGGTGGGGTAATATGGGAACACCATGAATAGTCTATCCTCCCTCAAGCACTCGTCCGACAGCCACAATGCATGGGGGATCCCCATCAACCAACAACTCATATTGACCACTATACTGAGTAGGTTCTACAACAGAGCATGATCCTCAGTGCTGACACGAGGTGGTGTGGGAGTTTCACAGGCCCCATGGTGCCCTACGTCATGGAATGCAGCTTCTCTTCAAGCGCTCTTTGTATTTCCTTTTGTTCTCGTAGCTTCTTGAATTGTTATTTTTATACTTAAAATTGACTTCAATTACAACCTCTATGACTTAGAAATTAGCTTGAACTCATGATTTTGTTGAATTGTTGGAAATAAGAGAGTTGAAGGTAAATTTAATGGTTTTATGCTAGATTCCTTTGATTTTGTAGGTTATTGGAATGATTTGAAAGAAGAGCTAAAGTACAAAATGGTTGGAATGTAGAAAAGTCAACCAAAAACCGAAAAAGTCAACTAGTCAACCAGAATGCAGAAAAGTCAACCAGAGTGTAGAAAAAAATTACGCCGAGTTGCGATGGGCGGTAATTACCGTTGAGTGCCACTTTTTAGGTGCCGAAATCACTGCTGAGAGGCAAAAACAACAGTTGAGGGGCAAAACTGAAGTGCCACACTTGCCACTGAGCGGTAAAAATCGCTGAGGGGCACTTTTCTGGGCTTGGGCCTACTTTTCTATATTTTTTAGAATAGTATATAAGCTTTAGGATGTTCTAGGGTTATTATGTTTGGTTGGGACGAAACACAAACACACTTTTCACCCCCTGGGGTAGAATTAGAGATGGTGACGACTCTCCTCTTCTCTTTCTCGGGTTTTTCTATCTCTTCCATTCTTTCATTCCATTGTTCACTACTTCTTCCATGACGATGAAGAACTAAACTTTTATTGTTGTTGGGGAATCAATGTAAATCCTTAGAAACTCTCTTGTATGGAATTTGTTCTTCAAGATCATTTTTATGATACATGCTTTCTTTCATTAATAGTTAGGGGTTTTCCTCTTTGCTCAAAGCATGTATTGTTAAACTCATTTGATGTCATGATTATTGGTTTTGTCGATATGGACACATACGGGGAAATCTAGATCTGTGGAATCTCTCCCAACAGTATATTACAAACCTAGACATAGGAGTATGATAGTTGGTTGCCTTTAAGCTTATGTTCACTATAATGCATGATTAATTGCTAGGGAGACAAGACATTGTACACTAGTGATTATGAATAGGCTTTCTTCACCGAGACATCGGGTTTAAAGTAATTTAGAAAGTGGCATTAACAATAATGAAAAGAATGATGAATTCCAAAATACAAAAAAGTGGATAGGATGAAATTGATAAACCCCAACAACATATTCATCCATATATTTCAATTCACGTGTTTTGTTTCTCCTTGCCGATTGATTATCACATGCATACATATTTACTTTTCAATATTTTGCATTTGAAACTTATAACAATTTGTTCACAAGTCTTAATTAATCAACAAATCACATAACTATCTAGGTCGTGAGTCTCTTCGGAAATGATAGTTGGTCTTACCAATTTTTTATTACTTGATACGATTCGGTTACACTTGCCGAGGGTTAACAAGGTTTTGACTCTGTTTTCGGGGATTGAAAATTTGTTCATCATTGCTCCATGAATCGTTGATCCATTGATTTCATGCTTTGGTTGAGTCTTTCCTCCCACTGAAGATCCATCTGCCGTAGTGCCTCCTAACTCATTGATTGAGTGTTTTTTTGTGTAGGGCCAAAGTAGTCACGAAGACCAATCACCCCAAGAACTCCACATACACATCTTGGGTGCTCGGGCTTTCCAATGGCCGTTATTAGAATGTCGTCCCTACCTTGGCTAACAAATGTTCCCTAAGTCTGCTGCTCAACCAACTCATCCTGCAGATAAGAAAACTAAGTTACTTAGAAGACATGCTATAATAGATACACAATCAAACAATGTTTAGAATTTGAACTTACAATTCTTTGTGAGATTAAGGCAGCTGAGGAATATGTCATGTTCCCATCAGATTTAGTCCGAGCAGCCTTCCACAGCTCATACCTAGCTGGTGCAAGTGTTAGGTCCGGGGACTCAAGCCCCAAGGCATCTGCTCTAGACTTTCTAATTTTCTTTACTAGTTTTGCATAACCACCTCGTGATAACAAGTGTGATGCATCATTTAGCCTTTGCCTTTCTTGGGTGGCTAACCTTTTACCCTGTGAAACCATGTATATTCATAAGTGTAAAATCATAAGAACTCAATGAAATACTTTGTAGATGTTAAGAAACATACCTTACATTCCTCAGACTCTCTAGATGCACGAAACTATATCCACTCCTCCTTTGTGAAGGTATAATGCTAACATGGATTTTCATGTTGTCTATCTCCAAAGACATATAGTTGTGTCAGCCTTATCTTGAAATCCCTCCACCTTATCGCTATATGCGATAACACTTTCTTTCCAATTTGTATTGTGTTTGGAATATCATAATGTTGTTGTTTAAAACAAAAAACATGTTATTGATAAGAGGTTTAAGTATATCAAAATTCTTTTAAGTAAACATACCTGAATATCTTGGCATAAGAGGTTCTTGTCGACCTCTGGGACGTCATCCCAAGATGCATGAAGGATAGAGACATGGTTTTTTGCTAACTTACCTAGATAACTCCTAAACATATCAGCATTTGGCCCTAATGCCTGACCTGATCTGGGGTCAATGTCAATATGTCTCCTCTGCCTATCAACGTGTCCGGATGTCACATCTGCCAATCGTGTGACGCCTCGACCAATATATACAAGGTTAGTAATAATTCAATTATGATGAACATACATATAAAGTCAATACAAAAAATATCATAACCTATTCAGATATTGTTTTCTCCCAGATCCCTTCATTGTGATCACTACGAATTGCCTGGATGTCATCGACAACGTCATCAACTAAGTCTTCAATGGGTCTTGATGCAACAGATGTTGTCTCAAGTATATCAAGAGAATCTTCATCATCATATCCTTGCTTTCCTTCTAAACCGCTGACCATTTTTTATTCGCTGGATCACTTACATAGAATATTTGTCTTGCTTGAGTAGCCATGTTAAATGGTTCATCAGTGTAATTCATCTTGTTCAAGTATACCAATGTCAAACCAAAGTCATTTGTCATGACACTAAAATTTATATCAACCCATTTACACTTGAAAACTGGGACTCTAAAAGTGACATAATCAACTTCCCATATTTCTTGTATTATTCCAAAATAACTCATGGATGCTGTGATTAGATTTTTGTCTTTAGAACTAGCAAAGTGCACAGCCTCAGCTTGTAGTGTGACGCCATTATTTCGAACTCTACTTTTGTCATCTTCTACCTTTGTCTGAAAAGAAATATTGTTTATATAGTACCCACCATCTGTAATGACATCTGTGTTTGGCCCACGAGATAACCTCAATAAACTTTCAGAAACATGTGGAGTCGCATAAATCTTTTTCTTAAACTATTGTAAGAAGGTTTTGACATGTTAATTAAGATGCCATTTTTCACTCATTATTGGGTTTGATGCCTTTATTTCATTAACGTGTTCATAAATGTAAGGAATCTCATCAACAATGTTGTTTAAGATGTACAAATGAGGTTGGTCAACTTCTTTTCTACTAACACTTTGAATTCTCACACCTCGAACACCCTTACCTTCACATTTTCCTTCATGTCTGCTCTTGGGAAGACCCGCTGGTTCACAAGATGGCATATAACTTGAACAAAATTCAATGGCTTCTTCTGCAACGTATCGCTCTATGATTGAAGCTTCTGGTCTATACTGATTCTTGACATATCCCTTTAAGATCTTCATGTATCTTTCAACTGGGTACATCCACCTTAAGAAGACCGGCCCACATATTCGAATTTCTCTGACTAGATGAACAATCAAATGAACCATGATATCAAAAAAAGAAGGTGGAAAATACATCTCCAATTCACATAGTAGTCTTATTCCTTCATTTTCCAATTGATCTAAACCTCGAGGGGCAACAACTTTATTGCAAATGGCATTAAAGAACAAACTCAGACGTGTTAGAATACCCCTAACAGAAGGAGGTAATATGCCTCGAATAACAACAAGTAACAATTGTTGCATCAATACATGACAATCGTGAGACTTTCAACCAACTACCTTTAACTCTTGCATAGAAACAAGGTTACTAATATTTGAAGAATAACCTTGTGAAACCTTCACACTTCTTAAACAGTTACAAACACTTTGCTTTTCTTTTTTAGAAAGAGTGTGACAGGCTGGGGGTAGATAGGTGCACCTTCCTATTATCTGTGGATGTAACTCAGATCAGATTCCCATGTCAGCCAAACATTGTCGTGCTTTTATTCTGTCTTTGCTCTTCCCTTTCACATTTAATAAAGTTCCGATGACACTATCACAAACATTTTATTCAACGTGCATCACATCAATACAATGTCTTACATCAAGTTTACACCAGTGTGGAAGCTTAAAAAATATTGATCGTTTCTTCCAAATTTTTTTGCAAAGGTACTTTTATGATGTTTTCCAAACACAATGTCAATGTTTTTGATTTCGTTGTACACCTATTCACCATTCCGGGGTCTGGACACAACCTCATCCTCAACACTTCCATTAAATGCTTTTTTCAATCTATAATAAGGGTAATTACGAGGAAGGAATTTCTGATGTCTTGTATATACCGTCTTCTGACCATGCTTCAATTTGAAGGTAACTAGTGTTTTCTTCACATATGTGACATGCAAAATGACCTTTAACACTCTAACCGCTCAAGTTTCCATACGTTGGGAAATCATTTATAGTGCAAAACAACATTGCACGCAAACAGAACTGTTCCTCAACATGTGAATCAAAACACTTCCACCCCTTCTTCCCACAACAATTTCAAATCATCAATTAAAGTTTTTAAGTAAACATCAATGTCATTTCCAGGTTGTCTAGGACTCGATATCATCATCGACAACATCACATATTTTATCTTCAAGCACAACAAAGGAGAAAGATTGTATATCATCAACATAATTGTCCATGAACTGTGTTTGCTACTTAAGTTTCCATAAGGATTCATACCATCAGTTGCAAGTGCAAGTCTTAAGTTTATTGGATCTGCACCAAATTCTGGAAATTTTTCATCAATCTTCTTCCATTGTGGTGAATCAGCTGGGTGTCGAAGAAGATTATCGCACTTTCTTTCGTCAAAGTGCCATTTAAGGTTCTTTGCATCTTCTTTAACAGAGAACATACGTTTGAACCTAGATATTATAGGCAAATACCACATCACCTTAGCAGGTGCACCATCATTACCTTCATTAGTAGTGTTTTTGTCAGATTTCTTTTTAAAACGAGATAAACCACATGTTGGACAATACTTTAGCGAAGCAAACTCCTTTATGTACAAAACATAATCATTAGGACAAGCATGTATCTTTTGATATTCAAGACCCATTGGATATAATTTTTTTTGCCTCGTAATTACGAATAGGTAGAGTATTATTTTTTGGAAGCATCTCCTTCAACAACTTCAACAACTCTGTAAAACTTTTATCGGTCTATCCATTCCTTGCTTTTAAACTAAACAACTTTAAAGTTGTAGACAGACGTATAAAGTTCGAGCATCCTGGGAACAATAGTTGCTCTGAATCATTTATAAGAGAATGATACAAATTAGCTCTTCCAAAATTATCTTCACCGACATCACGTATCATGTCCTCTAAATGATCATTCATCCATTCTTCCACATAATCCATTCCTCGTGACGTGGAAGGCTGGTCCAGTACTTCTCCATGCCAAGTCCAAACGGTATAAGTTCTCATTATGCCGAACATGAATAGATGGTAACACACATTGCCTAAGTCTTGTCGTATTTGATTAAGACAATGAACACAAGGACAAAAATATGTCCCGTTCACAGACTTAACATTGCGTTCAACATATTTCAAGAACTCCGAAACACCCTTATCATATTCTTCACTAATGCGACATTCATTCATTCAGCTTCGATCCATACTATGTTCGTAAAATCATTCATCATTTTAAGTTTTTTAACTCTCATAAGGTTAGGCCCTACCCATTCAAAAAAATTATGTTTCATAATATGCTAAAACACATGCAAAGAAGTCTACATCATAAATTTGATAAGATTTCGGCAGCATTTCGCATTGGTCTCTGAAATACATGAAATGAGAGTAGTCAAGGATAACCACAATCAAATATGCATCCGGAGTACAACACAAATACTAAACCGAAATTTTATCAATCTTATCCATAAACTCCAACGTACATGTTATAGCAAATTATGAAAAATAATTTTCTCAAACTATCCAATCGGACAATTCATAATATAATACAAACGATTAAAAGATTAATCGTTTGTGTTAAATTTCAAACGGGAACTAAGTTTCACTCATTGATTTGATACTTATAAACTAACATGTCAACTATAATAGCACAACTATCACATGCATATTCAAAAGAAAATAACACATGCAGACCTTAAAGTCAAAAACATGCATACGCAAAAGCCAATAACATGTATACAATAAAGCTAATAAAATGCATACAAAAAAGTTATCAACAAAGAAGCTAATCTTTTTAGCAGATTAAAAGAGCAATGCAGGGAAATGGAGTAATGCAGGCCCAAAAACGTATACCAAAATCAGTCAAAAGCGCCGCCCAAGTTAACAAGCCAAAAAGTGCACCAAAACGTAACGAAAACGAATTTTAATTGATTCAAATGGAAGATATTTCATGAAAGACTAATTTAATCAGAGTAAAAGTAAATTTAAACGGTCCAAAAGAGACGAAACGCACCTGAAAATGTAATGTGTGAGAGAGAAAACGCAGGGAAGACGATGAACAGTGAGCGTAACTCCTCGCGGGTTCGCGTTTTCAGTATAAATGGTTGTAGACGTTGGTTGTTGGGGGGCCCTAACGTTTATAATATTATAGACGTCAGGGCCCTAACTAATATGACGTCTTTCTGATTAAAATATTCATATCCCCGGGGCTTATAAACGTCTGTTTAGGGGTGGGGGGGCGACGTCTATAGACGTCGGGCCCCCCCTAACGGACGTCTAAATGGCTGAAAAAAATTACTCATCATCGACCCTATCAGCCACTTAGGCATCCGTTGGGGGGACCCAACGTCTATAATATTATAGACATCGGGCCTCCCCTAACGGACGTCTAAATGGTTGACAAAAATAACTCCTCACCTACCCTGTCAGCCACTTAAGCGTTCGTTTGGGGGTGGGCACCGACGTCTGTAATATTATAGACGTCAGGCCCCCTTTATAGATGTCTAAATGGTTGAAAAAAAAACTTTTCACCTACCCTGTCAACCTCATAGGCGTCCGTTGGGGGTCCCGGACGTCTATAATATTATAGGCGTCGCGCCCCCCATAACAGACATCTATATGCCCTCTTATTTACGAAAAGGCCACTGGTCAATAATTTACATTGGTGTTTTGGTGGACCGATGTCTATTGGGTGACGTTAAAGACCAATTCTGCACTAGTGTCGTTCAACAACGATTATCTTAGGAAGACCCTTCATAATGACAACACGAACCAAGATAAATGTGCATGTAGGGTCATTGATGTTAAAAATAGAATAGCTTAATTTCTCACACCAAGAGGGGGGCTGAATTGGTGAAATGTAAAAACAATGTTTTCTTTAAATCTTTTTCGCAAAGTGGATGCCTTTAAAAGCTTTCTTGAAATGCAAGGAAAAAGACTTTGTAGTATAGCGGAATATAATTGAATGAGGAAAATATAAAGTTGACTGAATGTAACAGAGTAGGGATAGAAAAATCAAACACTGGGTTTTTATACTGGTTCGGCCAAGCCTACATCCAGTGTCCTTCCACCACAAGAAGCAAATGCACTATAATGATCAAGGTTTTTACAACAAGGCTTTTATACAGACCTGCACATCAAAAATATAAAACACCTCTCTAACCCTTTAATCAAAATATACGCATACAACAAAAAGACCAGCATCAAGAATCCCCTCTTCTGTTGTCTACACCCTTTGAGAAACCCCTTAAAGTAAAGAACACCGCACATTATTCTTCCTATAATCACAATAGGGTAATACGCCAATCTTCAAAAGATTGATAAAATTGATTACATAGATAACACCTCAAGTTCAAATTGATCAGATTGTCAAAGCTCAGCAATCTTGCTCTTCAAGAAATCACAAGCAAGGTTATCAAACTCTCGAGTTAACTTGTTAACTCGGACGAGTTTATGTTCCTAGTCAAGGTTGTCGAGTTAACTCGGTAATAAACTCATTTTTTGAGTTAACTCGGTGGGCTCGTTAACGAAATCGGTGAAAACGTATAAAATCGCGATTTTGCCACGATTTGGCCGAGTTTAAAATGGTTAAAAACGAAAGAGAAAGATTTCATTTTGATTTTAGTATTTGATTACCTTATTAAGGTTCCTCTTAATTCTCATTGTGCTTCACTCCAGTTTGCGGTTTCGTTTCATCTCCTTGCTTTCGCGCTCTGTCCAACCGTCGTTCTTGGTCCTCCAATCGTCCGCTCCAATTCTTGGTTGCCGCTCACAGCGTTCTCATTTGTGGTCTCGTGGTCGTGCTCCGGTGGCCTGGTTTACTCTCTGTGCAATCGTCGTCGTGTCCCCGTTGCAACGTCGAGCTTCTGTTCTCGTAGTCGCTCCTTCTGGTTCACACTCTGCCTGTTTCTTATTTTAAAATATACAACCCCCTGTTACAGCCCTCTTCAAGCCATGCTTTTTATTAAAAAAGTGTTTTTTATTTCAAACATTTAAGTCCCTGGCACATTGTCACAGCCCCTACTTTTTATTAAAAAACTATTTTCTATTATTGCCATGGTCTTGTCTTGTCATGCTTTTTAATATTGTTTCTTCTGATTTCTGAGTATGCAACTCTCGATGCTTTCATGGCTTTTCTTTTTCCTTTTTTTTCGAAAATATTTAGCTTTTTTTTTCTTATATCTTTTTGAAAAATTTAAAAAGCAACAGGAGTACTGTGTCATGTCTCTATGAGTCTATTTCTGCCATATTTTTTTAATGAAAAAAATTTAAAGTATCATGTCATGTCTCTCTGAATATGCTTCTATCATATTTTTTTAAGTTAAAAAATTTAAAGCACCATGGCTGGAATGGAAACTAATCCAAGTGCATCTTTATCCGTTAAAAGTAGAAGTAAAAATGCTCTAGGAAATGAATCTGATATTGGATGGAAACATGGATTTGATGTTAATGGTAATGGAAGAAAAGTAAAATGCAACTATTGCTCAAAGATTGAAAGTGGAGGCATATTTAGATTTAAGCATCATCTCGCTAGAACTAGAGAAGATTCTGAACCTTGTGCTTCTATTTCGGATGAAATAAAAAATTTGATGATAAAAATAGTTGTAAAAGCTAAAAATGCTTCATCAAAGAAAAGAAAGATAGATATTGGTGAAGACGAGGAAGAAAGTGAGAGTCTTGAAGGAGGACACAAGGTATTCGGTTTTAAAGGAAAAGAAAAAGTTACTACTACTAGCAAGGGGGAGTCCAAGGAATTGTAAATCAAATGATGAAAAAAGGATACAAAGAAGAAGTTTATGCTCAAGTGGCTGAATTCTTTTACACCAGTGTCATTCCTTTTAATGTAATTAGAAATCCAACATTTGCAAAGATTTGTGAAATGATTGGTAAGTATGGAGTTGGATATAAACCACCATCTTATCATGATATTAGAGAAAAGCTCTTGAAACAAGCTATGAAGAAAACAGATGCAAATCTTGAGAAATATAAGGAGGAATGAAAGAGAACTGGATGTACAATTATGTCTGATGGTTGGTCGGATAGAAAAAGACGTTCTATTTGCAACTTCTTAGTGAATAGTCCTAAAGGGATGATTTTTCTTTATTCACTTAACACTTCAGACATTTCAAAAATAGTTGATAAAGTTTTCAAAATGTTGGATGATGTTGTCGAGTTTGTTGGACAAGAAAATGTTGTTCAAGTTGTCATTGATAATGCTACAAATCTCAAGGCAGCCAGAGAGTTGTTGATGCAACAGAGGGAAAAATTGTATTGGACTCCATGTGCAGTACATTGCATTGATTTGATATTTGAAGATTTTGAAAAGAATTTGAAGGTCCATGAATTGACCATAAAGAAGGGAAGAAAGATTACAACTTACATTTATGGGAGATCAATGTTGATTTCCTTGTTGAAAAAGTTCACTAAAGGTAGAGACTTGATATGACCGGGTGTGACTAGATTTGCCACAGCTTATTTAAATCTTGCTTGCCTTCATGAATTGAAGGCATCATTGTTGACCATGTTTAGCTTTGAGCAATGGAAAACAAGCAAGTTTGGAACTTCACAAGAGGGGAGAAAAGTAGAACATGTGGTATTAGATAGCTGATTTTGGAAGAATGTCTCCACATGCTTGAAAGCTGCTGCCCCTCTTATGGTTGTCTTAAGATTAGTGGACTCAGATATAAAACCTACAATGGGTTTCATTTATGAAGAAATGGACTGTGCAAAGGAGAAGATTAAGTCTAACTTTAACAATATCAAAAAGAGGTAAATTTTCAAACTTTTACTCATTCAATGTTTAATTACTTATGTGTGAAATTATTTCTGATATAACATAATTGATGTAGTTATGAAGAGGTTTGGAGAATAATTGAGTCTCGATGGGATAATCAGCTTCATAGGCCTTTGCATGCAACTGCCTATTATCTGAACCCCCATTTCCACTATGAACCTAACTTTAGATGTGAAGATGGTGGAGAGGTGAAAGAAGGATTGTATATTTGCATGAGAAGATTGATACTAGATATGGCAGAAAGAAAAAAAATAATTTACAAATTGTTGAATTTCATTATGCTAGACGACTTTTTGGAATGGAAGATGTAAAGGAGTGTAGGAAAGAGTTAAATCCTGGGGAATGGTGGGAAATGTTTGGTGATGGAACTCCAGAGTTGAAGAGATTTGCTATTTGAATTCTAAGCTTGACTTGTAGTTCTTCTAGATGTGAGTGTAATTGGAGCTCATTTGAAATGGTAATTTAAATTACTTTTAGTTTACAAATTTCTTTCTTATGTTTATATACTCACTAAAAATATCATATTTCATTTTAGGTTCATATAAAGAGAAGGGATCGTTTGCATCAAAAAATGATTAATGATTTAGTTTATGTGATGTATAACTCCAAGTTGAAAATTAGACAAATTCAAAAAACTATAGCTCTTCCATTTGATGACATTGAATCAGATGATGAATGGATAACTGAAGAGGCAATGCTGTTGTTGAGATTGAGCAAGTTGAAGATCAAAATGATGGTGAAAATTTTCAGTTAGATGGAGCAACAACAGATCCGGCTCTAGATGCTCTTGATCTTGATAACATAACATTTGGGGACAATGAGGATGCACAACATTCATCAGGGGAAGAGTTAGATGACGATGATGATGCCATTATTAGAGGATTAGATTATTAGACATAGAGACTTTGACATTTCAATTTATGTTTTACAATATTTCTATGAACTTATGTTTTTGAATTTATATAATTTTGTTATATTATTTGAATTAAGATGTTTTTTATATTATTTTTTTTCATGCAAAGTAAACTCTTACGAGTTTACGAGTCGAGTTTACTGAACTCTCACGAGTTTACGTAAATTCTCGAGTTTGACAACCTTGATCACAAGAGATGATCACCATGGTCTTCTTTGATTCTTGGAGCGTTTCCACGTTATGTAAGATAACACTAATTTGTAATGAATATGAAAATGTTAAAATTCATAAAAGTTCTTACAGATTTCAAATTCGCGTCTATTTATAGTTTTTCACAATTCAGACGCATTTTAATCGACTTAGCTACTAATGCAGTCAAATATCACAATTCAGTTAAGGCAGTTAGAAGCAATGAATGCAATTAATTGATAGTAAAATTAATGCACTCGAATCTCATTTAATGCTTAGTCAACATATTTAAAAATATAGTCATTGTAACATTTAATACAAGCATTAATAGAATTTCAAATTGAACAGGCTTAGTCGAATGCAGGTTGCATGTAATCGACTATACAACACAGTTAAACAAAGTTTTGAAAAACATTCACTTTGAAAATCTCACTGCACACTTTGAAAATGGTTTGTGCAAAGCCACGAGTTTTAATGGACTTACTTCATAATGAAGTAGACTTAAAACTGTTGTTTTTCCACATATTATAAGTTCAACAAAAGCGCATGTGGTTTTCCTTTTCTAAAACATATGTCATGCATTCACAGATAAGATCTCATGTAGAACACAATGAATTGCAGCAATGACAGAATCAACACAAACATGTTCTCAAATAATCACAAATATGAAAGTAATGAACATGTAACACATAATACACATGTGTTATTAGTTATATGTTGCCATCATAAAAAACCAGAAGCTCTGAGATTGTAGGTTCAGCTAAATCAGTGCTCCTCTTATCAGTAATCTCAACAATCTCCCTCTTTTTTGATGATGCACAACCATGATTAATAAACAACCATGTTGTACAAATCAAATCATATCATATCAAAATGTATTAGAGCAAATGATCAAAATGAATCAGAGCAAATGTTGAAATATCTCATTTTGATTTAGAGCACAAAACATATCAGTTCATATTGGGCAGGCGCGGTAGGGTGCGAACACCTTCCTTAGGCGTAACCGATTCTTGAACCTAAAATCTGGTTTTCGTAGACCATGTCTTATTTTTTCGTTTTCCATATTTTTTTTAAAATAAATTATGGTGGCAACTCCTAAAATATTTTTCTTAAACCCTTTTTGTTTTTCGGCTAGTCATCCCGTCGCGATCTCGGTTGGTCCTCCATTGTCATCAATTTGCACTCCTTCTTTCTCCTTATCTTCATCCTCTTGTGCTCCTTCAGGGCCTTTTACTTGCTTAATCGTTCTCAAAGCAATAACACTTACATTTTACGGGTTGATCATTGTTTGTGCAAGTAGTTTATTTGACTCCTTAGCCTCTACTTTTTTCACCCTATGAGTCAACTCTACAATTGATTTCTTGATTTCTGAATTTTGGTCAAGTATTGTTTTCCTGAAATCTTGTAGTGACATTTCAGGTTGAGGTTGCTGCCTTTGTTGAGGTGGAACATAAGGTTGTATGTTCTGCTGATACCTATTGGAGGATGAATCATTATAACTCTGGTATGGTCTATTTCCTCCAAACATGTTTGCAGCAAAAGCTTGAGATGGGTTTTCCATAGTGGGTTCCACCAAGCTAGGACATTCATTAGTGTAATGATCAGTTAAAATTCAAATTCCACATTTCTTAGCAATTTGTGGAGTTGAGATTTTAAACAAGCTTGCAATCTGATCGAGTTTGCTTTCTGGCTTATTCAATCTTTCATCTATCCTCTTTCCATCAACTACACCATTATCAATTTCATGCACTTCCTTGAATATAGTCACTGAATTTTCTCTTATGCCATAC
The DNA here is from genome assembly GCA_027742785.1 of Vigna reflexopilosa. Lineage (NCBI taxonomy): Eukaryota > Viridiplantae > Streptophyta > Magnoliopsida > Fabales > Fabaceae > Vigna > Vigna reflexopilosa. Next base: position 13,721,388 of record CM050924.1, read on the forward strand.
AGTTGATTGTCTACTGCCTTCCAATCTATTAGATCTATACCATCTTCTGGTGACCTGTCTAAGAAAGATCCTCCGCTTGCAGCATCTGCCCATGACCTATCAATAAGACTTAAGCCTTCATAAAAGCATAAAATAAAATCTTCATTTGGAGTTGAGGGCATGAAGCACATAGTTTCTTGAATCTTTCCCAATACTCACTAAGATTCTCTCTATCTCTTTGTCTTATGTCTTGGATTTCTCTACGGATGACAGATAATCTGGATGCAGTAAAATACTTTTCAAGAAAGAGTCTTTCAATAGTTTCCGAATTTGTGATCCGTACAAGAGAGATGGTACCACCAATCTTGAGCTACTCCTGGAAGAGTCAAAGGAAAAGCTCTCAATTTAATGCTCTCCATTGTGATCTTGGGAGATCTAAAGTTTTCACACAACATGTGAAATTGTCTCAAGTGCTTGTGTGGATTCTCCCTTGATAACCTATTCAACTTTGGTAAGGCATTTAACAGGTCAAGTCTCAACTCCCACTCCTCGTTAGGGTATTCAATGTTACTTCGGACAATTGTATTATGGGAAGTGGCTAACTGTCTGATGGTTCATTGTGCCATATTGTTTGGGTTAGGATCAGGTAAAGGATGGATGATATGTTTGTGACTGGAGATAATTAAGGTCGTATGTCTTCCGATGTAGGAAGTGTTCCCTTAGTTGAACACCCAAATTTCAAACTTCTTCGTAGCTTAAGCAAATTCCTTTAAATTTTCGGGTAATTTGATAAAATTCTCCTGGGTTAGCTCTGGTTATGCACTATGCAATCTTCTTGAAGTTGTTTCTCTGTTCTTGACTTCTCTTTTTCTTTTGTTCTTGCTTTAGAGAAAGATTTCACATAAAAGATAAGAGAGACTTTGTTTGGGTCCACTCCCAAGAAAGAGAGGTGTGTCACAATGGAAAACTTAAGTACCAAGTCTTTCCTAGTGATACCAGTTGAAAAACTATTATTTTTAGACTTAATTTTGACCTTAAAGACAACCTTTATGACTTAGAAACTACCTAGTAATCACGCTTTTGCTTATGTTTTGGAAATAAGAGAGTTGGATGGGTTTTATGCTTGGTTTCTCTTGTTTTTGCAGGTTTTAAGATGAATTGAATGGAAGAAGTGAAGTAGTCATAAGTTGGAGTCAGAAAAGGAACAAAAACTACATAAAAGAAGAGCCGCAAGTACCGCTCAACGGAAATTACCGTTTTCCGTTGAGCGGCACTCTGAAGTCTTGTAGTCACCACTAAGGGCCAAAACTGTAGTTGAGCGTCAAATAGAAGAATCGCACTTACCGCTGAGCGGAAATTACCACTGAGCGGCATTTTAATGGGCCTTGAGCCACTTTTTTGTAATCTTTAAGAGTCTATATAAGGTTTTAGTCGACCTAGGGTTAGTGATGAGTCAATATTTTCTTCACTTTGCTTAGTTTATTATACTAGAATTAATCAGTGAATTGTGTTTAAATGTCCAATATTTTCCCATTTTTCTTAATTGTGCTTAATTCGATCATAAATTCTTATTTTAATTAATTTGAATTATCTGAGCTAATTATTTGCATTATAAATTGTAGGGAAATTATTGGATAATATTTTGGGACTCAAAGAAAAATGACACATTAATTATATTTAATCTACAAAGAAAGGCTGTGCAGATTTCGTTTTTGGGATTGTACATGATATAGGCTTGATTGTAAAAGCTTCTTTTAAAATTAAGAAGTGGAGCATGGGAACAAAAGGGTGCATCACGGCACTAAAATGCTTAACGGAAATGGCTCAATGTTCATGCCACATCACATATAAAAGATTTTTTTATCATTTTGGTTGGAAAGGAAAGATTCACGTGATGCTTTCATTTTTGAAAGTGCACAATGCTTATTAAACTGGAGAAGGGGATTCACGTAACATTCATTCCACGACTTCATTCTTTTGGTCCAAACAATTAACAATTGAAGAAGTGCATACATGGCCATACTAATCATGCAAAGAGAATCTCCTTTCCTAAAGGGGGCCACCACTCACGGTTATTTCTACATAACATGGGAAATTATTCTGAAAAGTAGAGAAGCATACGGCCCATCATTCTTCTTGGCAGCAGCTTTGTCACATCGTGTCCGGTCTGGGAAGAGCTGGGACATGCTATCTTCACGCATCCACCAACCTTCACACGTTCCAGCAGCACCAGCCTTCACACAGTAGCAGTAGGCAGCAGCACCATCCAGAAGCAGCAAGCTTAGTCCAGCATCCAGAACAGCAGCTTCACCTGCACCAAACCTCACGCTACATCTTCACGGCCTGGTGCAGCACGTAGAGCAGTCCATCACCTTGAAGAAGCAGCCACCAAGAGGGAAGTCTTCATCCAGCAGCAAATGAAAGTGCAGCACCCATCCAGCAGCTTAAAACGGAAGTGGAGTCCAGCAAGAGAAGATGTACACGGTGATGGCTGGGAGCAAAAGAAAGTGTCACGGCTTGGATGATATCTAGGAGCAAAGAAAGAAGTGCTGTCACGCATATAGAAAAACGCATGATGCAGCAGCAAAAGCTCTCGGTCCTCCACAACGTCCAGCAGCAAGCACAGCACCTATCCAACATTGAAGAGAAGAGAAGCCGTATGGGAAGAGAGAAGCTCAAGCACACACAACACTCACGGCCAATTCCACGTGAAGTCCAGCAACTTAGAATGTGGGCACCACTCTTTAAAGGAATTTGGCATCAAGCAGAAAAGCACACGGCACAAACAAATGGAGGGCTAACCTTATTTTCATTTAACACGGCCAGGGGAAAAGGGCTGCTAAGAGACAAAATGAAAGCACAAAGTAATGTAAAAGCAGGCTGGAAAGCTGGAAGGATACACGCATACTAGGGCCAGATGTTTGGCTAAAAGAGAAGGAGATTGAAGCAAAGAAGACACGGCCTTGGAGGCCTGGAAGGGTTCACGGTTTCTCTCTTCCAGGAACTCTCTCCCTCTAAAGTTTTCATTTTCCAAACAGTGCAATAGTGTAGAATTTTATTTCTGAAGCAATGTAATGCGTTACAGTGTTTGCAACAGTTTGATCATTTCATTTATATTTCCACGACATTTTATTTCTAAGTGTTGAAACTTTGATGAATTTCATTTTCAATTAAGTGCTTTTATTTTTACTGTCTCTTGGTTTTTACCGTTTAGTTTTACAGTCGTTAAAATTTATTTCAACGTTTTTAATTTGGCGTTATTTAAATTCCAGTTCAGTTTAATTTTCCGCAACCAAAAACAATTTCAAACCCCCCCACTACGTGTTTGATCTGAGACTGAACCCAAATTGGTCCTCGAGAGACGACCTAGGAGTCACTTCCTAGTCTATACTGCATTAATTTTGCAATCAATTTTTGTGGGAGGTGCGACCCTCTCATCAGTTAGTATCTTTTGACAGAACGAAGCAAAATCACACTTTCTTCACCCCTTGGAGGAGGATTTTGGATACTCAAGCTCCGCTCTTCAAATTCTAGGGTTCTATCTTTCATTCTTTCATTATTTTTCATCTATTTTCACCATGATTATGGTGAACTAAACTTTCATTGTTGTTGGGGAATCAATGTAATCCTTTGAAACTCTCATGTATAGAATTGGTTCTTTAATTCATATGCTTTCTTTCATTAATTGTTAGGGTTTTTCTTCTATACTCAATCCATGTTTTGTTTAACTCATTCAATTGCATAATCATTGACTTTATTTGTATGGACACATATAGATCAATCTAGAGATGAAGAAATTCTCCCAATAGTAATATTGCCTAGGCATAGGGATAGGAGGATTGGTTTCCTTTAAGCTTTTGTGCGAATGTAATGTATGAATAATTGCTAGAGAGACAAGACATTGTAAACTAGTGATTAGGAGTAGGCTTTCTTCTCCAAGACATTTGGTTTAAGGTAAATTAGAAAGTGGCATTAACATTAATGAAGAAGATGAATTCTTGAATACATGAGTGGATAGGATGAATTGAAAACCCCCAACAACATTATCATTCCATATATCTCCCTCTCATTTGCTTCTTTTGATCCAATTGATCAATACATGCATTCATATTTACTTTTCAGTATTTGCATTTAAACCTACAAGAATTTGTTTTACAAGTGTTATTTAATCAAGAAATCATACAACTGTTTAGGCCCTGAGTCCTTTGGGAAACGATACTTAATCTTACCATTTATTATTACTTGATACAATTCGGTTACACTTGCTGAGGGTTAACACCTAGCCAGAGTGTATTCAAACTAGCCTAAAGTATTTCTCAAGAGTAATTCTTACTTAAAACAAGAACAAAGATTTTTGCTAAGAACAAGAATAACTAAAGGCTACAAAATAACTCAAACTAAATTAAATGTATGTGCGTTAACTAAAAAAATAACAAATAAAAATAATCAAAAATAAAAACAAAAATCAAAATATTTAAAATACTAACTGTATTCCTCGGCAACGGTGCCAAATTTAATACGCTGTCGTTGAAGTTATCAAATTAATATTGCTTTTCAAGGCAACTTCAGTATTGCCAAGTAGTATTCAAGAAAGTAGATAGGGTTAAAGTAACCCTAAGTCGTCTCCCAACGAACACGAAATTGCCTTTCAAAATTCGAATCTTATAAATGCAATGCAATGCTTAAGAATAAAAGTAATGTTTGGAGAATGTTTAAAGAATAAATAAGAAACTTAAAAACAGTTATGATGAAATAGGCTAATTCCACTATTTTTCCAAGATAGATTCATCATCGGTTATTCACAAATCATTGTTCAGTTGATTATTGTTCAAGTTTCAAATTAATTAAAGTACATTCTTAATTAATTTGAGGGCAATCATGCAATTAACCAAAGTAAATTCTCAATCAAATGCAAAACCTTTCTAAATTAAATCAAAGTAGATTCTCACTTAAACCTAGAAACCCTAAAACTCATATAATCAATTTACGTGTAGATTCAAACACGTTATGATGAAAAAATCCTTGTTTTTAATATGATAGAGAGATGAAAGACATAGAGAGAGAACAATTTAAATCAATAATAAAAATAAACAATTGCATTAACTCAACCTAACCTCAGAATCCATAATGAAATTACAGCAGAATAGCCCTAGATGCTTAGCTCTCCATGAATGGAAATGAATACATGATGAAATAAGAGAGAGAAGTGGTGAATGAATGAATGAAGTTCTTTTCTACTTTCCTTGGGTCTCTTTATATAGGAATTGATTGGGCTTGGACCTTGAATAGTTTGTTGATAAGATATCTTATGTTCATATATTTTTAGAATAAATCAATTATCTTTAAAAATACAACTAAATTATCTATTTCATTAATATCCTTCTTTAATTTCTAAAATTACAGAAAAGCCCTTGAGAGTTCTCCTAATTGCACTTTAACCCCAACTGAATTTTCTAAAATTTCAACAGAACCGTTGTTTGACCATCCTTGACCAGATTCAAATATGTTGACCAACTTTGACCAGAGAGGTCGCTCCCAATGAGGGTCTGCCACGTGTCAACCCCCTTCTCCACCCAAAATTAGGGTTTCACCAAATTGGGGAAGCTCTTGTGCCTTTGCCTACGCCGCGAGAATGAGGTTTCTCTTCTCATTTTCGAATTGGTTCGAGCTTTCCCTCTGTGTGTCTGGTTTTTCTGAGATTTCCTCTTTGCAGGTGCGAGTTGGTGGTGTCGCGACGGCCATGGAGGTCGTGCTTTGGTGTTGGCGATGCGAAGAAGATAGATTGGTCGTTTAGGGCGGCGCGATTCTGGGTTTCTCGGTGATTGGGTTTTCTTTCTGCGTTTTAAGGCTCCTCTGCACCGCGGCTTTAGTGATTGATTTGCAGGTTATTGAAGTGCAGTTGGTTGTGCGACAGTGGAGGAATGTCTCGAGGCTTGTGCAATACGACACGGTGAGGCAGAACGACGGCTAGGGTTTTGTTGTGTTGATGGTTGCGGTGGCCATGGGTGGCTGACGAAAGGAACTAGGGTTTTTTTTTGGAGAAGGGTTGAAGGAGATGCTAACGTGGCAGAGGTGAGGATGTGGTAGAATCTGGTTGGTTCATTGATTAGTGCAAGGATGGATGACATAACCTTACCTGATTGGTTATCTGTGTCAGTGGTGGACTGCCACGTGGCACCATCTTAGGCAATCTGACTTAGGAATGGTATGAGGGGTATGTAGGGAAATTTAGGAGGTGTATTTAGGATAGAGTTACTGTTTGGTTTAGTATTGGGCCTTAATTTGCAATATGGATCAATAAAGCTTTAATTTCAATTGCACAAATAAATATTAGAACATCCAAGAATAATTTATGTGCTAAAACTCACTTTTTACGTCTCTTTAATTTCAATTTCATCAAAAATTTTAATTTTAAAGCATAAATATGCACTCATCAACCAACATTTCTAAAATAGAAGTTTCTTATTATGTGTCCAAGTGTATTGTAGTAAAAGCATGCATTAGTAGTAGGTTTACTCAGATCAATAAATTTCTGAGTTTATCCTATTACTTTTAGCCTTGTAACCAATACCTTGTTTGTAGATAGCTCTTCTATATGATCTCAACACAGCATCAAGATTTTCTTTGCCTTGAGTGAATTTTTCCAATGTGCTAGTTAAGTACTCAATTTTCTCAACTTGTAAAGCGTAGTTATCACATTCTTTCCCAACAACTTGTACTTTGGTCTTTACTGTCTTTTCATATTTCAGAGCTTCTTCAAGATCTTTTTCAAGCTTTTCATTTTCCTGCACAATATTATCAATTATGTATTCATAATCTCTTCTCTAAGATGATAATCGATTCACTTTGTACTCAAGTCGCATGGCCTTTGCATGAATCTTCTGAAATGCATCTAGTAGCATGTAGTACTTGACTTCTATTGGTTCATTTTTGAATTCACAATCACTATCATTGTCTGATTGCGCAGAGCCTGCCATGAAGCATAGATTTGACTCCTCTTCAGCATTATTGTCATCATCACTTGAAGAGTCTTCATCACTGTTTTCCCAGGCGATGTAAGCTTTCCTCTGCTTCATGTTCTTGTCTTGAGGATACTTGGAGAATTCTTTCTGCTTGTTCTTCAAGTCTGGACAGTCAGGCTTGATATGACCATCCTTTCCACATTCATAACATTGAACAACATTTCTTCTTGAAATCTTCTTTCCTCTTGTTGAGAAACCTGCATTGTTAGTTGTAGAATTTTTATTTTTCGTGAATCTGCTAAATTTTCTTACCATCATATTCATCATTTCTTTTTCTGGTATATCTGCATCTGATTCAGTTTTAGGTTCATGAATCTTTGTAGCTTTCTTGCTTATGGCTTTTAGAGCAATCAATTTCTTCTCTTCAATTTCTTCTTCCTCCTTTAGCCTTCCAAGCTTCAATTCGTGTTCTCTCAGCTTGCCGAACAATGTTGCCATATTCATGCTTGTAAGATCTCCTGATTCAGAAATTGTAGTAACCTTGGGTTGCCAGCTTCTGTTCAGACTTTTTAAAATCTTGATGTTGGTCTCTTCCTTGTCAAAAACTTTTCCTAGAGCCATGAGGTGGTTGACTATATGCGTGAATCTTTTCTGCACCTCATAGATAGTCTCACCAGCCTTCATTCTGAATAATTCATACTCTTGTATCGGCGAGTTCTTTTTTGGCTCTCTTAACTTCATTTATTCCTTCATGAGTCACCTCCAAGACTTCCCACATTTCCTTAGCTGTTTTGCATTGGGATATCCTAAAAAACTCATCCATAATTAGTGCATAAGCACTTACATTTCTAGCCTTAACATCATACTGTGCTCTACGGTTCTCACCTTGAGTCCACTCAGAAAAAATTTTCAAAACAACTTTTCCATTCAAAAAATGAGTGGGTTCATATGGATTGTTTATGATTGCATCCCAAACACCTTTGTCCACGGATTTAAGAAAGATTTGCATCCGAATTTTTGAAAAAGCATAGTTTTCACTAGCAAATAGAGGTGGTCTATTTGTCGATGAACCTTCACCAAAGGATTAAAAATTAGAAGCCATTTTCCAGGATCAGTCGATTTAAAGGAAAACGTAATCGACTAGTTTTTCAAATATTTTATGAAAACCAGCTTTGGTGCCAATTGTTAAAACTAGAATAGCTTAATTTCTCACACCAAAAGGGGGATGAATTGGTGAAATGTAAAAGCAATGTTTTCTTTAAATCTTTTTCGCAAAGTGGATGCCTTTAAAATCTTTCTTGAAACGCAAAGAAAAATACTTTGTAGTGCAGCGAAATATAATCGAATCAGTATAATACAAAGTCAACTTAATATAACAGAGTAGGGATAGAAAAATCAAACACTAGGTGATGCAATCCTTCCCGACGTAGTCCTCCTTTTGTATTTTTACCTTTCATAGCGTAACTTGTAAGGAGCATGGGTTACTATAAATACCCAGCTCCTCTATTGGAATTTTCACTTTTGAGAATAATGAGAATTAGGTTTTCTGAATTAGAAACTATTCTCTCTTGAAACTCAGGCTAGACAGTCCAAGAGATCCGCCTCTAGGCACCTTCCAAGCACACTCCTCCACTTTCATTCCCCAAATTTCAGTATGTTGCCATTCAATTTCTCTCTCCTCCACGGCGCGCTCCTTCATTGGTCTACTTCGTTTGCGTATCATACACATCAGCTTCCCATGCAAGCCACGTCTTCATTCCTTGCATCAGCACTTTTCATCCACGCGTTCTCCCGTGTCGCATCCTCATTTTACACTTCTCTTATCATTCAATCACTTTGTTTTCTCTCTCTAGCAAGAGAGGCATCTCACTCGCTCTCGAAAGCTCCAATGTCTCCAACTACAAATCCGCACTCCATACGTGTCTTCGAAGGTATTTTCTCTTTATTCATCACACTACCACATCTTTTTCTAGAGTTTCCACTCCCTTCAACCATTCTTCACCGATTAAACCTGTTTCCCTCTGTTCATTCCTCTTTTCCACCGATTAAAACCTCATTTTCTTCAATCTAACCCTTTTCCACTGTTCAATCTTCATTTTGAACCGATTAATCGGTTTATATTAGGTTTCCTTCCATTTCTAGGGTTTCTATCGAGTTTAACCCTCTTTTTCTTGTTCTTCTTTGAGTTTTGTCATTTTTCCGTTGCGTTCATCTCTGGAGGAAGCTTCAAAGGAGCTCGTGACATGCACATTCGTCATCTCCTTGGAGGCTCATCCATCAGTTGGCACCAGAGCTAAGGTTGCGTCCACGCGTCAAAGATAAGTATCCCATTCCTTGTTTCTTTTCGTTTTTGTCTTAGTTTGATTTTGATTCTGAGTTTCTGTTTCGCGTTTTTGTTTCGCGTCTTTGTTGCATTTTCTTCATTTAGGTGTTGTTCATCATTTTCCTTTAATGTCTTGATTTGTTTTTTGATTTAAGTTGTTGTGAATCTTGTTTGTGTTTCGTGTTTTGAATCTCTTCATATCTGTTTAGGTTTCCAAGTTGCGTTTTCTGTGCCTTTGAGTTATTATATTGAGTCTTATTTTCATTTTATTCGGTGTAATCTTTGTTTGAGTTTTAATTTCTAAATCCATTTTTGTCATGTTCTAGTCTTGTGGTTTGTTTTAATTAATTGTCATTTGAATTCGAGCTTAACTAGTTGTTGCTTATGTTTTGTGATTCATTTGAGTTGTCTGCACTGAGTAAGTTCTGCTCACCATATATAAGATATGACATTGGATTAATGAGCTTGGTGGCAGATTTCAATGGTAGAGATAATGAATCTCATGTTTCTTGAATTTGTTAATGTTTGTTGATAGCTTTGCATTGGTTCACAACACTAATTTAGTGCCTAATTTGTTCCTGGTTATTTATGCACTTGACTAAGAATTTGGCATTGAGATGCATCTGATTGATTAAGCCAGTACCATGTGCATACTATATAAGCAATGAATTGCTTTGGCAAAGCTTGGTTGCACTGAGAAAACTCTAGTAGAGTCTCATTTGCAATTGGCTGATCTGCATTACTTTGCTTGAGTTTATTTTCTTTGTGTTTTAAATCTGGTCTGGCATATAGATCCTTCTTGGACATCTTGCATTAACTTCATAGTGTGTTGTTCAAACTGTAATTGTTGTTTTTGAGTTTAGTTAGCTGATCAAAAGCTATTTGATTTCATTGAATCAAATTTTGAGTGGTTGAGTTGCTTACATTTAGTAATTTGGGGGTTAACTAAGACAAATTATGAGATAGTGTGTTTCTGCATCTATTTGCTTTACAAACAAGTTTGTTTTAGTTATTTGAAACTAGTGATGCACAGAAACCACGAGTAATAGCTGCCCTAAGCATTTTCACTCTTTAAACCACCAAATTTTTGGCATTTTTCATTCACAAGTTGCTAGTTGGTTGCCTTTTCTGAAATCTATGATTGGTGCATGTGAAATTGAGTTGTCATTGCAGCAAAAGCTTGGTCATTTTGTTTTTATATGAAATAAACAATTGACAAAAGAAACATTTACATAGTTATAAAAAGCTGAAAGACCAGTTGATGACAAATTTATGAACACCGAAAAACGGCGCCAAAAACTTGTTTAACCCTCGACAAGTGTGACCGAATCGTATCAAGTAATAAACTCGGTAAGACCAAGTATCGTTCTCCCAAAGGACTCACGGCCTAGTTAGTTATATGATTTCTTGATTATTTAAGACTTGTGAACAAATTGTTGAGGTTTCAAATGCAAAAGACAATAAGTAAACATGTATGCATGAGTTTTGATCAATGGAAAAGAGGAACACAAACACTTGAATGAATGAGATGGATGAGTATGTTGTTAGGTGATAACAATTGAAAAACTGTTATTTTCATGCTTAAATTGATACTAAAAGCAACCTTTAACACTTAGAAACTAGCTTGAAATCATGCTTTTCTTCATATTTTCAGAAATAAGAGAGCTAGATAGGTTTATGCTTGATTTCAGTGTTTTTGTGCAGGTTTTAAGGTGAATTTAGTGAAAGAAGTGAAGAAGGAGAGAGATGGAATAAGAAAAGACATCAAAAAGTGCAAAAGGAGAAGCCGCAAGTACCGCTCAGCGGCAATTTACCGCTGAGCGGCACTCAGGAGCTCACGGGAGGTCCGCTGAGGGGCAAAATAGCCGCTGAGGGGAAGAAACTACTCACGCACTTACCTCTGAGCGGCACTTTACCGCTGAGCGGCACACTTATGGGCTTGGACCTAGATTTTTTGTAATTTTAGAATAGTATATAAGCTTTAAGATGTCCTAGGGTTTGTATCTTTGGCAGAAACAAAGCAAACACCCTCTCTTCCACCCCTTTGAAGGAGGATCTTGGATGCTCAGGCTACCTCTTCACCTTTCTAGGGTTTTATCTTTCATTCTTTCATTATTGTTCATCTAGGTTCACCATGAATATGGTGAACTAAACCTTGTATGTCTGTTGGGGAATCAATGTAATCTTTTGAAGCTCTCATATATGGAATTTGTGCTTGCATCTTAATCTAAGATTTATGCTTTCCTTCATCATTAGTTAGGGTTTTTCCTCTTTGCCTAATGCTTGCTTTGTTTAACTCATTCAATGCATGATTATTGATTTTGTCGATACGGGAACGTACGGGGAAATCTAGATCCGGGGAATTACTCCCAATAGTATATTGGTTGCCTTAAGCTCCTGTGCTAAAAAAACTAATTATTAGGAATGCTAGGAATTGTATAAACTCGTAATTAGGGAGAAGCCTTCTTGAAAGGTAATTTAGAGAGTGGCATTAACAATGATGACTTGAATGTTGAATTCCTAAAATATATGAGAGTGGATAAAATGAAATTGACCCCCAACAACATATTCATATATATATTTCATTGAAAGTGCTTGTCTTTTGCTTTTGCCATTGATCAAAATCTCATGCATACATGTTTATTTTCTGTTTTGCATATTAAACTCCAATTATTTCGTCCTTAAGTCTTAGCTAATCAACGAACCACACAACTAAACTAGGCCGTGAGTCCTTTGGGAGAACGATATTTGGTCTTACCGAGTTTATTACTTGAAACGATTCGGTCATACTTGCCGATTGTTAAACAAGTTTGTGACATCATATTTTGGTGATCATAAATTTGTCCATCATTAGGGTAATCAATTTCATCTTATCCACTCTCATATACTTTAGGAATTCATCAACCTTTTCATCAATGTTAATGCCACTCTCTAAATCACCTTGCAAGAAAGTCTATCCTTAATTACGAGTTCATACAATTCCTTGCATCCCTAATAATTAATTCTGAAGCACAGAAGCTTAAAGGCAACCAACCCTCATATCCCTATGTCTAGGAAATATGCTATTGGGAGAATTTCCTCGGATCTAGATTTCCCCGTATGTTCCCATATTGACAAAACCAATAATCATGACATCGAATGAGTTAAACAATGCATTCTTTGAGTAAAGACGAAAAACCCTAACTAATGATGAAAGAAAGCATGTATCTCAAATAAGATGTTTAAACACAAATTCCATATATGAGAGCTTCAAAATTACATTGATTCCCCAACGACAATACAAAGTTTAGTTCAACATATTCATGGTGAAACTAGATGAGCAATAATGAAAGAATGAAAGATAGAAAAAACCCTAGAAAGAGAATAGGAGAGCTGTCACCATCTCTAATTCTACCCCCAAGGGGTGAAAAGTGTGTTTTGTGTCTTCTCCAGCCAAAGATCCAAACCTAAGGACGTCCTAAAGCTTATATATTATTATAAAAAATACAGAAATTTAGGCCGAAGCCCATAAAAGTAACAGAAAACTGGTCCAAGCCCATTTAGAATGGCGCTCAGCGCTATTTTACCGTTGAGCGGTACTAGTGCATGATCCATTTTCCCCCCACGTGCTGTTTTGCCCCTCAGTGGTGATTTCGACACCTGAAAACTGCCGCTCAACGCCAAATTACCGCTCAGCGCCACTCGGTCACACTTTTTCTGCATTCTGGTTGACTTTTAAGCATACTGGTTGACTTTTTTGGTTAACTGGTTGACTTTTGTGATTGACTGGTTGACTTTTCTAGTTTTTTGTTGACTTTTCAACATTCCAATCATTTGGTACTTCAATTCTTCTTTCAAATCATTCAGTTAGTGTACAAAATCAAGGGAATCTTGCACAAAACCATTAAATTCTCTTTCAACTCTCTTATTCACAAAACTAAAGCAAAAATATGAGTTCAAGCTAATTTCTAAGTCTTAAAGGTTGCTTTTGGTATCAATTTTAAGCATAAAAATAACGGTTTTTCAACCGTTATCACAACCCCAAACTTAAAACTTTGCTTGTCCTCAACCAAACAAGATGTAACTCAATCTTCCATCAATCTATACAATGGTTCACCACATTCAAAATTCCCTTTTCAAGATAAGTAAGTACTCAATTAAGCTCATTGCAAAGATTTCAATCAAGGCATGCACATGCTTTAGTGTTCACACAATCACATACTATCAAACAAATGCTACTTTTCATGAATGATCAATCAACTAAGCAAAGATGTTCTTATATGTTCATGGAATCTTTCCTCACTATATAAAGTGTTTCACTCAAACACACAAGTGTATAAGAGGTATTCACTCGTTCACTCTACTATCACAATGTCACATGAATCAATTTTGCCTTTCATTTAACCACAATAAAAAACACTTACAAGCAAGCATCATCACATTTTATGGCTTATAATGTGGTTGGGCTAACAAGAAAATTGGTTTTCTAGATCACAAAACCCTTGAGTTAAAAGAATCATATAAACACAATCATTCTTACTTATTCCCAACTTTCCTTTGCATTGAGCTTTGCTTTTTCTTCTCTTTTCTTTCACTTTTTCTTTTCTTTTCACATACTTAGCTCTTAGCTCAATGCTTTCAATTTCTCGTTCATAACTTCCCAGCAACCCCAAACTTGAACATTTGTCAATACCACAAAATATTTTCTACTTAACTTAAGGTAAAGCTTTTCACAAGGGGTTTTCAAATTATGTTCAAGGCTACGGGTTACCAACAAATTATGTTCAAATTATGTCCACAAATGATAAAACACATAGTGCTCTCTTTTAGTGGGCTAAATTCATGAATTTGGTTAATAAAAGGGTTACCAACAAATGGCCTTGATCATAAGATGCAAACTAGCAATTGATTCAATCATAGAAAACCTGGGCAAAATCATTCATGCTTTCAAAGTAATAGCATTCAATCACAAAAACTCTACAGCTCAAAACCTCACATATAAGCTCATTCACATTCCACATATACACATCCTGCTTAGTATCATAATCACAATCACAACATCATGCATTTGTTCACAAAGCTTGTGAATCACCTGTATAAGTATTTAATGTGCACATCTCAACATCAATCAATATCAAAGCATCATCAGGCATTACTTATCAAACAACAATCATAAGCCAACCATCATAACAGACAAAGTTTCCAATTGAGTAAATCAAACCCTATTCTGAAAACAAAAGTGATTGATAAAACAAATCATGCTCTAGTGCTTTGAAAAACTCAACCAGCCCCATCAATAATGCTCTAACCCAACCCTAAACTTAGATGGAAAACTAGTGACAAAGTGAGTGGAAAGGATATTTTCTAAAGAGGAATGAAAGGAAAAATGTAGAGAACCTTTGGAAAATTGTTTAGGAGTGTATGTGCAGAGAAGAATCTGAAAATAGAGGCCAAAGCGTGACTTAAGGTATAAAAATACCTTAATAGGCTCGGGTTTCGCTAAGGGCCAACCTAAGCCCATTCTACGACACTACCGCTCAGCGGCACTTTCGTGAAGTGCTCTTCTTCTTCCTAGCTTAACCTAGGTGCCTCTTACTCATGCCCCTCACTTGCTCCCTGTAATTAAGTTCTCAGATCACTCAAACATTCAATCCCTATCATGCAACTAAAGCAGAATAAAAACAAACAATACAGATAAAATCAATCAACTGGATTGCCTCCCAGGTAGTGCTTGTTTAACGTCACGAGCCTGACCCAAAATCCTCCAACACCCTTCAGTAGATACAAATCTTTCTTACCAACACCCATCAGTAGGTGTATACAAACATAGTATCCTTCAGTAGATACTCTTCCGCCTAACATCCATCAGTAGATGTAAACCCTGTAACAAACTTATAACAAAAACAAAAATACCCAAAAGTTCAAAATTACAGCACCAAACCAAAAATTAAAAGTTCTTAAATCATTGGGTTGCCTCCTAGCAAACGCTCTTTTAACATCACTAGCTTGACCCAATAAAGCTCATGTTCTATCTTCTTTTTCTTCTTTCTATTGAACTTCTTCAGAAATTTGATCAAACCAGGAACCTGTTGCAATGTCTCAATCATAGGAACTTTAATCTCCAATTTCTTGAAGATTTCCATTAAGCACTTAAATTTCTTTTCCTTCCTATGATACTTCTTTGGATGACGAAAGGGTTTTTCATATGATTCTTTCTCTCTTCCTCTCGTCCTCTTTCTCTTTTCTCTCACTTTCTTTTTTTCTTTTCTTTTTTTTACTCACTTTCTCAATCTTCACACAAATTTTCTCTTCTTCTTTCTCTTCTCTCTCTTTTCTATCTTCTTTTTCCAACTCAACTTTTTCAACATTTACATTGACTAGCACTTTACACTCTTCCCTAGGGTTAACCTCAATATTAGCCCCACAATTCTTCTCAGGCCTTTCTTCCAACTGCTTAGTAATTTGACCCATTTGAATCTCCAAGTTCTTAATAGCAGCTTCAGTGTTCTTTTGAGTGGATTCAGTTGCCTGTATGAATTGCTGAAGAGTTTCTTCCATCCTTATTGATCTTTCATTAAGTGTGGACATTTGTTGCCATAAGGTTGGTTGTTGTTGTTGCTTGTGAAATTGCCCTGATTGTCCAGCTTCCCCACTTTATCCTTGACCAATACTTGGGTGTGGTTTCCACCCTTGATTGAAGTTCCCTTGACAGTATGGAAATTGATTGGCCATGAAGTTAACATCCTCTAAAGCTTCCACTAGAAAGGCGCATTGACCATTGATATGGTCATCACCACATAGTTAACACATCTGTTGTTGAACATGTGCAACAGTCTTAAACTCTTTTGGCAGTTGTGCAAGTGCCATTGTGAGATTCTCCAGTTGTTTAATTATTATCTTGTTCTGCGTTAACAAGGCATCATTGGATTGCAACTATAGAACTCCTTTTTGTTGAATAGGAGCTCCTCTTTCACTATTCAGCTCATTATCATTAGTAGCCATATTTTCAATTATTTTCGTGGCTTCCTCTGGAGTCTTCCATTTGATATTGCCTCCAGCTGAGGCATCTAGCATCAACTTGGTTTGTGAACCAAGACCTCCAAGGAAGATTAAGACTACTTCTACTTCGTCAAATCCATGCGTGGGAGTCTTTCTTAATAGGCTTTTGTATCTGTCCCATGCATGACCTAGTGATTCCTCTATGCCTTGCCTTAAAGATGAGATCTCTTGCTTTCCTTTGTTTACCTTGGATTGTGGAAAGTATTTGTTCAAGAACTTTGTCACCACAACTTCCCACTCTATAAAGCTCCCTTCTGGAAAAGAGTTCAACCAATGCTTAGCTTTGCCTCCTAATGAGAATGGAAACAAGCTAAGTTTGATTACTTCGTCAGGCACCCCATTTATCTTCACTGTATTGCAAATTTCATTAAAGGTTGTGAGGTGCTCATATGGGCTTTCATGAGACAACCCATTAATTTGGTTACTCTTAACCAATTGGATTAATGCTGATTTCACCTCCATATTAGCTGTATTGACCGTTGGTCTTGCTATGCTATTGAAATGCTGAGGCCCAACTACATTAGTGTAATCTGCAAGAGTCCGTCTGACATTATTATTCTCCATCTCCTCAGTGCTATGGTAAGAACCTTGTGGTGATGGTTGTAAGAGATCTTCCGGAGGAGGGAAAAGTTCTCTAGATGTACGGATTCTTCTCCTCCATCTACTCTCGCCTAAGCCTTCAAGAAGAGGTTCCGAGGTTTTCTTGCTTCTAGTTCGAATTGCTTCCGGCATACACAAGAAAACAAGTCCCTAGAAAAATTTGTTAGCACAAAAAGATAGAGAAGAAGATATAAAATCAAAGATAAGAAGATAAAAAAAACAGAAAAATAAAAATAGAAAACAGAAAAAATACAAACAGAAAAAGAAAATAAAATAAAATAATAACCGAAAAAAATAAAAACAAAAAATAAAATAAAATAAAATAAAAACCGAAAAATAAAAACAGAAATTCAAAATTCAAAATTCAAGTCAAAGATAATCAATAATCACACAAATAAACTAGTTAAACCACGAGTCCGCGGCAACGACGCCAAAAACTTGATGACAAATTTATGAACACCGAAAATAGGCACCAAAAACTTGTTTAACCCTAGACAAGTGTGACCGAATCGTATCAAGTAATAAACACGAAAAGACCAAGTATCGTTCTCCCAAAGGACTCACAGCCTAGTTAGTTATCTGATTTCTTGATTATTTAAGACTTGAGAACAAATTGTTGAGGTTTCAAATGCAAAAGACAATAAGTAAACATGTATGCATGAGTTTTGATCAATGGAAAAGAGGAACACAAACACTTGAATGAATGAGATGGATTAGTATGTTGTTGGGGTAATCAATTTCATCTTATCCACTCTCATATACTTTAGGAATTCATCATTCTTTTCATCAATGTTAATGTCACTCTCTAAATCACCTTGCAAGAAAGCTTATCCTTAATTACGAGTTCATACAATTCCTAGCATCCCTAATAATTAATTCTGAAGCACAGAAGCTTAAAGGCAACCAACCCTCATATCCCTATGTCTAGGCAATATGCTATTGGGAGAATTTCCCCAGATCTAGATTTCCCGGTATGTTCCCATATCGACAAAACCAATAATCATGACATCGAATGAGTTTCCTTGTATATTCCCATATCGAGAAAACCAATAATCATGACATCGAATGAGTTAAACAATGCATGCTTTGAGCAAAGAGGAAAAACCCTAACTAATGAAGAAAGAAAGCATGTATCTCAAATAAGATGTTTAAACACAAATTCCATATATGAGAGCTTCAAATTAAATTGATTCCCCAACAACAATACAAAGTTTAGTTCACCATATTCATGGAGAAACTAGATGAACAATAATGAAATAATGAAAGATAGAATCCCTAGAAAGAGAAGAGGAGAGCCGTCACCATCTCCAATTCTACCCCTAAGGGGTGAAAAATGTGTTTTGCGTCTTCTCTAGCCAAAGATCCAAACCCTAGGACGTCCTAAAGCTTATATACTATTCTAAAAAATACAGAAATTTAGGCCCAATCCCATAAAAGTAACAGAAAACCGGTCCAAGCCCATTTAGAATGGCACTAAGCGCTATTTTACCGTAGAGCAGTACTAGCGCATGATCCATTTTACCCCCCAACTGCTGTTTTGCCCCTCAGCGGTGATTTCGGCACCTGAAAACTGTCGCTCAGTGTAAAATTACCGCTCAGCACCACTCGGTCACACTTTTTCTGCATTCTGGTTAACTTTTCAACATTCTGGTTGACTGGTTGATTTTTCTGGTTGACTAGTTGACTTTTCTGATTGACTGACTGACTTTTCTAGTTTCTGGTTGACCTTTCAGCATTCCAATCATTTAGTACTTCAATTCTTCTTTCAAATCATTCAGTTAGCCTACAAAATCAAGGGAATCTTGCACAAAACCATTAAATTCTCTTTCAACTCTCTTATTCACAAAACTAAAGCAAAAATATGAGTTCAAGCTAATTTCTAAGTCTTAAAGGTTGCTTTTGGTATCAATTTTAAGCACAAAAATAATGGTTTTTCAACTGTTATCACCAATGCAATTAACTTTTCTGAAATCTGATGAACTAGAAAACGGTTGTTCTCTATTAGACATTTCATCAAACAATTTCACTCAATTGCTTTGAGCTTAAAATTTTATTGATATTGCAAATTATTTCTATTTCTTGTTTTATGAGTTTGTTCTAGATCCTTTGGTAGATTCAATTTGTGTGCCTTCTTCTTAAATAGCTTTGTTTCTTGTTTGTAAATTGTTGGCTATCTTAGTTTTGTCTCTCTCTTGTAGAATATGTTCTGCAGTTTTTTTAATTGAGCTTTTGTTGTTTTTGCATTCTGATCTAGAGTTGTCATAAGTATTTGATTTGTTGTGCTGTCATTGTTGGTGGTTGTCCTATATTGTCCATTACTTTGCCTTAGCCTAGCCATTTTTGTTTGAGAAGCTGATCACTCTGGTTTCTGGAATTTAAAAGAAGGTTTTGTCAGAACAATCGGTACCGTTATAGAGTCGCGCAGCGGAATAAAATATTTGGAAAGCGTGTTACGGTCACAAATCAAGTTTTGATGGTCCGTTTTAGAAAAACAATTTTCTTAGAGAAAATTTATCAAACAGTTAATGTGCATAAAACAGAAAAGAGTATAGAGAGTAAAAAATTGACACACTGGATTTTTATCCTGGTTCGATTCAAAAGAATCTACATCCAGTTGTTAATCACTATAAAAGTGATTAATGATTTCACTAAAATCAGTTTCAACAAATTATAATAAAAGTGAATAAAAAAACAGAGAGATAAAACCTTCCTCTGACAACCGAACTGGAGGCAAGCAATCTACACTTTCCTTCGACTGACGAACCGAAACAGTGCAGAACAGTTCTTCCTTCGACCAACGAACTGAAAGAACAGTAGCGTTGCCAACTCGAAGAGAATTGCTTCGACCTTTGACCCACAAAGCGCGAGCTTCTCCTTTTCACGAGACTAGGCAGTGCAATGAACTAGCTTATGGAACTTCCTCAGATCACACTGTATTCTCAAAAGCTCAGTATCACTATTAAGAGTTTTAGAACTAACCTATATATCCCACTGGTCTAAGTTCGCAGAGATGAATTATAACTGCCACAGATAATCGATTATTGTTAGTGAGAATCGATTATTCGAGTCCGTTACCGGGTTTTTCAAAAAGTGATAATCGATTATCCTGAGGAATAATCGATTATTCCAGAGACTTTGGCAGTTCTTATCAAAACTAATGATAATCGATTATTTGGAGTAATAATCGATTATTCCAAAGCAACGAGGTTTTTCAGAAGGGCTCAAGATAATCGATTATAGCTTCTAATAATCGATTAAATGCGTAACAGTTCTAGAAATACGAATTTTTCTAAGTATTACATGTTTAAGGCTTTTCTTAATACATTTATAATCTACAAAATGCTTTTAAAACAACTATAACAATGTATCTTCTTTCAACATCATCAAAATCATTTATCTTCAAATTTACCAATGCTCCTCATTGGTAACAATCTCCCCCTTTTTGATGATGATCAAAAATCACTTTTTAAAAGCAACTTTGGGTTATCTGCAAAAGATACAAACTGACAGACAACAATAAGAGTTAGTAGTAACTGCACATATTTCTCCCCCTTTTTTATCATAAGCAAAAAGAGTTATAATGCTCCCCCTTAATATGACCTCTCCCTTAATATGATCTCCCCTTAATTAAACAGTGTATGTACTAAAACAATAGATCATTTTATTCATGAAAACATGAAAGATTACAAGGGCACATAAAGCAAGACATGAACTTGATAAAACATCCTATGAATTCAAAAATAAACAAACATGAAAGCACACTAACATAAAATCCTAAATCTAAAATTCAGGACTTGGTGGTCTCTCTAGAGGTTGGAGATTAAAGTGATTTTCAATGTTTCCAATGCGAGTACCAAGGTCATTGAACTGGTCGATCACAAATTCTTAATGATTTTGTTGCCACTCATATATTTGGTCAAAGTGAGTCTGTTGAAAGAGACGCATATCCTCCAATTGTTTGGACAGGTTTGCAAAATGCTCCTCCATAGTCAGGGATGAAGTGGAAGGCATGGGAGAAGGACCAGCATTAGCAGAGGTTGCAAATGGGACTGGATCAACCATATGGGCGTCAATATCGTCATTGGCCTCTGCGTGGTGATCATCATCCTTGTGAATGATCACATGGGCACGAGCAACAAAACCCATTTGGCGAAATGTTGTCTCACCAATTTCAGTGCCAATTGCTCGAATGGGGGTAGTGAGTTCGCCGTCCATACTTACACCTTTGTATTCTAAAATTTGAGAGATGAGAAGGGCATATGGAAAATGATAAGAAGGATATTTCTTGGCCTTTACCGTTGTGTCGGAGATGAGGGCTAGCCAATCAATGTGGATGTGATTTAAAAGCCCATATAGTAGTAGAAGATCTTGCTCCGAGCATGGAGCATGGTTAGTGGCACGAGGACATAGGATCCATACAATTAGGTAGTGAATCATCCTTTCTTCAACCTTGAATCCACCCACAAGCAACTGTCGACGATTGATTTGTTGTTCAGGATGATGCAAAAAGGATTGAAAGGCGAGGAGACGTTTGAAGTCTGGAACTCCAAGATGGATTTTGACAGCATCATCCGATAGTGTGAGTTGTGCGACATTCGTCCATATGTCATAATCCAGAATTATAGGGACACCTTTCACTTTTGTTGTGATGATGCCATCACGATAACGCATATTGAAGTAGAAGACGCGGATGAGATCAGGGTAGATGCACCCCTTTTGCTCCACGAGATGACTAAGTCCTTGAGCATGAAACAGATCTGGAAATTGAAAACCATAAAAACGATAAAAGTCGAGGCGGATGAACTTTACCGCCATGATTCGTCGTTCTTGCCAGAAATGGACATAGTCACCATGTTGCTCCTCATCTGGAATCCAACCTTCGATAGAAGCAGGACGAACATTTCGGGAGCGAGAAGAAGAAGCACCAGCAGTCCTCCTTTGGGTTCTTCTTGAATCAGCCATGAGAGAAGTGGGCAAAAGGAAACTTTGGAAGGAAAGAAAAAAAAATGAAGAGATTTGGTTCAGATTTGGGTGCAGCAGTTTTCTGAGTGCAAAGAAGTGAGTAATAATCGATTATAGGGGACTACTTATAAGAAAAATAGAGAAACTAGCCGTTTATGACCGTTTCCAGCCGTTAGAATTCACTGTAACGACTACTTTTTTTAAACAGATCGCGTAATAATCGATTATTGTAAGTAATAATCGATTATCTACTCATAAATCACTTTCCAGAAATTGTGTGATAATCGATTATGTATGAAGATAATCGATTATCTTCTCATGAATTTCATGGTTGGGTTTGAATATGAATAATGGATTGTTCTATGGTATAAACGGTTATCGGCGTATAGAGGCTTTTGCCAAAGTCAAAAATAATCGATTATTATCATAGTATAATCGATTATAAGCGCTGATCTTGCGAGAATTGAGAAAATTTCATAAATCTGGAGTTTAGAACATATCTAACACTCCTAACTCTCTTCTAAGCTCATAGAATCTATCTTTAGGTAGTGCTTTAGTGAAGATATCAGCCAATTGATGGAAAGTGTCAATGTATTCAATTTGGCAATCTCCCTTTTGAATGTGATCTCGCAAGAAATGATGTCTAATTTCAATGTGCTTAGTTCTTGAGTCCATTATGGGGTTCTTAGTTAGGTTGATAGCACTAGTATTACCACATTTCAGAGGAATGTGATCAAGGAAGATATCAAAATCCTCTAGTTGTTGTTTCATCCATAAGATTTGGACACAACAATTTCCAGCAGCAATGTATTCAGCTTCAGTGGTAAACAAAGCTACAGAAGCTTGTTTCTTTGAATGCCAAGATACTAAAGAACAGCCCAGAAAATGACACGTTCCACTAGTACTTTTCCTATCAATTTTACAGCCACCATAATCTGCATCAGAATAACCTATCAAACTAGGTAAAGCATCAGAAGGATACCAAAGTCCAAAAGATGTGGTTCCTTTAAGGTATTTCAAAATCCGTTTGACAGCAACTAGATGAGATTATTTAGGATTAGCTTGGTACCTAGCACACACACACACTTTGCATAATGTCTGGTCTGCTAGCAGATAGATACAGTAAGGATCCTATCATTCCTCTAAACATGGTTTCATTTACTCCTTCACCAGATTCATCCTTATCTAAATAGCAAGACGTTGCCATAGGTGTGTTGGCCTCTTTACAAGTATCCATACCAAACTTCTTAAGCACTTCTCTACAATATTTAGTTTGGGAGACAAAAGTTCCCCCATCTATTTGCTTTATTTGTAGTCCTAAGAAGAAGTTAAGCTCACCCATCATAGACATCTCAAATTCACCTTGCATTATTTGTGCAAATTCCTCACACAATGAATCATATGTAGACCCAAAAATGATATCATCTACGTATACTTGAACAATCAAGATATGTTTTCCTACTTTCTTAATAAGCAAGGTTGAATCAACCTTTCCTCGAGAGAAGTCATTTTCAATCAAGAAAGTACTAAGTCTTTCATACCAAGACCTAGGTGCCTGTTTAAGACCATACAAGGCCTTTTTCAACTTATAAACATGATCAGGATATTTAAAATCCTTCAAACCAGGAGGTTGACTAACGTATACCTCTTCTTTAATAAAACCATTCAAAAAAGCACTTTTCACATCCATTTGGTACAATTTAAACTTCATTAAAGATGCATAAGCAAGTAACAATCTAATTGCTTCTAACCTGGCTACTGGGGTGTAAGTTCCATCATAGTCGATACCTTCCTCTTGACAGTAGCCCTTTACAACTAACCTGGCTTTGTTCTTTGTGATGTTTCCATCTTCATCAAGCTTTTTTCTAAACACCCACTTTGTTCCAATGATTTGATAATCATCTTGTCTAGGAATGTGTTCCCAAACATCATTCCTTTCAAATTGATTCAGTTCTTCTTGCATAGCAACACATCATTTATCATCTTGAAGAGCTTCCTTTATGTTTTTAGGTTCTACCTGAGATACAAAAGCTACTGTTAAGTAGAAATTATTAAGATTGTGTCTAGTAGTTACCCCTTTTAATATATCTCCGATGATGTTGTCCAGAGAAAGTCCTCTTGGTTGTTGATAGCTTTTAGGAGCAACGGCTTGATGTTCATTTTGAGTTTCTGGAGGATAGTTTTCATTTAGATACATTTCTTCAAGAGCTTCCCTCAAATAATCCTCATCACCTGCAATTGGTTTATTTGACTCAAGGGGGTTCACCTCAAGGTCCACAATTTCATCAAGGACAACATGCATTAATTCTTATATTTTCAAGGTTCTTCTATTAAACACCCTATATGCTTTGCTAGTTAAAGAATATCCTAAGAAGATTGCCTCATAAGATTTAGCATCAAATTTGCCTAGATTATCTTTACTATTATTCAAAACAAAACATTTGCATCCAAAGATTTTCAAATGAGATACATTTGGTTTTCTACCGTTAAACAGTTCATAGGGAGTTAGCTTAAGAATAAGCCTAATTAGCACTCGGTTCAACATGTAACAAGCAGTACTCACTGCATCAGCCCAAAAGTATTTTGGCACACTAGATTCATTAAAAAGAGTCCTAGCTAGTTCTTGTAATGACCTATTTTTCCTTTCAACAACACCATTTTGTTGGGGAGTTCTTGGAGCAGAAAAATTATGAGCAATCCCATGTTCTTCACAAAACTTTTCAAAAGATTCATTTTCAAATTCACCACCGTGATCACTTCTCAAAGTTTTGATTTTCAATTCCTTTTCATTTTGAACACGTTTTGAAAACGATTTGAATGCTTTAAAAGCTTCACTTTTCAAGGTTAAGAAAAATGTCCAAGTAAATCTAGTGTAATCATCAACAATCACAAGACCATAGTAATTGCCACCAAAACTTTTAATTCTAGATGGACCAAACAAGTCCATATGCAAAAGTTCTAAAGGTTTTGATGTGGAAATCATGGTTTTTGACGAAAATGAGGATTTTGTTTGCTTTCCCTTTTGACATGCAGAGCATATTTTGTCTTTCTCAAATTTTAAATTAGACAAACCAATCACAAGATCTTTTGAAATCAATTTATTCAAATGTTGCATATAAATATGTTCAGCTCTTTTATGCCATAGCCAAGGATTTTCTTCTTTAGCAACTAAACATGTTATGTTATGACTAGAATGCACTTTCAATATCAATCAAGTAAATTTTATTATGACTAACACCTTGTAAAGCAATCTCAGTAGAATTTTTAAAATATACCGTGCATTTATCATTTTCAAAGGTTACCTTGAGATCCTTGTCGCATAGTTGGCTTATGCTTAGGAGATTGTGTTTGAGACGTTCAACACATAACACGTCCTTTATTATCAATGTGTTTCCTCCTCCAATGTCTCCAGTTGCGATGATTCTACCTTTGTTGTTATCCCCATAGGTCACAAATCCTTTCTTCTTCTTCTCAAAAGATATAAACTTTTTCCTGTCACCGGTCATGTGTCTTGAACAACCACTGTCAAGATACCATAATGACTTCTTTGACTTAGAAGGTTCCTACAAAACAAAATTGAGCAAGAATTTTGGTCCCCAATCTTATTATGGGTCCTTGGGGTTAGTTTATGCAGACACACATCCTTTCACAATTTTAACCCATATATATTTACCATTTGGAACACCAAAATGTTTAATGTTGCACTTGTTTGAGGTGTGACCATATTTCATGCAGTAAAAACAACAAGCCTCACACACTTTATTTTTCACAAAACTCCCTTTTTCCACCCAAACTCTGAGTTTTTTTTTACTTTAGACTTTGTGAGTTGATGCATGTTTTTATTTCCAGCATTGCTTCTTGTAGAGTTTGTTTTGACATGTGAATTACACTTGGTTGCCTTTGCAAGTAAATTCTCAAGAATGTCAATATCAAACATATGACTCTTACACGATATACATTCAACAGGTTGTACAATAACATCAGATTCAGATAATTTAGTTTCTAGATTACTAACTTTATTACTCAAAACAACTTCGTCATCTAGTACTTTTTCATACCTCAATTTCAATTCATTATGCTCTTTCTTTAGCTTTTTATGAGCGAGATCAAGTTTTTCAGATTCATTTAACAAATCAAGAAATGCCTTTTGTAAATCAAACTCATCACTTGACTCTAAGCTAGAATCACTTACTTGGCTTCCTGCATCTTCTAAGCCTGCCATTAAGCACAAATTTGCTTCTTCATCTGAATCGCTTGAGCTTGAAGAACTAGAAGCATTCTCTTCCCAAACTTGACTCTAAGCCTTGTATGGTCTGTCATGTAAGCTTTCTTCTTCTTTAGAAACTTTCTTTCTTTCTTTTCTTCACTTTTCCTATTTTTAGGACAATCAGTCTTCACATGACCTCTTTCTCCACATCCATAACATTTTATGCTTGATGGAGATCCTTGATTTTCTTTCCTTTCTCCATGGTATTTGTCTTTTCCCTTTGCTTTCATAAATTTAGCAAACTTCTTAATCATAAGACTCATGTTTTCCTCATTGTCATCGGAATCATCGTTCTCAATTCTCTTAGAACTTTTTCCTTTCGAAATTTCAAACTTGAAGGCAAGCGTCTTTCTTTTGCCTTGATCCTCTTCTACAGTTAATCTTCTCAACTCAAGCTCATGCTCACGAAGCTTTCCAAAGAGAATCGTCGTTGACATCTGAGTTAGGTTTTGAGACTCCGAGATGGTAGTCACCTTTGGTTGCCAAGACCTGTCTAATGATTTCAATATTTTCACATTCAATTCATCAGTGTCAAAAGTTTTACCTAAACCTGTTAGGTGGTTCACAATCTGAGTGAAACGCTTCTAGACATCAGAAATTGTTTCTCCAAGTTGCATTCTGAACATCTCATACTCTTGGATGAGTGTATTTCTCCTTGCATGTTTTATGTCGTTTGTACCCTCATGTGTGACTCTAAGGACCTCCCACATTTCCTGTGCTGTCTTACACACTAAAATTCTATAAAATTCATCAAGTACTACAGCAAATGAAATAATATTACGAGCCTTAATATCAAATTGGGCTCTTCTATTTTCCTCAGGAGTCCAGTTAAAGTAGGGTTTTTCTACTTCTACACCATGAACTGTTCTTTTAGGAATATAGGGACCATTTAGCACAGCTTCCAAGGTACCTCTGTCAACAGACCCCATAAAAATTTCCATTATGACTTTCCAGAAGGCATAGTTATCACCAGTAAAAAGAGGTGGTCTATTGATGGATGCACCCTCAGCATATACTTGATTTTGATGACCGGCCATTTTCGCAAAAGTTTGAAAGAATATCAAAGTAAGCTCTGATACCAATTGCCGGAACAATCGGTACCATTATAAAGTCGCGCAGCGAAATAAAATATTTGGAAAGCGTGTTATGGTCACAAATCAAGTTTCGATGGTCCGTTTTAGAAAAACAATTTTCTTAGAGAAAATTTATCAAACAGTTAATGTGCATAAAACAGAAAAGAGTATATAGAGTAAACAATTGACACACTAGATTTTTATCCTGGTTCGATTCAAAAGAATCTACGTCCAGTTGTTAATCACTATAAAAGTGATTAACGATTTCACTAAAATCAGTTTCAACAAATTACAATAAAAGTGAATAAAAACATAGAGAGATAAAACCTTCCTTCGACAACCGAACTGGAGGCAAGCAATCTACACTTTCCTTCGACTGACGAATCGGAACAGTGCAAAACAATTCTTCCTTCGACCAACGAACGAAAAGAACAGTAGCGTTGCCAAATCGAAGAGAATCGCTTCGACCTTTGACCCACAAAGCGCGAGCTTCTCCTTTTCACGAGACTAGGCAGTGCAATGAACTAGCTTATGGAACTTCCTCAGATCACACTGTATTCTCAAAAGCTCAGGATCACTATTAAGAGTTTTGGAACTAACCTATATATCCAACTGGTCTAAGTTCGCAGAGATGAATTATAACTGCCACAGATAATCGATTATTGTTAGTGATAATCGATTATTCGAGTCCGTTACAGGGGTTTTCAAAAATTGATAATCGATTATCCTGAGGAATAATCGATTATTCCAGAGACTTTGGCAGTTCTCATCAGAACTAGTGATAATCGATTACTTGGAGTAATAATCGATTATTCCAGAGCAACGGGGTTTTTCAGAAGGGCTCAAGATAATCGATTATAGCTTCTAATAATCGATTAAATGCGTAGTAGTTCTAGAAATATAAATTTTTCTAAGTATTACATGTTTAAGGCTTTTCCTAATACATTTATAATCTACAAAGTGCTTTTAAAACAACTATAACAATGTATCTTCTTTCAGCATCATCAAAATCATTTATCTTCGAATTTACCAATGCTCGTCATTGGTAACAGGTTTGTGTGCTTGGTAGCATCTTAGGTTGTGCTAGTCTGACAGACTCTCCAGCCTTGAACTGCCAAGGGAGAATCTCCTTTCCAAACCCTGCATTTGTGTGATTTAAATTTCTAAAGAAAAGCCTGAGTGTAGTGAGCTTTTGTGAGGTTGTCTTAGCACAATTCCTTGGCACATTTGTATGAGAGAATGAATTTTACTTAATTGTGTTGTTGACTGTTTACTTGTACAAGAAAGTGAGATTGATTAAGCTGGAATGCAACCCATTGGACCAAGAGAGAAAGTTTTATTGCATTTAATCTGATTATTGCATTCTGTTGCATTCATTTCAGATTATAAGTTGTTTATTGAAATCATTGATATATTAATTGTTTGAATGTGAATGTTGATTCTAATTTGATAAGACTTATGGGAACTTGGTAGATGCATCAGGAATTGCAAATGCTACTCTGAATTAGTTTTGAGCTTCTTCATTTCTGCATCAACACTGTTTTAATTGCCAATTTCTGCATTGCATCACGTTAATATTTCTCCACTGATTTGATTAGCTT
This sequence comes from Vigna reflexopilosa, assembly GCA_027742785.1. Classification (NCBI taxonomy): domain Eukaryota; kingdom Viridiplantae; phylum Streptophyta; class Magnoliopsida; order Fabales; family Fabaceae; genus Vigna; species Vigna reflexopilosa. Next base: position 13,750,193 of record CM050924.1, read on the forward strand.
GGGGTGGTTGTTTAATCAGTTGGTCTAAGGATTGAATTCCATATATTTGAATCTGGTTAATGTCCATTCCTATTTGTATTTACTGGATTTGGGTTTGATTTTATGTACATAAATGAACCAGTGTAGGGTGTACAATAGATGTTGAGATTAGTTTAGAATGAGCATGAGTATAGCTTGAGCAAATAGTAGCAGCCATCTGAACAGAAGGGAGTTTCTTTTTATCTCAAATTGCTTCTGATATGCTTAAATTGTTTTGTATGGCTTGTAATCGTTAGGATTAGAATTGTTTGATCTGCTGATTTAGTTGGAATTGTTTGTGCAGTATAAGTGTAGACCATTAATTGAGAGCAATAAGGATCTTTTACTGCACCAACTGCACCAATCCGAGAGAAAGGGACGAATCTTTTATCTTGTGTAATTTCCTCTTTTTATTTGTGTGTAGATAAGGTGCATTGATTCCAATTGTGATTTGTGATTGTAGGATTATACTAGCTAGGAGATTCAAAAGCATTGATTCCAGAAGCAACAAAGTTGAACCAAGACTAAGCTGTCAAGAAGCCAGATTGGGAACGTGATTTTCCTACAGGATGAACTGGACCGTAGCATAGGATTGTTTGCTTTTGTAATTGTTTTCTTCAATTTGTTTGTAATAGGCTTGTGTTAGCCAATTGTTAGCTTTATCTTGTTTAGTAAAAGGCCTTTTATAAAGTTCAAGTGGCAACTTTACTTGCTTTAATTTTAGCATAGCTAGATAGGTGAGTGAGTCTTGTTAGCCAAAGCTACAAGCCTCACCATAGGAGTAGACTTTAAATATTGATTTGATTTATGTTTCACGTAGGGGTTATTAGAGTTCGCTGGTCTCTTGATTATTTTGATTGTTTGAATTTTTTATGTGTTCACGTTTTAGGGATGGATAGGCTAACAAATATTAAACTCTAAGCCTTACCACATTAGAGTCTGTTCTTCTTTGATTCTTGGAGCTTTTCCACGTTCTATAAGATAACACTAATCTATAATGAATATGAAAATGTTAGAATTAAAAAAAGTTGTTACAGAATTCAAATTCGCGTATATTTATAGTTTTTCACAATTCAGATGCATTTTAATAGACTTAGCTATTAATGCAGTCGAATATCACAATTTAGTTAAGGCAGTTAGCAGCAATCAATGCAGTTAATTGAATGTACAATTAATGCAGTCGAATCTCATTTAATGCTTGGTCAACATATTTAAAAATATAGCCATTGTAACATTTAATACAAGCATTAACAGAATTTCAAAACTGTAAGAGACTTAGTCGAATGCAGGTTGCATGTAATCGACTATACAACACATTTAAACAAAGTTTTGAAAATCTTTCACTTAGAAAATCTCACAACACACTTTGAAAATGGTTTGTGCAAAGCTTAATGGACTTACTTCATAATGAAGTAGACTTAAAACTGTTGTTTTGCCACATATTATAAGTTCAACAAAAGTGCATGTGGTTTTCCTTTTCTAAAACATATGTCATGCATTCACAGATACGATCTCATGTAAAACACAGTGAATTCTACCAATGACAGAATCAACACAAACATGTTCTCAAATAATCATAAACATGAAAGTAATGAACATGTAACACATAATACACATGTGTTATTAATTATGTGTTGTCATCATTAAAAACTAGAAGCTTTGAGATTGTAGGTTCAGTTAAACCAGTGCTTCCTCTATCAATAACCTTAACAATTGACAATGGAGATAGGTGATAACAGTTGAAAAACTGTTATTTTCATGCTTAAATTGATACTAAAAGCAACCTTTAACACTTAGAAACTAGCTTAAAATCATGCTTTTATTCATATTTTCAGAAATAAGAGAGCTGGACAGGTTTATGCTTGATTTCAGTGTTTTTGTGCACGTTTTAAGGTGAATTTGGTGAAAGAAGTGAAGAAGGAGAGAGATGGAATCAGAAAAGACATCAAAAAGTGCAAAAGGAGAAGCCGAAACTGCCGCTCAGCGGTAAAATGGCCGCTGAGGGGAAGAAACTACTCACACACTTACCGCTGAGCGGCACTTTACCGCTGAACGGCACACTTATGGGCTTGGACCTAGATTTTTTGTAATTTTAGAATAGTATATAAGCTTTAGGACATCCTAGGGTTTGGATCTTTGGCAGAAACGAAGCAAACACTCTCTCTTCCACCCCTTTGAAGGAGGATCTTGGATGCTCAGGCTACCTCTTCACCTTTTTTAGGGTTTTATCTTTCATTCTTTCATTATTGTTCATCTAGGTTCACCATGAATATGGTGAACTAAACCTTGTATGTTTGTTGGGGAATCAATGTAATCTTTTGAAGCTCTCATATATGGAATTTGTGCTTGCATCTTAATCTAAGACTTATGCTTTCTTTCATCATTAGTTAGGGTTTTTCCTCTTTGCTCAATGCTTGCTTTGTTTAACTCATTCAATGCATGATTATTGGTTTTGTCGATACGGGAACGTACGGGGAAGTCTAGATCCGGGGAATTTCTCCCAATAGTATATTGGTTGCCTTAAGCTCCTGTGCTAAAAAACTAATTATTAGGAATGCTAGGAATCGTATGAACTCATAATTAGGGAGAAGCCTTCTTGAAAGGTAATTTAGAGAGTGGCATTAACAATGATGACTTGAATGTTGAATTCCTAAATTATATGAGAGTGGATAAGATGAATTTGACCCCCAACAACATATTCATCAATATATTTCATTGAAAGTGTCTGTCTTTTGTTTTAACCATTGATCAACCTCATGCATACATATTTATTTTCGTCTTTTGCATAGTAAAATCCAATTATTTCGTTCTTAAGTCTTAGCTAATCAACAAATCACATAACTAAACTAGGCCGTGGTCCTTTGGGAGAACGATACTTGGTCTTACCGAGTTTATTACTTGAAACGATTCGGTCACACTTGCCGATTGTTAAACAAGTTTGTGGCGCCGTATTTCGGTGTTCATAAATTTGTCCATCAAGTTTTTGGCGCCGTTGTCGGGGACTCGTGGTTTAACTGGTTAATTTGTGTGATTATTGATTATCTTTGACTTTAATTTTGAATTTCTGTTTTTATTTTTTCTATTTTTATTTTTTCTGATTTTATTTTATTTTATTTTATTTTATTTTATTTTATTAGATTTTATTTTATTTTATTTTATTTTATTTTCTGTTTTTATCTTTATTTTTCTGTTTTCTGTTTTTATCTTCTCATCTCAAATCTTATATCTTCTCCTATATCTTTTTGTGCTAACCAAATATTCTAGGGTTTTGTGTTCTTGTGTATGCAGGAAGCAATTCGAACTAGGAGCAAGATAACTGCAGAACATCTTCTTGAAGGTTTAGACGAGAGTAGACGGAAGAGAAGAATCCGAACATCTAGAGAACTTTTCCCTCCTCTGGAAACTTTGTTGCAACCATCACCACAAGGTTCTGACTATATCACAGAAAATATGGAGAACAACAATGTCAGAAGAACTCTTGCTGATTACACCAATATAGCTGGACCTCAGCACTTTAACAGTATAGCTAGACCCAGAGTCAATGCAGCTAATATGGAGGTCAAACCAGCACTGATCCAACTGGTGAAAAGCAACCAATTCAATGGGTTATCTCATGAAAGCCCATATGAGCACCTCACTACATTCAATGAGATTTGCAATACAGTGAAAATTAATGGGGTGCCAGATGAAGTAATCAAACTTAGCTTGTTTCCTTTCTCATTGGGAGGCAATGCTAAACTTTGGTTGAATTCTTTCCCAGAAGGAAGTTTCACAGAGTGGGAAGCAGTGGTAACAAAGTTTTTAAACAAGTACTTTCCACAATCAAAGGTGACAAAAGGCAAGCAAGAGATTTCTTCATTTAGGCAAGGCATGGAAGAATCACTGGGGCATGCATGGGATAGATACAAAAGTTTGCTAAGAAAAACACCCACGCATGGCTTTGAAGAACAGGAAGTAGTCTTAACTTTCCTTGGAGGGCTTGGTTCACAAACCAAGATGATTCTTGATGCCTCAGTAGGAGGCAATATTAAATGGAAAACTCCAGAGGAAGCCACAGAAATTATAGAAAATATGGCTACTAATGACAACGAACTCAACATTGAAAGAGGATATCTTAGTCAGAAGGAGTTGTTACAATCAAATGATGCTTTGCTTATTCAAAATAGAATTATCTCTCAACAGCTGGAAGAAGTAATTATGAAGCTTTCTCAAATACCACAAGAAATACAACAGGTCTCAATGGTTCAAGTGCAACAGCAAAAAAGGCAAATGCAATCTACTTCAGTTGAGAAAACAACAAAACTTGAAGAGACTTTCCAAAGATTCTTGAAGACGAATGCATCTTATTGTCAGAATGTAGATGCTGCATTTAAAAATATGGAGGTCTATGTTGAGCAAATAATTGACAAGATGAAACATGATAATCTCAGAAAGGAGTGTAAAACTGTTGTGACCAGAAGTGGTAGAGTGTTAGAGGAGAGAAAAAAAGAAAGAGAGGAGAAAGAAAATGAGAGTGAGAGTGAAAAAGAAACATGTGAGTGGAAAGAAAGAGTTGAGAGAGAGAAAAAGAAAAAAGAAGAAGATGAGAGGAGAGAAAAAAAAGAGAGAGAAGAAAGAGAGGAGAGACAAAAAGAAAAAGAGTGTGAAAAGCTACTTCCTTATCCAAAGAGTTATTCAAGGAAGGAGAAAGAAAAGCAGTTGGAAAGATTCATGGAGTTGTTTAAGAAGCTGGAGATCACTATATCATTCTCTGAAGCATTGCAACAAATGCCAGCATATGCAAAGTTTTTGAAGGAACTCCTTACAAAGAAACACAAGTATATTGAAAAGGAAACTATCAATGTACAGGGTAACTGCAGTGCAGTCATACAGAAACTACCTCCTAAACTTAAAGATCCAGGAAGCTTCACTATTCCATGCACCATAGGAGATGTGAAAGTTGGAAGAGCATTGATTGATTTGGGAGCTAGCATTAATTTAATGCCGCTATCCATGTGCAGAACAATTCAGGGTTTGGAAATTAAACCAACCAGAATGGCTCTTCAATTGGCAGATAGGTCTCTTAAATATCCATATGGAGTAGTTGAAGATGTTCTAGTGAAGGTTGACAAATTTGTATTCCCAGTGGATTTTATTGTGATGGAGATGGAAGGGAATAGTGATGTTCCTCTTATTCTTGGGAGACCTTTTATGAAGACTGCTAGAGTTTTAATTGATGTAGAGAATGGTAAGCTTAAATTGAGAATTGATGATGAAGAAGTCACTTTCGACGTATCCAAGGCCATGACATATCCAAATGATGACAAAGCATGTTTTCAATTTGATGAACTTGATGCATGTTTTCAATTTGTATGGTGCAAGAAAGGATGGTGCGAAATATTTCTCCATTGGAAAAAACTCCCATTGATGCATGTGAAGATTTAGATGAAGAAGAAGAGAAATTGATTGATGACTGTCTGATGGACTTGGAAACATTGAAAAAGAGTCCGGAGGAAGATCCAATATTTGAAATAATTAATAAGGAAGAAGCAGTCAAAGCACAGACACCAGAATTAAAAAGATTGCCATCACACCTGAAATATGTTTTTCTAGAAGAAGATGGAACAAAGCCAGTCATCATCAATAACTCTTTATCTCTACAAGAAGAAGAGCAGTTGATAGAAATTCTGAAAGCCAACAAAGAAGCAATGGGGTGGTCAATATCAGATCTCAAAGGTATTAGCCCAACTTATTGCATGCACAGGATTTTTATGGAACAAGATTATAAACCAAGTGCTCAGCCATAGAGAAGGTTAAATCCTGTTATGAAGGAAGTGGTTAGAAAAGAAGTGTTGAAACTGTTAGAAGCTGGTATCATTTATCCAATCTCTGATAGTGAATGGGTGAGTCCAGTACAGGTGGTTCCAAAGAAAGGTGGGATGACAGTAATTTATAATGATAAGAATGAACTCATTCCTACTAGGACAGTTACTGGCTAGCGTATGTGCATTGATTACAGGAAGCTAAATAAAGCCACTCGGAAAGATCATTTTCCTCTTCCTTTCATGGATCAGATGTTAGAAAGGTTATCAAGTCAGGCTTTCTATTGTTTTCTAGATGGATATTCTGGATACAATCAAATTGTGGTATATCCAAAGGATCAGGAGAAGACGGCCTTTACTTGTCCTTTTGATATCTTTGCATATAGAAAGATGCCATTTGGATTGTGTAATGTTCCAGCTACATTTCAAAGGTGTATGCAAGCAATTTTTGCAGATCTCTTGGAAAAATGCATTGAAGTATTCATGGATGATTTCTCAGTTTTTGGAAATTCTTTCCAAAGATGTTTGGCTAATCTGAACATTGTTCTTAAAAGATGCGTTCAGACAAATCTTGTTCTTAACTGGTAGAAATGTCATTTCATGGTAACTGAAGGAATTGTACTAGGGCATAAAATCTCTGCTAAAGGAATTGAGGTAGATAAAGCTAAAGTAGAAGTCATTGAGAAACTGCCTCCACCAACAAATGTAAGGGGGATTAGGAGTTTTCTTCGTCATGCTGGGTTCTATAGAAGATTCATTAAAGATTTTTCAAAAATTGCTAAACCATTGAGTAATCTTTTGATGAAGGATGCTCCTTTTGTGATGAATGAAGATTGTTTGAAAGCTTTTGACACATTGAAGAATAAACTAGTGTCAGCTCCAGTAATTGTAGCGCCAGAGTGGAATCAGAATTTTGAATTAATGTGTGATGCGAGTGATTATGCAATAGGAGTTGTCCTTGGCCAGAGGAAAGAACAAACGTTTCACCCAATTTATTATGCTAGCAAAGTTCTGAATGATGCTCAATTGAATTATGCTACCACAGAAAAAGAATTCCTGGCTATTGTGTATGCTTTAGAGAAATTTAGACCTTATCTCATTGGGTCTAAGGTGATTGTCTATACAGATCATGCAGCTATCAAATATTTGTTGACAAAGCTAGATTCTAAGCCACGTCTGATTAGATGGGTGCTATTGTTGCAAGAATTTGATGTAGAAATCCGTGATAAGAAAGGAAGTGAGAACTTGATTGCTGATCATTTGTCACGGTTAGTCAACAATGAGGTCACTAGCAAGGAATCCGAAATCTGGGAATCTTTTTCAGATGAAACACTTATGTATATCCAGCAGAGGGTCATGCCAGGAAGACCTAACTTGGCAACAAAGAAAGAAATTTTTGCATGATGCCAAGCAGTTTGTTTGGGATGATCCTTATTTGTTCAAGATTGGAGCAGATAATCTTCTGAGGAGATGTGTGACAAATGAAGAAGCAGAAGGAATTCTCTGGCATTGTCATGATTCACCTTATGGAGGACATTTTAATGGAGAAAGAACAGCAGCAAAAGTCCTTCAATCAGGGTTTTATTGGCCAACTTTGTTTAAAGATGCCCATAATCATGCTAGAAATTGCGATAAATGTCAAAGAGCAGGGACGATCACTAAACGTCATGAAATGCCATTACAAGGCATTTTAGAGGTTGAGGTTTTTGATTGTTGGGGTATTGACTTTGTTGGACCCTTCCCTCCATCTTTCAACAATGAATATATTCTGGTAGCAGTGGATTATGTGAGTAAATGGGTGGAAGCATTAGCTTGTACTAAAAATGATGCTAGCACTGTAATTAAATTCTTGAAGAGGCAAATATTCTCACGTTTTGGCACTCCAAGAGTGTTGATTAGTGATGAAGGATCTCATTTTTGTAATTATCAGCTAGAGAAAGTACTCAAACATTATGGAGTGAAACATAAGGTAGTTGCACCTTATCATCCACAAACCAATGGACAAGCTGAGGTGTCTAACAGGGAGATAAAAAGGATCCTGGAAAAAATAGTGACTTCATCAAGAAAGGATTGGTCCCTCAAATTGGATGATGCTCTTTGGGCTTATAGGACAGCAATGAAGACGTCTATGGGATTATCACAATTTCAATTAGTCTATGGGAAAGCATGCCATTTGCCAGTAGAATTGGAGCATAGAGCGTTATGGGCTTTGAAATTTTTGAATTTTGATCCTTATGAAACTCAATGCACACGCAGAAGGCAGATTTTGAAGCTTAAAGAAATGCGATTACATGCATATGATTCATCCAAGGCTTATAAAGACAAGATCAAATTTTATCATGACAGGAAGTTGGTGAATAGAGTTTTCAATCCAGGACAACAGGTACTATTGTTCAATTCAAGATTGAAGATATTTCCTGGGAAGCTGAAGTCAAAATGGTCAGGACCATTTGTGATAAAAGAAGTGCATCTGCATGGAGCAATTGAAATATTTAATCCAGCTGCTGATGATCCACAGAGAAGTTGGGTGGTGAATGGTCAACGTCTCAAGCCCTATCTAGGGGGAGAGGTGCAATAATGTGCCACAATGATGTTTTTGGTTGATCTTTGAAAGCTTGGGTCAGGCTCGTGACGTTAAACAAGCGCTTACTGGGAGGCAACCCAGTGTTCTGTACGTATTTTTTGTTTTTAGATTAGGGTTTGATGTACTCCATTGAACACCTGGTTTGTTATGATGGTTTGCTATTAACTGTAATTGTTTGATAAGTAATGCTTGATGATGCTTATTGATTGATTGATGTTGAGATGATGTGCACATTAAAATGCTTATACAGGTGATTCACAAGCTTTGTAAACAAATGCATGATATTATGATTGTGATTGTGAGATTAAGCAGGATGTGTATGTCAAATGTGGATGAGCTTATATGTGAGGTTTTGAGCTCCAGAGTTTTTGTTATGATTGAATGCTATTACTTGGAAAGTATCAATGACTTTGCCCAAGTTTTCTATGATTGAATCAATTGCTTGTTTTGCATCATATGATCAAGGCCGTTTGTTGGAACCCTTTTTATTGGCCAAATTCATAAAGTTAGCCCACTAAAAGAGAACACTTTGTGTTCTGTCCTTTGAACCCTTAGCCTTGAACATAAATTGAAAACCCTTGATTGAAAATCTTTACCTTGAGTTAAGTAGAAGATATTGTGTGGTATTGTTAAATGTTCAAGTTTGGGGTTATTGGGAAAAACATGAAAAAGGAAAAGCATTGAGCTAAGAGCTAAAAAGTAAGAATATGCAAAGAAAAAAAGAAGCAAAGCTCAATGCAAATGCAAAAGGCAAGTTGGGAAAAATAAGAATAATTGTGTTGATTATGATTCTCTTAACTCAAGGATTTTGTGATCCAGAAAAACCAATTTTCTTGTTAACCCCGCCACATTATAAGCCATTGAAAAGTCCTTGTGATGATGCATGCTTGTGAATGTTTTTGATTGTGGTAAAATGAAAGGCAAAGTTGATTCATGTGACATTGTGATAGTAGAGTGAATGAGTGATTACCTCTTATACACTTGTGTGTGAGTGAAACACTTTACCTAGTGAGGAAATATTCCATGAACACATGAACATCCATGCTTAATTGATTGATCATTCATGAAAAATAGCATTTGTTGGAATTTAAATGACTTTGTGAACACTAAAGCATGTGCACATCTTGATTGAATCTTGGTCATAAGTTTGATTGAAGTTTTTACTTATCTTGAAAAAGAGGATCTTTGAATAAGTGAACCATCATATGAATTGGTTGAAGATTGAGTTACATCTTATTTGCTTGAGGACAAGCAAAGTTCTAAGTTTGGGGTTGTGATAACAGTTGAAAAACTGTTATTTTCATGCTTAAATTGATACTAAAAGCAACCTTTAACACTTAGAAACTAGCTTGAAATCATGCTTTTATTCATATTTTCAGAAATAAGAGAGTTGGACAGGTTTATACTTGATTTCAGTGTTTTTGTGCAGGTTTTAAGGTGAATTTGGTGAAAGAAGTGAAGAATGAGAGAGATGGAATCAGAAAAGACATCAAAAAGTGCAAAAGGAGAAGCCGCAACTGCCGCTCAGTGGCAGTTTACCGCTGAGCGGCACTCAGGAGTTCACGTTGGAACCGCTGAGGGGAAGAAACTACTCACGCACTTACCGCTGAGCGGCACTTTACCGCTGAGCGGCACTTTACCGCTGAGCGGCACACTTATGGGCTTGGACCTATATTTTCTGTAATTTTAGAATAGTATATAAGCTTTAGGACGTCCTAGGGTTTGGATCTTTGGCAGAAACGAAGCAAACACTCTCTCTTCCACCCCTTTGAAGAAGGATCTTGGATGCTCAGGCTACCTCTTCACCTTTTTAGGGTTTTATCTTTCATTCTTTCATTATTGTTCATCTAGATTCACCATGAATATGGTGAACTAAACCTTGTATGTTTGTTGGGGAATCAATGTAATCTTTTGAAGCTCTCATATATGGAATTTGTGCTTGCATCTTAATCTAAGACTTATGCTTTCTTTCATCATTAGTTAGGGTTTTTCCTCTTTGCTCGATGCTTGCTTTGTTTAACTCATTCAATGCATGATTATTGGTTTTGTCGATACGGGAACGTACGGGGAAGTTTAGATCCGGGGAATTTCTCCCAATAGTATATTGGTTGCCTTAAGCTCCTATGCTAAAAAAAACTAATTATTAGCAATGCTAGGAATCGTATGAACTCGTAATTAGGGAGAAGCCTTCTTGAAAGGTAATTTAGAGAGTGGCATTAACAATGATGACTTGAATGTTGAATTCCTAAAATATATGAGAGTGGATAAGATGAATTTGACCCCCAACAACATATTCATCAATATATTTCATTGAAAGTGTCTGTCTTTTGCTTTAGCCATTGATCAACCTCATGCATACATGTTTATTTTCGTCTTTTGCATAGTAAAATCCAATTATTTCGTTCTTAAGTCTTAGCTAATCAACAAATCACATAACTAAACTAGGCCGTGAGTCCTTTGGGAGAACGATACTTGGTCTTACCGAGTTTATTACTTGAAACGATTCGGTCACACTTGCCGATTGTTAAACAAGTTTGTGGCGCCGTATTTCAATCTTCATAAATTTGTCCATCAATAGGAGACGAGAAAGTGCGCTTCAACATGTTGGAAGCTGGGAAGCACTCGATTAAAGATCATTCTTTGTTTTGTATTGACTTATCAAGGATGTCGTAAACACTTTTTCTTTTAGTTTCTTACACATTTTTTTGAACCTTTTCTCCATCTTTGGATTTTTCTTTTTCTAAAGTGTTGTGCCTAATTTTGGAAGAGAAAGAAAACTGTAAAGAAAGTGATATTGAAGATGCAGTGTCAACAGATGATATCTCTGTAGCGTCCAAGTGTGATGTTGAGGTGGCTGAGATTACCTTAGGCAGTAAAATGTTGCCATCTGTGGTACAACCACCCATTTTGGAGTTGAAACCCTTACCATATCATTTGAAATATGCTTATTTTGAGAATGATGGGAAACTCTCTGTTATTATATCTACATTGTTTACTGATAAGCAGGAAAAACAGCTATTATAGGTTATTAGATATCACAAGAAAGCTATAGGTTGGACTTTAGCAGATATTCTTGGTATTATCTCATCTTTTTGCATGCATAGAATACTTTTTGAGAAGGATGCTAAACCAGTGAGACAACCTCAAAGATGACTAAATCCTCAACTGTTGGAGGTTGTAAAGAAAGAGGACACCAAGTTGCTACAAACAGGTATTATATGCCCCAATTCTAACAACACTTGGGTGAGTCTCATGCATGTGGTTCCAAAGAAATACGGAATCACAATGGTCAAGAACGAGAAGGACAAGTTGACTCCTATTCAGGACAGAAGTGGGGCACATAATTTAGTAGTTGACCATCTTAGTAGGATTGAAAAGGGAAAAGATAACATTTTGATGTAGGATGAATTTTCCGATGAAGTCCTACTAGCATTCCTGGAGGTAAGTACCCTCATACTTTTTCTTCCCATTCTATATATAAGGCATACATTGAGGACAATGCATAGTTTAAGTGTGGGGTTGTGAGGAAACAATTAACTTTGTTCCCTATTTTTTCTGTTTTTTTAAAAAAAAATGATGGCAATCCCTTTAGGGACTTCCCATCCAAAGAAGTATCAACTTAACACTAAGACTAAGAAAGCAAAGTTGAATAAGGACTTTATCTTTTCTTTCTAAGTCTTAGAATGTTCTCTTTAACTAAATACATTTACCTTATTTTGTAGGTCACTAATAAGAGTGGAAAACCATAGCCAATCAACCAAAGAAGCTTGGTGAGCTAAGGGAAGCAAAGGAGGAAAAGAAAGGAAGAAAGGAAGTGCTTTTTGGATTGGAAAAGCAAAGCTAATATACAGCATACGGCCAACCAAGCAAACCACCGTTTCCACTTTCTTTTAAAGCATGTTTTCAATGTTTACCGTATGGAACATGTGGCCAGTTGTATAGCTTCTCCTGCACACTTCTTATAGAGCTTCATGTACATTGCTAATTTGTCCAGTAGCTTGCTAGGCACGTTTCTCTTCATCTATAAAAGAGAAGCCAAATCCTTTGTAATGGTAACTTGAATTGAACTAAAGAAATGCTGCCAATTTCTAGCTATTACTTTCAAGTTCACCTCTGTGCTTTGTTATCTAGCACCTCCTCTAGGTTCTTTCCCCTTTGTAAAGCCTACTGAGTTAGAAATCTACCAAAACACTCATCCAAACACCACCAAACAATTTCACAAACACCTTGAGTGCCTTCGGACATCCACTGTCATCTTCCATCCGCTGCCATTCTCTGCGTCTTGAAGCATCCTTCTATGCGTCATGGAGCTTCTTCCATCATTTAGCATCTAGATCCAGTCGGTTTCCACGCTGTGCTTCAAGAGCTAAGTTGCTCTTTCCTTTACTTTCTCCATTTACGTATTGTGTTGTTCTTGTTTTCACTGTTTCTTTGTTTTTTCTGATTTGATTTCATGTTTGAGTGGATAATTGTTTTCGTTCACTGTTCCTTAAGTGTTTCTTCATCATTTTAATCAGTGCATTTCCATTGTTTGAGTTCAATTCAACCTTTATTTTTCATTTTCCAGTTATGTCACGGTCATGTCCTATTGTGCAGTTTTTAACTTTGTCATCATGTATTTGATTCTGTTCTAGCCTTCATTTTCGTTTTAAGTGTGTCCTGAGCAGTTTCTAGCTTTATTTTGATCATATAAAGCAATGGCATCATGTCCAGCTTTGATCATTTGAGCCAATTAGCATTTCAAATGTTGATTCCAGTAGCAAAATCTGCATAAAACATCATTTCTGGATTAATTTGATATCATCTGATCGTCCACATTTGATGGTTTTCAAGCTTTGTCCAAGTTTGCCTAGTGATTTCAACTGTGTCTAAAGTAATTCCAGCTCATATTCATCACAGAATAGCAAAATTAGTTGTTGAGTTCATCACAATCTGGTTTCAAATTCTGCATTAAAATTTAATTATCGGTTCCTGTGGTGCAAATTGTTTCTGACCAGATTTTGTGTCTCTAAATCTTGGTGCAACTTTATTTGAAGTTTCTAAACATGTTTCAAGTTGTATCCACTCAGATTAACCACTTCTTTGTGAAAATCATATGTGAGTTGATTCAAATTTCAATAAAACAGTGTTGTCACAGTTTTCCAAAGTTTGTCCAGATTTGCTATGTCTAAAGCTTTGCACTGTGCTTGAATCTTTGCCATGTTTTAGGCCATTTTCTATTTCCTAGCTTAATTTCTAAAGCTAGATCTAGATTTAGGACATTCATAATCACTTGTTTGATCAATCCAGCTTTGCTTCTAGTATTTTCCAAACTACTGCAGTTTTCACTAATTTTCAACATAATTTGGCAACTTTTAAGAGTGATATTGAGACTCTGTGTGCTTCTGGGTTGTTTGAATGTTTGTGCACATACATTTGACCATTTCAAACATGTTGTTACAGTTCAAATGGTAATTTTCCAGTCTTTGTATCAAATCACAATTTTAGTCATCAAATTTTGTTAAATTTGAAAGTACACCAGTCAAAACTGATATGGACTTTGATGTGGCTGTTTAAGTGTTTCAACATGTTCCATTTGATGATAAAAACTTGTTTGAAGTGGCATTTGAACATTTGAATCACTACTGTTCATTTTCACCACTACAGTTTCCAATTTGTTTTTGCCAATTTTCTAATTCTATTGCAGTTTTTGTGCATTTATTCTGCATAAATCAATCTTGCCACTGCTAATTGCTGCCTCCCCTTGTTTCTGTGCATTGTGAACATTAGGAAAAGTTTATTTCACCATTTCAAACTTGTGTGCACTTTTCATTTGGTCATTTTTGAGTTTATGAGAAAAATCACTATCCAAACTAGGACTGGACAAAAATAATTGATATGTACTATACCGTAGTTAATTGTACTATATTATACTAAAAATAACTGATCTAATTTTACTAAAACTTAAATATACTATTTTATGGTTCAGTTTTTGAAAACTGAACTTATAAGATTTTCAGTTCAGTTAACTGTAAGAACTGTTATCCATCCCTCTTTCATTTTCAATTTTTCAATTATTCCTAAAGCCTGCCCTAGCTCGCGTTGTCCACCGTGAGAGAGAGCTTCAGGGAAATCTCGCATTGTTCACTGTGACGCTGTTAGCGAAGGAGAGCTTCAACGAAATCTCACAGTGATCCTATCATGCCTCTGCCCTAGCTTGCGTTTCAACGTTGTCGTTGAAAGAGAGCTCCAAAGATAACGCGCGGCCGCTGCCACCGTGACCCTGTCGACAAAGGAGAGTTCCACCGCGGCCTCTACCTCTCTGTGTTGTGTCTCTGCCAGTGCTGTTGTACTTTCTTTAAACCAATCTTTTATGAATTTTTGTTAATGCACATTTGATACTATTCAGTTCCATGTTATGATTTTGTTTCTTATATGATTCTCTTAAACTAGGGTTGATTGGTGTGTGAACCATTTTAATCTTTCAGATATGATCCAAGTGTTTTCTGAGTTGCCAAGAAGGGATATCAATTTCATACAGCATAACAGTCAACTGGGTTGGAAATTGTGAGTGGCATTGGTCCATTATTTGATTTTTCTACTTTAAGCCTTATTTTCTACATTTTCTATGCAGGAATGTTAACTATGAGTATCATATTTATTTTTTCTCTTTTCTTTCTTAACGAATTTGTTATTTCTTTGTGAATAAATGTTGTTTATGAAGCCAAATGTGAGAATTTTTTAAAAGGCATTTTTTTTTCACCTTTAATGTTCTTACGGTTAATAGGATCATATTAATATTAACTTTTCTGCTTATTTTCACCTTTTCTATGGTTAATAAGTGATAGAAAGGACTGAAGTATATTAAAGCAGGCTTTATTCTTCTTCTTCTTATGGTTACTACTGTTATGTAATTTTTTTTTACCTTTTTTCAACAAATTTGTTGCGCTTCTGCTATAAAAGGTTCTATATAAAAGCATATGTGACAATCGACTTAATGAGGTCATGATAAGAATATCAGTTGATAAACATGAGGTATCTGTCTTTAAAATTGAATGTGTTATTTATTACCTCAGTAATCATAACATTTATTATTTGCTCAAAATATTAATTTCAGGTTGAGGTTCTAGAAAAGAAATATGAATATAAATATAGGCAAGTAGGAGATTTATCATCCAAATTAACTACTGAGGAAGCCACATTTCGTGACAGACAGGTGCAATGAAATCTGACTTTTTCTTCAGTTGATCGGTTATAAGCATATGTACTAAATGGTTTGTTTTCTTTTGCCTGTTATGCTTCATTGTTGTCTATTACAGATATTGATGCAAAACCATTATTCAACTCGATGTTAGTTTTCTGTCTTTTGTATCTTGTACAGTTTAGTGCCTATATGTACTAGGCTTGTATTCTCTGTTTCTAGTCAAGTGAAATAATATACAAGATCAGTCTTTGTTTATCTTTTTATCTTCTCTTCATATCGTTTTCTGATATGGTATCAAGGGCTAGAATTTGATCTGCAATGGTCAATTCAAGCTCACACCCATCTGCTTCCCAGTTTTTTATGAATTCCATAGCAGAAAAACTTGATGATTCCAGTTTAAGGCCTTATTTGCATTCATAATTTTATTCTTCTAGCTGATGTTTCTAGTTATCTCTCATGTGATTTACTTTCGTTCCACCTTAGATACTTGATCAAATTCTTAGTTAAGGTTTTAATTTCATTTTATAGGTTTCAATACTTGGAAGCCGGGTTAGTTTAGATAGATGATTCTGATAGTTGATAATATAGGTTTTAAGATGTGCTTTTAGATTTTATGCTTGAATTTCTTAGATAATTCTGATAGTTGATAACCTGCACTTCTTCATATATTTTTAGTTTTAAAAGATTAGACCATTAAATCATAGATAGTAATTTGAACTCTTAATTAATGTAGTGACATGAATGTCAGAAACGGTAGAAACCCTCACACCAAATACTTCTAGAATGGATCATTTACCTCCTTGTATCGATTCATCGTCAACTGAGAATAGTAAAGGTCGATCAGATGTGTGGGGACATTTTACTAAACAAGAACCTTATTCTAAGAAGAAGGCTAAATGCAATTATTGTGGTGATTTGATTAAATATTTGGGTGGAACAAGCGGGACGTGGAATCATTTGAAGAGATACAATGAAAATCCTAATAGAGAAGCATTCAAAAGGCAAAAGCTTTTATCATCAACTACAAAAGTTAGTGTTAGCCCTTCACCAACTATTTCTAAATTTGACCAAAATGCATCTCGAATGAAGTTGGTGAAGATGTTTGTGAAGTCCGGGCTTCCTTTTCAATTTGTGGAAAATGAGGACTCCCGTGACTTTCTATGGTCCTTGCAACCACGATTTGAAGTCCCATCCCGCACTACATTGAGGCGTGAAATGTGGGAACTCTATGAAGAGGAAAAAACAAAGTTGAAATGTTTCTGTCAAAGCAGTGTGAGAGGGTTTGTTTAACTACAGACACATGGACTTCAATCCAAAACCTAAATTACATGAGTTTAACAGCTCACTTTATTGATAATGATTGGAAACTTCAAAAGAAAATTTTGAACTTTTCTCAAACAACGGGACATTCAGGGGAGCTCATTGCTAAACATGTTGAGGCTTGTCTGAATAATTGGGAGTTGAAGCGAGTCCTTAGTATCACCGTGGATAATGCTACGGCAAATGATGTTGGGGTCTAGTACCTCAAAAGAAGGATGTTATCATGGAATTGTCTTGTATTAAAGGGAGAATATGTTCATATGCGTTGTTGTGCTAATATATTGAGTTTGATTGTGAAGGAGGGCTTAAAAGAGATCAAAGATTCGATTTCAAAAATCCGAAGTGCAGTTAAATATGTGAAATCTTCTCCCGCTAGATTTGATAGATTCAAGGCATGTGTTGAACAAGAGGGAATTTCTTATAAAGGTATTGTTTGTCTTGATATTGAAACCAGGTGGAATTCAACTTACTTAATGTTAGAGGCAAGCTTGAAGTACAAAGATGCCTTTGTCTTGCTAGATATGCAAAATAAGAAATTTGGTATTGAAATGGCCAAAAGTAATGGTGGTGTGCCATTAGAAGAGGATTGGGAATATGCGAGGTCTATTCTACCATTTTTAAAGATGTTTTATGACTTTACCCTACGCATTTCTGGTTCTTCTTATGTCACCAGTCATATGTATATGAAGGAGGTGTTTGGAATTGGTAAAAGGATTCGATAATATTCTGATAGTAGTGATGTGAGCATAAAATTGATGGCAATGAGGATGAAGGGCAAGTATGAAAAATATTGGGGAAATCCTAATGGAATTAATATTTTATTATTGATTGTTGTTGTGCTTGACCCTAGGAGTAAGTTGGATTTTGTTAATTACTTCATTGGAAATTAAAATTATTGTCATCCTTAAAATCACTTTATGAACAATATCAAGGTATTGAGGAAGGTTCTCAAAGTAGCCAACAAGAATCTCAACTAGATGATGATGATGATCCTCGTGGCATGAGTTTCTACCTAAGAGCTACAGGACGTAGATTTGATTACATATCAGAGCTTGATAAATATTTGAGAGAGGATCATGAACCTTATATAAAGTCAGTTAAGTTTGATATTTTACATTGGTGGAAAGTCAACTCAACTAGATTTCCTATCCTTGCGAACATGGCTCGAGAGGTGTTAGCCATTCCTATCTCTATCGTAGCATCAGAGTGTGCATTCAGTACAGGAGGAAGAGTGGTTAGTCCTTATCGTAGTTGCCTAACGCCTAAAATAGTGGAAGTTCTTGTTTGCACACAAGATTGGTTAAAAGGAACACCTTTCTCTATACTTTTTGATGAGGATCCTAAAGAACTTGATAAATTTGAGCAAGGTGAGATTATATGACAAACTTATATATTTTTTAATTTATATTTGAAGTGTTCAAAAATTATGAAATATTTTATTTTATTTTTGTAGAGATAACCTCTCAAGATGAAGTGGGACCTTCAAGTGCTGCTATTAATTTGGATGATTGAAGCTTTGCCACAATTTGTTAGTTATCTAGAGTACATGTGGGTAAGACTATAACCTTAATGCTTTGTTTTTCATGTTGTTTTGTCTTGGAGACGGTACACAACTGCTTAATACTGGCTTTTCAAATTACTATTTTTAATGTTAATTTCAATGTTGTGCTACATGATGATTCAAATTACTTATATCTAAATATATTTTTCAATGAGTTACTTCAGATTGTTGCTTAGTTTATGTTTGCTGTAATAACTAACAATTCATAGGATTTAACATTCCTTCACTGTTTGGTTTTCATATTTGATGTTTTTGTTCTAAAAGAAAGTCCTAGAAATCTGGAGACTTGCATTGAATTTGATTTACAAAACTCGTTTATTCTCTAAATGTGTTATTTAATTTTTTGAAGGAGTATGGACATGCTGGTATGCTACTACTCAATGCAGTGTCTTATGTTCTTTTATTGAGGTTAATCAGGTTATATTAACATGTTACAGTCTGAGAATGAGACATTCCAATCCTTTACTTCATTTCCATACTAGTACATAGGCATATGTGTGGCACTGAATGTGTCAAATCAGCACTGTAAATAGTGTTAACTAATGAGGTGAGATTTTTTGCTAACATGACAAATGGGAGCCGATTTTAGTGCCTTTTTTGAGTTCTGTTAATTCCAGGCTAAGTTAAGGTGTTACAATTCAAAGACCAAAATGATGGTTTTCTCTTTCAGTTGTATGGAGATGTATGTTGTGTGACAGCATATCAAGTCTGCTTGATTCTTCAGATAATGTGATGATTATTTACATCAAGTTTATGGTTGAAGATGATGACAAGGAAGTGGTTGCTCAAGCATGCACTAGTATGGCTGATATCATCATAGATTATGGTTTTGCAACTCTTGAGCCTTGTAAGCATATAATTATTTTACCAATTTGTAAGAATCACTTTGCTGGTGAACTGATGCTAATGTTGAGATTTCTATACATTCCTTCATTGGAGCTGCTTCCATCAAAAAACATTTGCAATGGATTTGAGAGTTTGAATAAGTAACTGGGATGATCATGAATTCAGGAGAAAAAAATGAGTCATGTTGATATGAGTGGATTGCTTTTATGATTTGCTGATTCAGTTGACTTAACAATTTCCTGATTAAATCTTTTGTGAAAGGAATTTGAACCATGTGAGTTTTGGGCCTAATGATAATAATACACCATCATGTTCCATACCTATTTTTCTTGAGTGATTTGTCCATGTTTTGTTGGTACTCTAATATTTAACTTGATTTTGTGTTGTGCAACTAAGGTAAATATGCATGATTTGATATGATTGAGGCATTTCTTGTTTTAGTTACTTGGCCAAATAAACTTGCCTAACATTATTCCATTGGAAAACCCTTTGAGCCTTAAGACTATTTTCCTTGTTTTTAGTCATTGTCAAATGAGAAAAGAAAAAAAATCATATGTTCCTTACCTTAGGAAAGAAGAAAGAGTAATGGATTATGTTAGAAGTAAGTGGTGAAAAGTGTGTGGGTGAGTACCTCACCTACAAAATAATAAGATTGGCAAAAAGGAGATGAAAAGTCATAGTTTTGAAAAAAAATAGGAAAAGAGAAAAAAATATTCTGTGATTGAATTACTTGCTTGTAGGTTTCATATGATCAAGGTCATCTTTCGTTATCCCTTCTTTTTAGCCTACACATGATTTTAGCCCAATGAAAAGAGAACAATTTGTTCTAACCTTTGAACCTTGAACGTTAAGCATGTTTTTAAAACCCTTTTTGAAAATCTTTACCTTGAGTTAAGTTGAGAACATTTGTGAGGTATTGATGAAGGTTCAAGTTTGGGGTTGCTGGGAAATTTGGGAAAAGAGATCAAAAGAAAAAGCATTGAGCAAAGTAGTGAGCAAATGGAAAGTAAAAGTAAAAGAAAGGAAAAATGAAAAGAAAGAAAAGAAAGAAAAGAAAAGCTCAATGCAAGGGAAAATTGGGATGGTTCTGGGAAGGAGAGATTGTGTTTGAATGATGAAATCATAGATGTCTCTCTTAACTCAAGGATTTTGTTGTCCAGAAAAACCAATTTTCTCCTTAGCCCAGCCAAGCTACAATCCGAGAAAAGACCTTGTGATGAAAACTTGCTTGTGAGTATGATTGATTGTGGTTAAATGAAACGCAAAGTTAATTTGTGACATTGTGATAGTAGAGTGAAAGAGACACCAACCCCTCACTATACACCTGTGAGTTTGAGTGATACACTTTTGAGTGCTTGAGTGATACACTTTTGAGTGCCTAAGTGAAATAATTTCCTTAGTAAGGAGTAGTTCTTTGAATTCATGATTTCATCTTTGCTTGGTTGATTGATCATTCTTAAGGTTAGCATCTATTGAAGTACATGAGCATCACATTAAGTTTGATTGAATTAAGGCATCTGTACACCTTGACTGACATCTTTATGATGATAAAAGTGATTACTTGTCCTGGAAGAAAACAAAAGTTTCGGAATAAGCTGAGCCATTGTAGTAATTGTTGAAGAAAGCTGAGTACATTTTGTTTTGCTTGAGGACAATAAAAGTTCTAAGTTTGGGGTTGTGATAACGCTTGAAAATATTGTTGTCTATGAGGTCATTTTGATATTAAATGCACCTTTTTCTACTTAGAAACTTGCTTGAAATCATGTTTTTCTGTTAAGTTGTGTGAATAAGAGAGTTGAGGTTGAACTTAAGAATATTATGACTAAAAATTCCCTTGTTTTGCAGGATATGAGATAATATGGAAGCAGAGCTGAAGCGCTAAGGAGATGAAGCTCAGAAAGAGCTGAAAAAGCACTAGAAAGTAGGAAGGCCCAAAGCTTGAGCGCCCTTTTTGGAGCCCTCAGTGCCAAAGCCTATGGCACACCGCCTGGGCACCCTTTTTGGGGCGTTGAGCGCCACTTTCTTGAAGAATCACGCCTGCTTGCCCTGTAGGTTAAGCTAAGCGCCAGTTTTGGTATCGCAGCACGCCTAGTGCCCTTTCTAGGGCTTTAAGCACCATTTTTTCTGTACCACGCCTGCTTGCCCTTTGAGTCAAGCTGAGCGTCAATTTTGGTATCACAGCACGCCCGAGCGCCCTAAGTTGGGAGTTGAGCGCCAGCGAGATGGGCCTGGGCTTTGTTTCTTTCTTGATTCCACTCTATTTAAAGGACCCAGGTGCCCTAGGTTTTGTATCTTTGGCAGAGGAGGAACAACAACACACTATTCCACTATTTGAAGCCGGATTTGGATGTGGGAGCTTCCATCTTCAACTTTTAGGGTTTTTATATCTTATTATTCTCCATTGTACATCTAGTTTCTCCATGACAATGGGGAACTAACTTTTATTTGTTGTTGGGGGATGATGTAACATTGTGAACTCTCATGTATTTGAATTGATTCTTAATAATTTATGCTTCTTTCATTAATTGTTAGGGTAATTCTTGTGTGATCAATGCTCGATTCAAGCATGAGTGTCGGAAGGTTCCTTACAATTCAGGTTCTTGTAGAATTATTCCCAAGAGCAGTATTTCTCAGGGATGCGGGTATGAGATCTTGGTCGTCTTAAGCTCCTGATCTTCAGAATTAATTATTAGGAATGCTAGGAATTGTATGAACTAGTAATTAAGGATAGCCTTTCTTCACCGAGGGATCAGGTTTTAAGTAATTTAGTGAGTGACATTAACTTTAATAAAAGAAGAAGAATTCTTATATACATGAGAGTAAACTGGGTGAAATCTAACCCCAACAACATATTCATCTCATAACCTAAACCTCATCCGTTCATCGATGTGCTACTCTTCAATTGATCAAAACTGCATTCATATTTAATTTTCTATATTTGCATTCTAAACCAATGATTTCGTTCTTATTAAGTCTAAATTAATCGAGTTATCACACGACTGTCTAGTGCCGAGAATCTCTTGGGACACGATACTTGGTCTTACCATTTTATATTACTTGTACGATTCGGTACACTTGTTGAAGTCTCAAAAATTATCATGATACAATTTAATGGGAGGCATATGTATATCCTAAATTGTGGACAAGCAATTTGAGCCACAAACCTTTTGGATGAGGAAATTGAACACTAATGAAAAAGTAACTTCTTATGATGACTTATTATGCCAGTTAAAATCTATCCAGCATAGTAAGTGATGCAATGACAAAATTATAAATATGATAAAACTTTTTATGTTGGTTATGACTAGAACTAACACAGAAAATAGATGCAATGGTATTTTCGTAATAAAGTAGAAGACTTTCTATGTCGGTATAAGACTTTCTATGTCGATTATCATTAGAACCAATATAGAGAGGATGTGGTGACAATTTTATAATAAAGTAAAAGATATTTTATGTCGTTTATACCTAAAACCAATAAAAAAAGTAGGTGTTTATATTATTTTTAATTTAAAAAATAGACAATATATCGGTTCTTCATTATAACTAACATAAAGTTTTTAATTTTCATTTTTCCCCTTTCTCCTCCTCGTCCTACACTTCACTGTTGTGCTTAGATTATTCTCCTCCCTCTCATTTCTTTCCCTCTTGTTGGTTGCTCTCATCTTCTCCTTCTCGTTGGTAGTCATTTTCGTTCTCGTAAAAGCTCACTCTCGTAGAGGCCTCTCTCGCTCTCTTAGACCCTTAGCGGTCTAGCAATTGCACTAGTGAAAAGAAATTTAAAATTTAGGAATTTTAAGAAAAATATTTTAAATGAGTAAAACAATAAAATTTAAAATTCACTCCAAAAAGAAAGTAAATTGAAATTTCATAACTAGTCACTTCTAAGGGTGTCAAAGTGATTGAATTTGGCTTACTCGAGTTGGCTAGTCATGGGATAAGCCAAAAAAGGGTTAGCTCAACCCAACTTACTTTATGGTGAGCTAGAAATTTTTGTAACTTGGCTTGATGCATCATAGCTTAGTAGATTAGTGGATTGACACACTTATGAATGTTTTATTTTTGTATTTTATTTTATATATTTATTGTAATATAATAAAAGTGAATTGACTTAATTCAATTTTTTGTATTAGTGAAATCAAATATAGAAATTGAAAAAATTAAAGTAATAACATATATAAAGTAATACAAGTAAATTAAACATCTAAATTATTCAAATATTATTGAACAATATTTAGTACTTAAAAATATTAAATTATGAACCTATATAATTAGAAATCGTAAATAATTTTAATAAAAAAACTTATAAAAAATTGTAAAATACTAATAAAGTGTTGTTGTTGGTGGCTTATAAGTCAACCAACCTTCAACTTGGCTCAAACCCCTCTAACCTCTAGGTTAAGCGAGTTAAACTCACTTCGTCTCATATTTAAAAAAACTAAAATTTTTCGAACCCAATCTGAGTCAAACTCATGGTGAGTTGGGTTGACTCATGTGTTAGAACCCATTTTGACATCTCTAGCTTCTTTTTTATTACAAGTATCAATTTGACCCATGGGTCATGGGTAAGCCCCAACTAACTCTTAAATAAGCCCCTATTTTATTGGCACACCCAATGAAAGGCCTCAAAAACCCCTAACAAAGTTCCTTTTTTAAGCTGGTTACATCAAGTCCATGGTGGGTTTAATTAACTCCTTAATATAAGACATTCAGCACAGACTGACTTGGGTCAACCTTTAACCCCGGGTTAACTCAACTATGTTTCTATGCAGGATCGTGCTGGATTTGATATGTAGATTGTATATGTAGATTAATCAAAAACAAAAAACAAATATTAAAAAATACATACAATAGACTTTGGTTATGACAAAAATAGAAGCAGAAAGGGGTATTTGGCTTTAGTTCAAGCGATAACTAAAACTAAATATCATTTTAGAAAAAAAAAATTTTTAAAAAAGATTGCTTTCAACTTTGGTTACAACTAAAGTCAAAAATCATTATCATTAATTAATTATTTTAAATAAAAAAGGGTATATAATCTCGATTGTACCTATAATCGAAGAAAAAAATACATTTGACAACGATTTTGCTAATAACTAATGTCATATACCTTATTTAATTTAAAATAATTATTTAATTTTCATAATTTATGGCACTCGTTTTTATCATAACTAGGACTAAATCTTTAAAATTAAATAATTATTTTAGAACAGAAAAGTTCATGGCAGTTATTAAAAGAATCAAGATTAAAAATGTAATTTTTTATTTATTTTCGATTTAGTACCTCGGTTTTTAATATTATAGCAAAACGTAGACATGTAAACATTTTTTTGCTCCAACTCAGATTATAAACAAGTGTTGGAGAAATCTAATGCCTATAAACATATAAATATAAATGTTAAATAAATTTAAATTATTGAATATTACATAAATATTTACATTTAAATATTTTTTTATAAATTTAAACTTTAAAATACATATTTTAAAATAAAATTTTATTTTAATAGAAAAGTTCAATTATTTTATCTAAATAAAAAATAAAAATATAAAATATTTTAATTACTCTATTCAAATGTTAAAAATAAAAAAATTACAAGTAACACAAATATAATAAATTTTAATTTCTTAAAATTATTAAAATCTATCATTCCTACAAAAGTTTTCAAGTGATTCAAGTGACGAGTGGTTTCAAATGGAGGATTTTCTTTATGGACCGCGATATTCCAACAACGGAATTTTAACACTATTTTGACAACGCCACATGTCGTCACCTGATTGGTTCATTTAAAATTTTTTTTTTAAAACCTATGACCGTAACCGTTATTTTGAGTGAAAATCCTAAAATACCCCTTTTCCTTTCTCTGTTCCATTGCAAACGAAGGTCCGTTCTCTTGAGAGGTCGAAGGTCGCGTTTCGTCTCGCTTCGTTCCATTTGCATCGTGTTGTCTCCGGCCAGTTTGGTCTCCTGTTATCGTGCAGAATGGCAAGTTCCGGTGACGATTGTCCGACGACGAAGGTAAGTGGTTTTCCATTCCATGTCGTAGCTTGGTTATTCGGTTTGGGCATCTCGTAGCATGGTTATTTGATTTGGGTTAATGTTTGGGGTTCGTATCGTTGTGTTGTGGTGCTTGGGTTATTGGGTTTCGTTGTTTTGATGATTTGATTTTGGTTTATGCAGTTGAGTGTTCGTCACTCTTTTTCGACAAAGTATATATGTACTTTGAACGAACGCTTAACAGAGGAGCATCGATCATTGATTGCGACGACTCCATTTGCTTGGTTTTTAGATGTCAATGTCAATGTTAAAGTAGGTAGAAATATACTGAGTGAGTTATTGGGTAAGTGGGACGACTGTAGTAGTGGTTTTTTAGTTGGGAATAAAGTTTTGAATATAAATGAAAATGATATTTATTTAGGGTTGGGACTGAGTACAGATGGTGCAAATATTAACTTAAAGGAAGAGTTGGACAATAGTGAATGTGTGAAATACATAGGCAAAGGAACAAAGGAATTGAATTCAATATACAAAATTCTAATGCGAAAACAAAAGAAAAAGATCCCTTGTTCTCATTTTTGTAGCCTTTACCTCCTGGTAGGGATAAGTGAGATTTTATTTCCAAAACGTAGCGGGAAAGTGTTTCCCGTAATGTTTAATCTTGTTGACAACTTAAGTGCTTTGGGTAGTTATTGTTGGGGTAGTGTAGTTTATCGTTTTCTGTTACATAGTTTGTGCAAAGCTTCAGAAGGCTTGAAGAAAGGCAAAGGTATTTCAAACGTTTACGTCGACGGTTGTGTGTACATGCTGCAGGTAATTAATAGTATTTGATGTAATTACTTAAATTGTTTTTTGAATTAAGTTTCTTACAAGTTAAGACGATTTATTTGTCTTAGGTATGGTTTTTTGAGCTCTTTGTTCCACCAAAAGGTCCTATTGATAAATTTCCACGAATATTGCATTGGATGAATATAAGTGTTGGAGACAAGTTCATTAAACGGTGTATGGAGACAGGTTTGGTAAGTTGTTTGTTATCGAAAGTTTTGTTATGTTTTCATATATTGACAAAAGTTGTGTAATCTGTAATGTGTTGTTAAATTTCAGGTTGTTGACGATGTTTATGGTGGTCCTTCAACGAAGGATAAGGAGGAATACAGACCAACACCTAAAAGAAAGGATGTTAAACCAAGAGGAAAGAAGAAACAAAAAAGAATTCGCAGAGAAACTTTTATGCGTGCCTTAGAGGAACAAGAATTTCTAATTGAAGAACTTAAAAGGAGGGTTGCAACTTTGGAGGCACAATTGGCTGAAGAGAAGGCAAGAAGGCAAAATAAAGATGACATTGGACAAAGTGTGCCTCGTACAGAACCATCTGTGAACACTGGTTTTGTATCCCCTACTGACATTGACGGAAATGAACAACCTTTGAAGACGTATGTTAGGGTTGGATCACGAAGGCGTTACAAGGGAAGAGCACTTAGGACTCCATACACCGGGACCGTAGTGCTTAGAATAAAAAATGAGTGATCTGTGTATTTAGTTGATTGAAAATGTTATTTGGAAAGTAATGAAAATTGTAATCATTGTAAATAGATTAAGAAAACAATGTTTAATGTATCCGATTTAGTTCAATGAAATAAAATTTGAGTTTTGGTTTGAATTGGTGTCATATTTTATCTATTCAATACCATTGTTATTATGAGTTTTGGGTTTGTCGATTTCAGAATGTCGTAATTTTTATTGTCTCCTAAGTTGCAGGCTTGTTTGTAAGATGTTGGTGTTTGAGTGGTCATTTTGAGTAACATGTGATGTGATGTGAGTCCAAGGAGTGTGGGGTGACCCCTCATGAGTTGGGGGAGCAAGCTGTGCAAGGAATGAGTGAGAGTGCTGAAAAAAGGCTCTGGTAATCGTTTACAGCACCCTTGTAAACGATTACCCGAGAGGAATTGCAAATTTGTACAGAAAGTCCAACACAGGTACTCAGTTAGGTGAACAGGGCTCACCATTGGAAACAAAAGTGACTTTTAGGCACTTCTGCACCTGTCTGAGGCTTGTGCAGGTGTTCTAGTGGTGGGAGAGGGTGGGCAGACCCCTCATGAGTTGGAGGAGCAAGCTGTGCAAGGAATGAGTGAGAGTACTGAAAAAAGGCTCGGGTAATCGTTTACAGCAACCCTGTAAACGATTACCCGAAAGGAATTGCAAATTTGTACAGAAAGTCCAACACAGGTACTCAGTCAGATGAACAGGGGTCACCATTGGAAACAAAAGTGACTTTTAGGCACTTCTGCACCTGTCTGAGGCTTGTGCAGGTGTTCCAGTTGTGGGAGAGGGTGGCTGGTGATGTGATGTGAGTCCAAGGAGGGTGGGGAGACCCCTCATGAGTTGGAGGAGCAAGCTGTGCAAGGAATGAGTTAGAGTGCTGAAAAAAGGCTCTGGTAATCGTTTACAGCACCCCTGTAAACGATTACCCGAGAGAAAATGGGAATTTGTACAGAAAGTCCAACACAGGTACTCAGTCAGATGCATAGGGGTCACCATTGGAAAACAAAGTGACTTTTAGGCACTTCTGCACCTGTCTGAGGCTTGTACAGGTGTTCCAGTGGTGGGAGAGGGTGGCTGGTGATGTGATGTGAGTCCAAGGAGGGTGGGGAGACCCCTCATGAGTTGGAGGAGCAAGCTGTGCAAGTAATGAGTGAGAGTGCTGAAAAAAGGCTCTGGTAATCGTTTACAGCACCCTTGTAAACGATTACCCGAGAGAAAATTGGAATTTGTACAGAAAGTCCAACACAGGTACTCAGTCAGATGCATAGGGGTCACCATTGGAAAACAAAGTGACTGAATTTGTGTGTTTAAGAAGACATTACCACCCAGAATTAGTCAGAGTGTTCTATAGCAACATGTCAATATCATGTCTGAAATAATATACCCACAACATCAGATTACTTTTGCCCATATACATCACAATATAATTCGGCAGTACAGTTGAAGAAACTTACAAGTTTGGTTGGGATGGGATATTTGCTTGTTTAACTGTCAAAGGACCAATACTACCTTCCGGTGTATTCATCAGGATGCAAAAAAACCGTGTCATATTTTCAGCCTACCAGTTAACAAATACAATAAATACTTAAACAATAAAGGGTTATGTCATAATCACACGGTAATCAACAATGAAAGATGTCGAATCATACAACGGCTGTGTCTATCCTTTTGCGGTCTCTAATCCCCTTCCCCAATGAATCAATCACAAAAATCTCCATTGACCTCAATTTCACTGAATAACACCACCAACGATCATCGTGGACAAATGGCAGAAACAACTACAAAAAATATAAACAATTTCAGTAACACATTTACAACCAAAAGTCGACAAAATTTGCAAATTCAAGGTTACTCACAAAGTCCGCTGTGGCTAATTCTTCAAGTCCAAAATGATCGGAACGCAAATAACTTTTATAGTTATGAAGCGTGAATACATGACGATTCTGTGGACGCTTCCTATAATCTGTAAGAATATGGTGCTGTGGACAATTTCAAAATCATCAATAAAAAATCGATCAAAAATACTTTCTTCAATCAGAAATATGATACAATATCAAATTTTATTTACCGAGTATAACGGACTAAAATGAATCCTCTTAACAACACCGCACAACCTTTTCTCAAAGTACATAAAGATCGTACAAGCAAATAACACCACCTACACAATAAAAAAATTTCACATTAATAACATAAACTAAAACATGAAACACAACCAAATGTGACAATACTAACCATGTTATCAACGTATTTCATTGGGGCCAAAGTGTAAATTGAAGTCATGCTCAAGCTTTGGCCAATTATTTCGCTTACAACCCTAAACATACAAATATTAGTCAATCACAAACAATACATATTCCTCAACCACAACTACAATTCATACCATATACCTGTGTACGTTCATCTCTCTGATGCTGACTGCTGTATACAATTGGTTTACATCAACACTAGTGCTTGGATCACCAACAAAACTCCGCAATGGGGGTATAGCCAATGGCACGACCTCCGGTTCTTCTTCATCAGCATCATCATCTATTTCAATAAAATTAATGTTACCAACAGTTTTATCATCCCCTCTTACTTCAGCATGTGCACCTAGGGGGTCATCAACTTCATTTCCATCACCTTCTTCTTCTCCCCCAACTTCAGCATTCTCCTCACCTCCAACTCCATGTCCTTCATCAACTCCACCCCCAACCTCTTCATCATGGCCACATGCCTCTACTTCATGAAAGATTGGAGTTTGATAAATTTCAAATAACTCCCTAGTCAGAACTCCAATCTTGGCATTCAATGCTCTTATATCTTCGTTGTTTTTCCTCAATCTCTCCTCCGCACCTGCTTCCCATGCCCCGTCATCAGAGCTTTCGTCATCATCATCATCTTTGTCAACCTTGGATCCTTCACCCAAGGATCCTTCACTCATTCCTCCGTCATCCATGTTGAAAGCTGCACGGATTTTCGGCCTATGACGATCTTCATTTCGTACATACCACTCCATATTTAACTGCACCAATAGCACACAAGAAATTCAGACAAAATAGACAATCCATTTTAACATACAAAATAACGAAAAACAAAACACTTACATCTCCGGTCATAAAAATATGTTCAATTTTTTCGGTCCTTGATTTAAACGGGAACCACCTCATTATGCGGGGGAAAAACCGGTGCGAAGGATGACCATGCAAAGAAAGTCTCTCAACCGCCCAAGCCTAAAATATCATAAAATTATTTCATCAAACATAATTCACAATGTTCTGCACTACATCAAAATAGTGAACTACATATCATATTACTTGCAACACTGCCACATTGCCACTGAGAGTGACTGACTGGGGGATACCTGCTCCCATAATTTTCTTCTTACATTTATTTAAATTCTCTACAATATGTTTATGTACACCGGTGCACCAATCATATAGACACAAACGGTCTAAGTCATCTAACACTCCAAAAGGCATGTTACAAACATGCCTTGATTTCCTAGGGAAATAGAAAACAACCAAACAAACTAATATATATAACCTACACACTACATCAACATCAATGTTTTTATCATCAACAATGACATTAAACATGTCCGTCAAGTCCTTCAAACTAATGGTTTTTGATTTGAACATTTCACCAACCAATCCACCAACTACTTCATCAAAGGGAATATCTAAACCACCCATTTCTAAACCTAAGCTCATCAACACATCAACAACTCTAAAGGGCACCAACTTTTGACTAACTCTAAAACTGTTATCATTTCCAACCCACCTGCAAACCATAACCTTCATTAATTTTAAATTCACCTCCACAGGCCTTTGAATGTTCAAACACCACATAAATGGTGTCATCCTAATCCGATCCACATGACACTGTCGGAGTAAACGATTCATTTCAATAATGATCGATGAATCCATCGAGATAAGAAGTCGCCACTACAAAAAAAATCATAAAAATTTATTACTAACTACAATCCGTAAGATAATTAAATAATATATAAACACAAAATTTAATTTTTTTCTTACACTTGCTTTTTTCCCTTCCATTGCAACGGCCCTAACAAGATAACATTTCACACTCAGTTATATCATTCAACTTAATGAAAAATGAAAACACAGTGTAAAACACAATGTCAGGGCTAGCCCATTTTTACTTACACCAAAATGTAAGGGTTTCTCTGTGGACGACAGACCCACACAAAGGATGGAAGGGTTGAACGCTGTGGGTAGGGTAAAGATGGAACACACAGCCACAGAGATCCTCCAAGGTTTCAACGCACGTTTTGAAGAAGGAGGAGAGAACGAAACCGAGGATGGAAGCTTCGAAGACGGAAAGAGAACAAAGGCTTGAACGAACGAGAAGACGGACGACACAGCGAGACAGAAGACGGACGAGAGGGAAGGCTTGAACGAACGAGAAGAAGAAAGGCTTGAACGAACGTCTTTCGCACCCTAAACCGCCAAACCCAAATCTTAAAAATTTAATCTGGAAAACCCAAAATACCCCTATGACCGTAACCCTTTCTCTGGTTTATTTTTAAATTACTGAGCCAATACACAACTGCCACGTGGTCGTTGTCAAAACTGTGTTAAAAAAGCGTTGTTGGAATAACATTTTCCTTTCTTTATACATAAGAGTTTATAGATAAGTGGGAGGAAGGGAAATAAGGGTTTTAAAGAAAGTGGTGGTGTGTTATTATAAATTTAAAAAAAGAAAACATTGATTGATGAAAATTATGATCGGCGATTTTGAACTTCAAAACATAAAAATAAAATAAAGAAAACTATATTATTTTGGACGGAAGGTGACATTGATGTTTTTGAAGAAAAAAATACAGGAAACTATATTGAATTTTATAAATAAATAAAAGATAAAAAATATAATTTAATCATATATTTTAATTTTTGTATATCTCATTTTAGTTTTGAATTATTCTTTTATGTATTTTCATACCATCTAACAATAGTAATTAAATAGATGTTATATTTATTCTAATCATCAAACAATTTTAATGAAATGAATTAAATAAAAAACAACACTAATAGTATGATTGAAAAAAGACTATTTAAAAGGAAGAAAAGGAACAGAAATAAAAACCAACAGAAAATGCAAAGGTAAAATTAATAACAACGCATGAATAATAAATCAATAATATTATTATTTATTAGTAAAGAATACAAAACAAACTTCTTATTCCTCACTAACACCTAAAATAAATAATTCAGTATATAAATTCTGTAAAATCTCTTTCTCTCTGTTATACATGAATAGTATAAATCAACAAACAAATCAATACTTTCCACATGGAATCAATGAAAACTCAGAATCATCAAATTCAGTGCTTGAAGATGGCGAGCATTGAAAGAACAACCGACGCTCCAATCACAGCCATGGAGCTGGAAACGGATCCGGCAGCTCCGGCGTCGGGTCCTGGTGCGGGTGCTGGCGACAGATCTTGAGCTGAGGCGACGGCAAAGAAAAGAGCCACGACGAGCACGACGGCGAAGAAGAATGTTTGAGATGCCATGGCTAGAGAGAGTTTCGAGAGAAAGAGAATAAGAATTCAAAGGTGAAATGAGGCTATGTTTTATTTTGTGATATTAGATCCAAGAAGGTGGAGGTATTTATAGTGGGTGGGGAAACGCGCGTGGGGTCCACGGAACGTGGACAGCTGTGCGGTATGATGTATTGAGGTGTGAATGAATGGAAGTGAGTTGTTAGAAACAGTAGTTTTTGTTTTTGTGTATTTGGTTGGTTAAACGACATTGTCGCTTCTTCTGTCGGTTTCAACATTTATCGTGGAACCCGTCATCTACGCTGTTGTGTACCTTTTTCGAGACTCAGACTAACGTTGCTTTAGTACCGTTGGATATATTTGTTTTAAATAAAATTACTTAAATTAATTTTAATTTTTAAAAAAATTTCAAAGTACGAGGTGATAAGAGAAAAATAGTAAAACTAAAAGAAAAGAATAAAAAGATATACCCATTAAAACATGCAATGGTTTAAAATAGGTTTCTTATAATGGAAGAAATGGCTTTCAATCCTTGCTTGACCTTTGGAGTTAAGTCAAGTTAACGTTTTACTAATTTATTACAGATAAAATTAAAAGAAATAAAATACAAATACAGATTGCTTTTTGTTTAAGAAAAAAATAATTCCTGAAAAAATAAAAAATTAAATTGATATTTTAAAAAAATCAATAGGTGATAAATAAATTAAAAATAAAAATGTTTTGACAAAATACGAATATTTTAAATGTTTATTACACAAAATTAGGGGCAACAATCGAAATCATGCTGAGTCCATCGTTAATATCACTTATGACATTAGGATTATTTCAAATTAGTTAGGTATAGCTTTTCATTGAAAATATATTCGACGTAAAACGCGGTTTAGTTTAGTGTGAATTTAATATTAAATTAAAACACTAACACTTTATATTTTGTTTTGAATTGATTTTTGTGATTTTTGTTATCATAAAATGTTACAAATTTAATAAAAGAATGTTAAATATTTTATGGCAAATATTTATTAAACAAACAAATGTATATAACGGTCTGGATATTTTTTATACAACAATTATCATATATGGATTTGCTAACTTATGTAATATGTTAAACTACACCAAATTTTAATTGAAAAAAAATCTTTATTCATAAAAGAAGATATACTTTAAACACATTATTTTAATAATTTTTATTTTTAATTTAAAATAAAAAAATTTGAAATTATTCAAATACCCTTAATCTTAAAATTTAGAATCTATAATATATGAAGATATTTTTGTCAACTAAAATTTGGTACACTTTAAGAGGTTACACAAGCTAGCAAACTCCATATATATATATATATATATATATATATATATATATATATATATATATATATATATATATATAAATGTTTCGGTTGAATTGGTCCGATGGTCGGTTGTTCTTTCTTGTTCTGCTCTCTTTTGATATTCAATCCTCTCCGAGAATGCAATTCACTTTGATGAGTTGTTGACCTGCAGAAGACACTCTGACGTTCAAGTCAAATGTGTTTCATAAAGAGGTCTATATTTTATTAGCATAGAAAATGATGTCTTTACATAGGCCTTAACCTTATATTTATAGGGCTTATGACAATCAAGCTCATTAATTCATATTTGATATGGCAATAAATACAATAATACTTGCTAATATACCTGTTAATTGTCCATTAATATCATATTCTTGTGCAATATGACCTGTCAATCACTCATAAATAGCGTATATTCGCATTTAATATGACTATTAAACATATTAATTGGCCATTAATGATATTTATCTTTCTTGATTAGTTTGTTTAACCGTCGGTCGGTTGCTAGGTATAGTACATTAAGCCCCCCAAGCCCTAAGCAGCTGTTTGTAGGCGCGAAGAGGTTTAAATACGCCAAACGAATTTAAAGTGGCGGGAAAGAGTGATTACCCTTTTGAATCACCGGGTGGTGTGTTGTGGTTTGAGACCGAATGGCCGAATACTTGTGATCGTTCGTTTAGGACCAGGAGCTCTCGGAGAGCGTTCCCTAGATTTTGTGGACGAGGGTGGCAGTTCACGAACACTCTTCACCGCTCGGTTTACGACCAGGAGCTCTCGGAGAGTGTTCCCTGGGTTTTGTGCCATCGCCCCACAATCTGTGATTGGATGGAAATTGTCTGGCTTTATTCATACCAAAAGTGTAGACACGTAAGTCTTGTCAAGGTTGAATGTAGGACTGAACCTTCCTGTGTAGGATATTTTTACTCACAAAAATATGAGTTAAACAAATATATTATAATTTATAAATTATAATCAAAAGTGGAACCTGTCAAGGTTGAACGTAGGACTGAACCTTCCAATGCAAAATATTTTTACTCACAAAAATATGAGTTAAAAAAATATATTATAATTTATAAATTATAATGAAAAGCGGAACCTGCCAAGGTTGAAAGTACGTAGGACTGAACCTTCCTAAAAGTTCTCAAACAAAAGACATGCCTTTAGAAATTATTACAGAATATTTTACTTTTGTTGCAAAACCTGGTATTGATTCGTAGTAGCGATGTTGAGACCGAGCGCACGTCTGGCTCCTCATGGAATCATGGGGATGCCGCTCAGCCAACGGTGTATTGGTCAGATGAAGGGAGATTTCCAAATCAAGGACGATCAACTCCTTCAATACTTCCACCGGGCCACGAATTTAACACAATAGTTTAAAATTGTCGAAGTAACACACATCCCTCGGTAAGAGAACACCAAGGCAGACATTTTGTCTAAGCTTTCCAAGGGCAAAGATAGTGGGCAGTTGACCTCAATAGTGCGACGAATCATGACAAAACCCACTATAGACTCCATGTCGACGTCGGTAGAGCCCGACCGGGAAGACTGGAGATAGGAAATCATGATGCGAATGAAGGAACAAGAAGAGCGACAACGTATTTCGGTCAAGGATGTCAAGCGTATAGCGCGCTACGTGTTGATAGGGGAGAGTTATACGAGAGGGGATTTGTAATGCCCCTTGATAGGCTGTCGTTGAAGCTATCAAATTAATACTACTTTTCAAGGCAACTTCAGTATTACCAAGTAGTATTCAATAAAGTAGATAGGGTTAAAGTAACCCTGAGTCGTCTCCCAACGAACATGGAATTGCTTTCGAATATCTGATTCTTATGAATACAATGCTTATGAATAAAAGTAATGGTTTAAGAATGTTTAAAGAACAAATAAGAAACTTAAAAACAGTTACGATGAAATAGGCTAATTCCACTACTTTTCCAAGATAGATTCATCATCGGTTATTCACGGATAATTGTTCAATTGATTATTGTTTAAGTTTCAAATTAATTAAAGTACATTCTTAATTAATTTGAGGGCGATCATGCATTTAACCAAAGTAAATTCTCAATCAAATGCAAAACCTTTGTAGATTATTCACAATAAATTCAACCAAAGTACATTCTCAATCAAATTTTATTGTGTTTAATCATGTTTATTCTTAAATCTCCTAACCAAATTAAAAGTTAATCAATCAAAGTAAATTCTCAATTGATTATAGTTGAAATTATTACTAATCAACCAAAGTACATTCTCAATTGATAGTAAAAACCATTTAATCATATGAAAGTTCCTAAATTAAATCAAAGTAAATTCTCAATTAAACCTAGAAACCCTAAAACTCATATAATCAATATGCATGTAGATTCAAAAAAATTATGATGCAAAAATCTTTGTTTTTAACAAGATAGAGAGATGAAAGACATAGAGAGAACAACTTAAATCAATAATCAAAGTAAACAATTGCATTAACTGAACGCAACCTCAGAATCCGTCATGGAATTACAGCAGAATAGCCCTAGATGCTTAGCTCACGGGAAACTGGCAGCAAATTAGGAAGGCCTCTTTAGAGTAAAGAACAATCTCAACAATGGAGCATACCGATTGGAGTACCTGAACAACACATCTATTCCTAATACTTGGAATTCATCGCACCTTAAGTTTTATTTCAGTTAAGTGTCCATGTATCTCCATTCATTATCAATAACATCAGATTTTGTTGTCCATAACATTCTTTTGAAAGTTTTACCTAATGTGTAGTCCCGAACAGTCATGCGAACGCTCAACCATGGTCTTGTAGTGACCAGCTCACTAGCAGTCTCGGGCGGCCAAGTGACCAGCTCACTTGCGTCTTCTAGTGATCTACTCACTAGTAATCCCAGGCAGCCATGCGAAGACGCTCAACCA
Source organism: Vigna reflexopilosa (assembly GCA_027742785.1). Taxonomy (NCBI): domain Eukaryota; kingdom Viridiplantae; phylum Streptophyta; class Magnoliopsida; order Fabales; family Fabaceae; genus Vigna; species Vigna reflexopilosa. The sequence continues at coordinate 13,786,778 of CM050924.1, forward strand.
TGGTCTTGTAGTGACCAGCTCACTAGCAGTCCCAGGCGGCCAAGTGACCAGCTCACTAGCGTCTTCTAGTGATTTACTCACTAGCAATCTCGGGAGGCCATGCGAAGACGCTCCACCATGGTCTTGTAGTGACCAGCTCACTATCAGTCCCAGGCAGCCAAGTGACCAACTCAATGGCGTATTCTGCTGATCTACTCACTAGCAATCCCAGGTGGCCATGCGAAGATGCTCAACTATGGTCTTGTAGTGACCAGCTCACTATCAGTCCCGGGCAGCCAAGTGATCAGCTCACTAGCGCCTTCTAGTGACCTACTCACTAGCAATCCCGGGCGGCCATTCGAAGATGCTCAACCATGCTCTTGTAGTGACCAGCTCACTATCAGTCCCGGGCGGCCAAGTGACCAGCTCACCGGCGTATTCTGGTGACCTACTAACTAGAAATCCCAGGCGGTCATGCGATGACACTCAACCATGGTCTTGTAGTGACCAGCTCACTAGCAGTCCCGGGCGACCAAGCGACCAACTCATTTGCATCTTCTAGTGATCTACTCACTAGCAACCCCGAGCGATCATGCGAAGACGCTCAACCATGGTCTTGCAGTGGCCAACTCACTAGCAGTCCTGATAACAGTTGAAAAACTGTTATTTTCATGCTTAAAATTGACACTAAAAGCAACCTTTACACTTAGAAACTAGCTTGAAATCATGCTTTTCTTCATATTTTTAGAAATAAGAGAGCTGGACAGGTTTATGCTTGATTTCAGTGTTTTTATGCAGGTTTTAAGGTGAATTTGGTGAAAGAAGTGAAGAAGGAGAGAGATGAAATCAGAAAAGACATCAAAAAGTGCAAAAGGAGAAGCCGAAGTCACCGCTCAGCGGCAGTTTACCGCTGAGCGGCACTCAGGCACTCACGGGAGATCCGCTGAGGGGAGAAAGCAAGACACGTACTTACCGCTGAGCGGTATTTTACCGCTGAGCGGCACTTTAATGGGCTTGGACCTAAGTTTTTGTAATTTACGAATGGTATTTAAGCTTTAGGGTTTCCTAGGGTTAGGTATCTTTGGCTGGAACGAAGTAAACACTCTCTCTACCACCCCTTTGAAGGAGGATCTTGGATGCTGAGGCTTCCTCTTGACCTTTTTAGGGTTTATTCTTTCATTCTTTCATTGTAATTCATCTAGGTTCACCATGAATATGGTGAACTAAACTCTGTATGTTTGTTGGGGAATCAATGTAATCTTGTGAAGCTCTCATATATGGAATCTGTTTTTACATCTTTTAATTAAGACTTATGCTTTCTTTCATCATTAGTTAGGGTTTTTCCTCCTTGCTTAATGCTTGCATTGTTTAACTCATTCGATGCATGATTATTGGTTTTGTCGATACGGGCACGTACGGGGAAGTCTAGATCCGAGGAATTTCTCCCAATATGATATTGGTTGTCGTTAAGCTCCTGCACTTATGAACTGATCATTAGGAATGCTAGGAATTGTATGAACTCATGATTAGGGAGAAGCCTTCTAGAAAGGTACTTTAGAGAGTGGATTAACAATGATGATTTGAATGTTGAATTCCTAAAATATATGAGAGTGGATAAGATGAAATTGACCCCCAACAACATATTCATATTTCATTGAAAGTGTTTATCTTTTGCTTTTTGCCATTGATCAAAACTTCATGCATACATGTTTAATTTCTGTCTTGCATATTAAACTCCAAATATTTTGTCTTTAAGTCTTAGCTAATCAAGAAACCACACAACTAAACTAGGCCGTGAGTCCTTTGGGAAGAACGATACTTGGTCTTACCAAGTTTATTACTTGAACGATTCGGTCATACTTGCCGATTGTAAAACAAGTTTGTGACATCATATTTTGGTGTTCATAAATTTGTCCATCAAGTCCCGGGCGGCCAAGTGACCAGCTCACTGGCTTCTTCTAGTGATCTACTCACTAGCAATCCCAGGAGGCCATGCGAAGACGCTCAACCATGGTCTTGTAGTGACCATCTCACTATTAATCCTGGGAGGCGAAGTGACCAACTCACTGGCGTATTCTGGTGATCTACTCACTAGCAATCCCGGGCAGCCATGCGAAGACGCTCAACTATGGTCTTGTAGTGACCAGCTTACTAGCAATCTCGAGCGGCCAAGTGACCAACTCACTGGCGTAGCTCATTAGTTACTAGTATAATCAGGAGGATAAAATGCATTAAAGTTACGGTGATATCTAGCGAATACGTACACATTCGGGATTAAAGGCAAAATGAGCAAGACGAAAGTGAAAAAACAGGAAATTTTTACGGCATAAGCAAACGTTCTTACATAAGGATCAATCAAAAGGAAGCCAAACTACGAAAATATAAAACCTAAACATTATCAGGGGCAGATTCCCCAACTTCAGCGAGAGCGTTAGGGGGGGTGATCTCGTTCGAGGGTGCTTCCGCGACATCCAGGAGAGAAAGAGCGATTAACTCCCCATTCACCACGTCTTTCATAATTTCGAAATTAAAAAAGTTAAGAGGAACTTGTAAGAAGTAATGGCACTGCGATATTCCTTGTTCGAACCCTCTGAACCGTTTGTTGCAAACTTCATCACCCAAGGCTTTGTTTTCAGCTGTCATCTTTGCCTGGGTAGCAACAAGGGCGTCTCTCTCCTTAGTGAGATCAGCAATCTGGATGGCACCTTTATGGAGATCGGATTTCAACTCGTCATTAACCTTCTGAAGTTATCAAGCGACATTCCGAGCTTTGGCCAAAGTTGTGGAAGCCTTCTGTCGCTCATCCTCCATCATTTTCTGAAGCTCTTCAACGCGACGAGTCAAGTCTTCATTGGATTTTTGAGTCTTCTCTAAATCCAGTCGCGCACTCTCGAGCTCTTCAGCAATTATAGACTTAGCAGAGCTGGCTGCATAAGCTAAACACAGGTTGGCTCCGAACATTTAACTCGTAAGCCAGATCCATCACTTCACCAGTTGTCATCCTGTGGAAAATCTTCTTCTCTTCGGGATCAAGGTAATACTCTAAGTGGTCAGCTAAGTGCACGGTTGAATCGAACGAACCAGCTAGCAAGGGACCTTCAAGAACTTTCCTATTTTTCTTCTTACTCGAAGACAAAGACTTATCCTTGGCAACTTTTCTTTTTTCCCCACCTTGGAGAGAAGATTCATCCTCAACGTGAACGGCTGAAGGAGTGGTTGATGACGATGAGTAGGGAGCTATTTTAAAAGCAGGATTTACAGTGCGCGGATCTTTGGATGTGTTCGGTCGATCGGGAATAGCGAATGATCGTCGGGTCTGGAGGAAGTTCCCGTGCTAGTTTTCTTCAACTCTGCTTCTTTTTGAGACATCGTCAGTAAGAAGGCTTTGTTTTTCTCCATCTCTTCGAAGATATCTGAAACATCAGAGAAAACTCATAAGTTACAAATGACAGTTATAACGGAGAATTATGAAACCTTATCGAATACTCTAGAACACAAAGTGGGGGAACCCAAAAGCCCGATGAGAGCTCGCGACGAGGTCTTTCGGGGTAGCTGATCTAACAGGCCAACAATCTCCAACTCTTCAGGGGTCATGGAGGACTTTGCCTGAGAAACAACCTCTTTGGGACGCTCGGTCCAATAGAAGGGGAATTTTGGGTTTCCATTGTCTAGATAAAATCTGGACCGACCTTCCTCTTTTATCGATACTTTGAAGAATCTACTCTTGAACTCTTTATAGGAAGAATTGAATAGTGTAAACAATTGTTTACCATTCACAGGAGTCAAATAAATCCACAATTTATTCACCTACGGGATAGCACAGAAGAAATGCAAGAATGCAGTGGACCTAGGTGTCAAAGCAAGTGCAGTACAAACAACGATGAAAGCTTGCATATAGCCCCACCCGTTCGGGTGTAGTTGGGTCGGGGCTACGTTCAAATTGCATAACCAAGTCGCGAAACAATGTACTATAAACATAAAAAAAGTCAGTATTATGCCCTTCCCGCCCATGGCAAGCACATTCATTCGATCGACACACTGTTAGCGGGATACTATTGGCATCTTTTGCAGTGGATACAATGCTAACCCTACTAGCTAGATACTCTAATGAAGCACTTGTAACATAGTAGGGCACGTACAGGCCTACGTCATGGGGAGCCTAGCCATATCCATTAGCGACGGGAGGAGGAGCAGAATCTGTCCATTCCCTAGCAGCTTCGATCTCGAGCAGAATGTTTGCCTCTTCAACTTCCCGGCCACTAGACCCAGTAGAACCTAAGATGGAGGACCCTATGGAGGCAGTGGGCTCTTTTCCACCATCAGCGTACCCCTGACCTTCGTCGGCGACTTCATCGGACGAGAAGGAAGAAGAAGACATGATTACTTGAGAAGAGTTATCTGGGAGGTTAAGCGGCAAGGAAAATAGGGGGATGAAGCCATCACGGTGATTCTAATCACCTTTTATAATGTGACAGGACATTTTAAAGAGTCCATCGTGACCATCCCTCATGGTCAAATCAAACAGTTAGGGGCGCAAGGCGCTTCGTATTTCAAATGGCACGAATCCCACTATCACACGTGCCCTGCGATCAACGGACACGACAACCACTACTGATCCTTTTCGCGCCCTTTCCAAGACTTTGCGTTTCAAACCCTTCATGCCTCAAAAGTCGTTCGGGCTTGGGGGCTTGTGTACTATATGGTGTGGATGATCGGTGCTATACAATATATGGTGAGGACGATCGGTACTATATAGTGTGGACCATCTACCGAAAGTGGCCAATACAATAGGACAGAGTCGATCGGTACGCAGTTGGCAGCATTAATGTGCAATAAAGGTGAGTAATTCTTATATCACGCAAAAGGCATTTATTGCTAATTAACGAGTAATATCAGGCAGATTATGCTGGATATAGGGAGGTTAGCGAATGATTAGGCACAAGATATTTTGCATTAAATGACATTTAATGACATCTAATGGGCTGGACAATTACAAAGCCTATAAATACAACATTGATAATCAGGTAAAGTCGATTTTTCTGAGATAATTTAAGACCTTAGAGGAAACCTCACTGACTTGAGCGTCAGAGTGTTTTCTTGCAGGTCACACCTTGCTGAACCGATCGGAGGAGGATATTTGAATCCTTAGTCATACACTGGAAGAGAGGGAGCACGTGGAGCAGAGACCTCAGACCCATTTTGAACATAAACAATAAAAGTGTACATTTTAAAAAAAATATTCAAAATAAAAGAAAAAGCATTGCCAAAACAATCCTCAAGCTCCTTACTATTTTACATTTCAACCATCATCATCAACATTATATGGTTACGTATAACATATTCGTCATACAATCATCACAATTGAAAACTACAACCATAAACATGTAGGGGTGAGTCAACTCTAAAGAAAACATAATAATTTGACTTATAGATATATATAATAATAATACATCATAACACGCCTCATTCAATCTTTCGTTAATTCACACAATAGGAAATAATTAAATAACAATTACTATTACATCATCCAACAAACAATGAATCCACCTATAGACACATCCAAAAAGGTTTAATAATCAACATAACTCTTATTTGTAGCTTACAATCCAAAACCAGGTCACCTCTACAGCTAAAACCACTCTTCCTTCCTACTCTTTAGGAGTCTCCAGACAAAGCCTACCTTCCTTGCTTCTCCTTAAGCCTTATTGACGAACTACATGGGTGTCATTTCCTACCACTCTCCCAGATAACTTTTTTGGCATAGTTCACCTTTGATATAACTATGTCGAGTCCACAAATCCGTTATTTTAAATTTATCCACTTAAAAACATTAATGCATAACAATAACTCTCAACTATCCAAACAAATTTCAACGTTTTTCAAATAAATCACCTTTCGCGATTAATGTCAATCTACGATATATATTTTAATGCCTCCAATTGTATCTTAATCTTTGGTAAAATAAAATAACATTATTTAATATCTCTAATAATATATACATATATTTATATTTTTGGCCAAATAAAAATAATCAATATCATTATTGTCATCTGATACCATACATTAATAACAAAAAAAAATCATATAATCCCGCAACTGCCAACCAGTTTAATTTTTAGCCCAAGTAAAATACTCCCATATAAACATTAGTAATCACTCAAGTAGTTGTAACCAACAATGCTCTTTCAATTTACATTACTTAGAATAAGGTTAATTATGTTTTTGGTCACTAAATTATCACGCATTTTTGGTTTTCGTCCCTCTTCCAAACTTCTATTTCCATAACTCCCCTTCTAGAAATCCATTGATTTAGTCCTCCAACATCGTTAATTTTTTTTAACATGGAAAACGATGTGCGACATCTCCAACTCATTTAAGACACATGTACCGTTACAATTGCGACGTGAAAAATAAAATAACTAATAGTTGTTGAAATTAAGGTTTAGCTTTCTTATGACAATTATTTTAGAAATAACAAAGAGGTGAAAAACTATAATTTATTGAGTTCGCATTCAAACACAAGTTTTAAGACCCAGAAAAAAAAAGAAAATATCTAGAAAGGTGGTGAGCATGGATGTCATTAATTAAAATAAGAAAAAATAAGTTGTATAGAAGTGAAGTGTAACAAAGTTGGTTAAAGCTCCTTATTATGGGTTGGAGGTCATGGGTTAAATTCTTCTTATGTGCATAAGACATGTTTTATTTCTTTTATTTATTTATATTATGTCAATGTTTTATGTGTGATATTGTTTCTATTCGTTGTTGTGCATGTGTATGATAAGATAAATGTGATGGTCTGTATGGTTTGTAGTGTTTGTTTGGAGCTTGGAGACCTTGTGTTTGAACCTTGGCTATAGCAAAAGTATATTGTTTATTTTGGGTTTTTTGTATTTGGTGAAAGAGAAGAGATGAGAACAAATTCGTTGTATTTGATCACAGGCATAGGAAATAAAAGCTAATTAGAGAATGTACAAAATAAGGGAGGTAAGGAAAAAAAATTAAAATGAAATTTGTAATTACGGATCAATCAAAATTAAAATATATTTCATTTTTATTTTAATCTACAATAATGGGCTTTCATAGAGGCTTGGAGGATAAACCTAGACACTTTGGAATTAGGGTTACACGTGTCTCTTATTTAAGATTGGTTAAGATAAAAATCCTAGAAATCGGAAAAAAAAAATAGGTATGAGAGAAAAATATTGTTCATGTTGAAAGGCGTTTTTTGATCAAGGATAGGAAGTAGCGGAAACCAAGGTAAGGTTAATTATCGTTTTATTTGTCTATATGATCATAATTATGTTAATTAGGTGGTTTGCTTGTCCATGTTATATATTTATCTAAGCTATCCGTATAATTCGTTGCTTTTCTTTCTTTCTTCCTATTGTATTCACACTGTGATTGAGTCATGGTGTTTGTGGTGCGAAAGAAATTTGTGATTGTGTGATGTCCATTGAGTTAGATGTTGGTCATCGTTTACCATGTTTTTTTTTCATTCGTGAATGGTTCGAGATTGATATGTTGGACCATGAATGGTTCGAGATTGATACGCTGGACCATGAATGGGTAAAGTTAGGCGTTCTTTTACACCTCCAAACTAAAATAGTCAATTTCTTAAGTTTTAAAAATTTCCTTGGAATCTAGATGACGTGATAATATGATTTGTTGCGTGAGAATAAATTTTTGAAGGTATATGAATTTCTGCATAATGTGTGATTGTTGTTCACACTTGAACCGAGTTGTTTATCCTTTGAGTCGTGTTGTATACGCACTATAAGAAAAAATTGAATTACATACAACCAAAATTCGTATATAAGACCCAAAATCCGTATATAATACTTGATTACATACTACTTACATACGGATCAAAATTGGTATATAAAACTGTCGTAGCTACTTTATATACGGATATATCCGTATATAACTTATATACGGACATATCCGTATGTAAATTATATACGGAAAAATCCGTATATAAAATTCGTATGTAAATTATATACGGATAAATTCGTATATAAATTACATACGAATAAATCCGTATATAAAATTCGTATGTAAATTATATACGGATAAATCCGTATATAACTAATTTTATAAAAAAAAATTAGATGATCTCACATCTATACCCAATAACTAATAGTTTCATATACTGATAAAAATAAAATTAAACTGCCAAATTGTAAAAAATAATACCAAATATCTATCAGTTTTTATTAAAACGTGATGTTTGTTTAATCCATTATAGTATTACACCATTCATTCAGTCAAAGATCATATTACACAAGTCTTTCACATTTAAAAGTCAAATATATTATAATATTACAAAATCATGACTGTGAATTAAATTTATAAAAGGTTTAATTGCTTCCTTTGTCCCCAGTTTGGTTGAATTGTGTCAAATTCATCCTCATTTTTAAAAAAGTTTCATTGTCGTCCTCACGTGGTGTAAAAGTGTCAATTGAATCCAAACATAGAAAAAATTTGTGTCAAAGTAGTCATTTTTTCTATATCTCTGTGTCTTCCTTTCATATGTCACTTCTCTGGAGCTATGAAAAGCCTTAAATTGGATAAGGTAAAATGAATATCTGTACTTGATTGTATGAAAGGAAGACACAGAGATATAGGAAAAATGACTACTTTGACACAAATTTTGTCTATGTTTGGATTCAATTGACACTTTTACACCACGTGAGGACGACAATGAAACTTTTACACCACGTGAGGACGACAATGAAACTTTTTTAAAAATGAGGATGAATTTGACACAATTCAACCAAACTGGGGACAAAGGAAGCAATTAAACCTTTATAAAATGTATAATAGTCATAAATAAATAGTACAATTCATAATATGGCAAATGTAATAGTAAATTAAACTACTTATACAATTAGTTATCTGTGAAAAACTATCTAAGAATTGTTCCACCAGTGTTTGAAACACCACTAACTAGTCATTTATCATCAAGGCAATGGCTCTAAAACCCAAATAGAGAAAATCTTCAATTCTTGTATTGTTGAGTACAAGATTTACCAAGTGTATAGAAAAGTCTTGATGATGATGCATTTGATTGTAAAGGCCTTGTGGCAATGCCTACCATTGTTGCAAAAATGTGAAGCCAAGTTCGAAAACTTTTGCTGAGGAACACTTCTCATTCTTTCCACCATGCTCTTCTCCTGAGAGTAACACATCATTTAACACTATTAGAAATGTTTACACTACTCATTAATAATAAAATTTTATCTAGTTATTGTACTTGGTAGACTTAGTAAGAGTTTTTAAACTTATAGGAAAAAAAATATAACCGTTAATCTTATCTATACTTTGCTCATACCTTAAAAAATTGTGTTTATCAGAACAACTAGAATTAATTATATATATGGATAGATATAGATTGAAAAACCTTGGCCCTGTTACAAAGCAGGTTTAACCACAAGCTTGATTAACACAAACTATTAACCATATAATTAGTCTACCAACTTTGTTTAAAAGAAGATGATGTTGTGACAAAGAATTCAATGTACCAGTTAAACATTAATCAAACTACACAAGCAAGATTTGAGAATGTATACAAATTAGAGAAACATGTAAGCTTTTGTATCCATGCTCATAATATATTATCATAGGATAAAAAAAAGAAATAACTTACCAAAAGATTATGCACTAGGACACTTTTAAGATCTTGCATATTCAATTCTGCCTGTGAAATGTCAAGAAAACGTATTATTTCTAATTCCATGTTGCCCAGCATGTCTATTCATTCCCGCAACATTCTTACCCTTGCTAGCAATCCTATCTTGTCAAAATATTTAAAGAATGACAATACAATATATGTTTTGGCAAATTTTTTATGGCCCTAGTTCATCTTTTCTTTTGTAGATAGTAAATAATAACCACAAATTAGTAACCTGACTTGATACCGATAAGACTGGAATACTCAATAAAAACTTTTAATTAACAAACACAAATGGACTAGAAATATATAGAATCATAGATAATCAAGGTACATAAATAGAAATAACACTTTTAAATGGAAATTAGTAAACATTTAATGAGGTTATGCACAGGGGTGGAGTTATTGAAGTCATTTTTGCCTATATGCCATGACTTGTAAATTTATTAAAAACAATAATAGATAAAAGTGGGAGCCATGGAATGCCTAGAAAAATGGAATGAGATGGGGATTGATAAAGTAAAACCGTGTGTAGAAAATATCTTGACAAGGAATCCTTTCACTTGTAAGGACACTAATTAACATTATCAAAGTATTAGCCAAGCATCCTTCCAAATGGTGAAATCATTAATGTAAAAAAGTAATTGAATAAAATTATTATTCTTTACTGAACGTTCTATTGGAATGGCCCACATGAAAATGGTTTAGAAACTAGTAATTACTACCTAGTATGCAATTCATGTCTTGAATGACTATTAGTATAAATTATTATTTATTTTTTGCTAGTAATGAATTATATCCTGTCACACCATAAGAGAAAATAAATTTTCAAATTAAGTATTTATAAGTCACAATTTTATAATATAGTAATGCGTGATATAATAACAAAAATAGCAAAAATTTATAAAGTAGTTAAAGTTATTAACATCAGAATCAATTTAGTATTTATCAGAGGAGCAAATTGTCATTTTAATATTCATTAAAATAAAAATTGCAAGAGTTTATTAACACCAGAACCCCATTCATTTATCCTTCTATTAGATAAAAAATAAATACAATCATACCTTATCCAATTATACCAGATATACAATCATACCTTATCCAATTATACCAGATATACAATCATACTAACCTTGTTTCACTTTGAGGCACTACTGTTAAATTCAGGTTTACTTTAAATGTCTGAACTATTTGTGTTGTTTACAAATAAAAAGTTTTATACCCATAACTGCAAGCAGACAAAGTTAAGTATCAAGTGCTATAGATCACTAAACTATAACTTGTTTCAGGATGTTTGGATCATCTGCCTAATTAGAAAATTAACGTGTCCATTCCCACCTATCTTATGAGTGCAGATATAAGTTGCATCTTCGCACCACTTCATACATCTCCAACCTCATGTGGAAATGTTGTTTATTATTATCACATATAATGATCACATTAAATAGTAACGCTAGTGATATAAAAATGGAAGCAGAGACAACAAATATACAAGATGAGAACAAAACTAAAGGGATACAATTTGGTAAGAGAAGAATAAGATTCCATGGTTGTGTACCTTAACAAATAGAGAGGAAGGAGAACCCAAAAAGAGACTAAGCACGGAGGAAGGAGAAGCCGAAAGGTCCATGCCATGTTCGGTGCAGCTACCTATTCCCATGCCAAGCAGAGTGTTGAAAGAACCAACATCAGAGTGAAGTTATACAAGCCATAAAGTTCTCTTATGAGGATGTCTTAGAACTAATAATGTAATGTATACAAAAAACTTAAACATGATAAGCAAGATGAAATTAAAAAATGATCTGTTTTACATAAAAGTTTATCTGAACCATGTAATACTCCTACTAAAAAGAACAAGATTGTTGAAATGCATCACATAACCATGCGTACTGATTATGCAGAAATATAACAAGAATGATTTAGAGACAGTGGCAGTGATTGTAAACATCCAAGAACTAAATTAAATGTCGACTAGATGGCATATGTTATAGTCAAAGTTTTCTCTCAAGCATACTACACCTACACTTACAAATGAATCTTAATCCTCAAAAAGAAGAAAATTGAAGGAACTTAATTACCCAAGTTATCAAGGAAACTCTGTAATTCCTTCAAACCATAAGTAGAGAAGCTCCAGTGCACTCTAGAGCGAGGGGCCACTAAGTTGCAAGGAAGTTGCTGCTGGAAGCAAATCACAACTGCAAACAAATTGTCTCCACTCTTTCTCTTTAAAGCCTCATTAACCTAATCCTTACATCACAAGGTTCAGTCATTATGGTCCTGAAGCCTATGCTGGGCGATATAAAGAAAGAGAGATTTAAAAACTATATAAAGGAGATAATAGGACAAGTTTTGTACCACATTCAATGAGACTAGTCAAAATCTGTCTTGCAAATTCACTATCGAAATCCATGTGAACTCCTCTGTAAAATTCTTTAAGCTCATTCTGCCTCTTAAACATCAAATGTTTCATCTTACTGACTTTGCAACATTTAATCGCTGGACCTCACCTTCAACCTGCAAATATATATATGATCAAACCACAAATACTTAAGTATTGAAGTGAACATCTGTATTCTAAGTTCAAATCAACAAAAGGGGTTTGGAGCTCCAAGAGGGGTTTGGTCTTGGCATCAACGGCGACCCACTCTCCGGTCTCTCTCTTCTTCTTTTGCACTCTCACTTCCATGGTTTGGCCTAGGAATAATTCCATCACCGTCTTTCACATTTCAGAAGCTCTATGCATCAAAATCAACTACATATAAAATCCGTATATAACTAGAGAACCTAATTACGTACTGATTTTATACATGGATTTATTTTGGTAAAATTTTCGCCAAAAAACGTTATCATTACATACCAATTTTATATACAAAAAATTCGTATATAAATATTTTTATCATTATATACGGAAAAATCCATATCTAATTTATCCGTATATAAAATTCGTATATAATGAAATTTTTATCTATGAATCAAAATCCGTATATAATAATCCGTATGTAAATAACATTTTTCTTGTAGTGACGCTTGATTTGAGTTGTTTCTAGTTGTTCCTGGTTGGATAAGTGTTGATCTGTATGGTTTATGTTATAGTTGAGTTGTTGATCAATGACTTAATGTGGATGTATTATTTAGGGTTTAGGGTCTTTAAGTATCACTCATGTTGTTTGATGTTGTCGTGCCATTTGAATAGGTTGTCATGTTGTTTTATATGATGTCGTGATGTTTGAGTGTGTTACCGAGATGTTATTATATGTTGTTGTGCTATTCAAATAGGTTGTCGTGGTATTTTATATGATGTCATGATTTTTTAGTACATTGATGAAATGTTATTATATGTTGTTATGCTATGTGAATAAGTTACCATAGTGTTTTATATGATGTTTTGATGATGAGTAGGTTATTGTGATGCTTCTATATGTTGTTATGCTATTATTAGTCTATTTTCATGTTGGGTTAGTTGGTTGGATTGGGGTTGCTTAATGTCGGGTTAGGTTGCTTGGTACCGGGTTAGGTTTGCTTTGTGTCAGGCTGTGTTGTTCTATGTTGGTTTGGGTTGGTCATGCCTAGGATGTTTCTAGTCGAGCTATGTTGTTTGGACCTCGACTTCAAGGTTTAAAAACTCACCCTATATCTTTTGGAGGTCGACAACAACGGTTTTTACCTTGGCTGAGCTGTATGATTGGTTGTTGAGTTATGTTTGAACATGATTATGTTGTTGGTTGTTGGTTAAGTTGCTGATGTGATGTGGATCGTCGTTTCAGTTGGTACTGGAAGACACATTTGCTTCCATATTGTTTTAACTTTGTTTATGATGATTAAATAAAGTTTTATTTTAGCTTACTGTTTAGTGATGATATCAAATGTTGTATTTATTTAAGTTAATGGATGTTTAATAAATTGCAAGTAGCATCCTGAAAGGGGTGTTACAACAAGAGTTTTTGGAGTTCACCTTCAAACACAAGGGTTTGATCAACAAAATCGTGATTTGGCATTCGAAAATTAACAAAGAGGAAAAACTTTAACTTTTGGACTTCGTATTGGGGAAGATGCGTAAGTTCATTCTTTCGTATTTTTTGGGAATAGAAGGTGGGATTGGGGTTATAGGGTTTCAGCATGGATGATTTTTCATTATTGTAAATTATGTGATTAACTGGTTATTTAATTTGCAAATCATTGTTATAGTCTGATGACATCTAAGAGTAAAGGATATGGTTTTACGTAGATGAGCATTAGTTCAAGAATGTTGCAAACATGTGGGTCATCTTCACAATTACCATTAAAAGTTTGTGCGTAGAGGGAAATATTGTTTTTGTTGAAGGCAACTACTTTGAAGAGCAAATGAAGATCATTTTGGAGATGTAGAAATTGAACAATAAGTCAAAAAAATGAACTAGTTATATTGATGGTTTGTAACTTTTATTGCAGACCAATTCACATTGGAACTACTTTGAATGGGTTCATGAAGCAAAATCTGAAATTAAAGTTACCGTATGATGAATCATTATTTTCTCCTATTCACTTAGCTTTTTGTACCAAATTTAATTAGTGAATTACGGTTAACTATCCATTATTTTCTCAATTTTGCTATTTGGGCTTAATTTGATCAGTAATTCATATTTTAAGTAATTTGAATTATCTAAGCTTAATTAGTCTCATTAATATTTTCAAGACAATTTTGGAATTATATTTTGGACTTTAAGAGGGCTGCCACGTCATCTATCATTGTCCATCTCAATGTTATATTTTAATTTCGTTTGTAATTTCGTTTTATTTTGTTTTTGTAATTTTTATGTTAAACTTGGACTTTGGGTCCATTTTTAGAATTAGGGAGAGGCCTATTTTTAGGGGTAGAATTGGCTTGCCTAGGGCTTAGAGCCCATGCAGCCACACTTAACTTTAGCTTCTAAAAAACATAGAGGAGCTCATTTTTTTCTCCCTTGGAGGTGAACAATGCCGCTTAGGTTCTTTGTTTTCTCTCTTTCAATTTGTCTTTCGTTTTGTTGTTTCGTTTTGCTTTGTATTTTGCAGACCTTAATCAATGAATGAATCACACTTTCTGTTCTTCTCTATTTTGCTTTTCTTTTTAATGGAAGCTTAATTTTGTTGGGTTGGTGACTAAGGAAATTGCATTGTTTACTTGAGATTATTGCTCTATCATTATGATTTTGCTCTTCTTTCCTCTACATGATGCTTAATCTATTATGTGCTTGCAATTAGGTACACGCTTAGTGATCTGAATTGTGTCTAATCTCCGTTTAGTTTATTAGAGTCATAGTTGCTTAATTTGTGGTGGCGCAGAAGTGATTAAACATGTGCATTGCGTTTGCTTAATTCGCTGTTATGAAAACCGTTTTAGTCTTTGCTTAGTTGATTAATTCGTGTTGGATTAGGGGTGAGTGGAGCAGTTGATTTATTGTAAATTTGGGATTGGAAGCATTGTAGTTGAACTAGTAACCAACTTGTCCTTAATTAGTGTTTTAATTTATGTTTTGTTGTGTTAATTTTAGTTCACACATTCTGCTGAAAAAAAAACCCTCACTACGTGTTTGATCCTTTGACGGAACCAAATTTGGTCTTTGAGAGACGACCTAGGAGTCATTGCCTAGTATACTGCACTTTAATTGCACATTTAATTTGAGTCGAGTACGACACTGTACACACAAAAACTAAAGAAAATAAAGTTTGTTTTTAAAAGGAAAAAGTTCTATTGAGAAATTACAAAAATAGAGAAAAGTTGGAAAAATTATGCTACTTTTGTTTGCTATAGCATGGGCATAAACAATTTTCATTTTTGTTATGTTTTTCTTAAATATTAATTTTAATTAGTATTGTAATATTGATTAGTGCAAAGTAATATGATAGTTTTTGCTTGTACCAACTATTGTAAAATGTTGATACTTTAGTTTATTGGTTATTCCCAGAACAATGTGTTGTAAAACGTTAGTGATGTTATGTTATATGAATTAAACATATAAAAAGTTTTTTTCAAATTTATGTATCGGAACACTCCATTTAATTGAGGTAGCGATGAGAGGTTGCCAAGATAAGTTGAGAGGTTGGGGGTTAGGAAGACATGTTGAGAGGTCTGGAATACATGTTGAGAGATTGACAAGACATGTTGAGAGGTTAGTGGGAATTTCATATGGCCTTATGTAATTTCATTGTCTTTTTTAAGTTATACAAGTGGTCTGTAGCAACATTCAATTTAATACAATATCTTGGTAAGGTATCCCACAAGTGGTCCATAACAACATTATATTGAATAATGTTTTCCTTACAACCTTAGCATTGAATACAATAAAATATAGTGCATCATACAAGTAGTCCTTAACGACATTCAATTAAATACAATATTTTGAACCATACAAGAGTACCATGACAAAAAAATGGTCTACCATAACTGTACCCACTAGTAATATGTTTCATAAGTGGCAAACAAAAGATTTTTCCAAATTTAAATAAAAGGAATTACAAAAAGCATCTACTCCATCAAATATCATATGGGGTGCCCCAGTTGTGTTGTTATTAGCTTGAGATCCTAAAACTTGTGCAATCGTGCTTCTTATGCATCTTGTTGTTGTTGTTGTTGTTGTTGTTGTTGGTTCATTACTTAGTACAACTATATGTGTGGATCTCCATCTTCTAACAGACTTTTGGTTTGATGGTTTTGTAGAGTTGCTACATCCACTCCTAGTTGCAGTTGCTACATTTGACCTGTTGCCATCCTTAATCACTACTCACATCTAAAGGCAAATCATCATTAATGTATTCTTCATTTATTTCATGCACTCGAACTTCTTCATTAGTCACAATTGACCCTTCATCAATATTTGTTTTATTCCTTACTATTTTTTTTTCAACCTTTTCCACCTAACCAATACGGGATGAATATTTTCGCAAGGTGAATCATCTAGAACCCTTTCACTGGCCATCCTAAAGTCATTATCATCATTTACAATCCTTTCTTCTTCATTGTCATCAAGTTTATCTATAACTGATCCTTCTTCTTCCTCCTCATCCTTAGCAATTCCACCTTTTTCAGACCCATTGACATTTTCTTCATGCAAATTCACCTCTTCTTCAGGCCCATTCACCTCTTCTTTAGGCACATTCAGTTGTTCTCCATTCACATTTACCTATACTTCAGGTGCATTCAATTCTTCTTCAGACACATTCAACTTTTCTTCCCTAACATCTTCATTCATCTCTTCTTCTACAACCTCTTCTTATCTTGCCTCTTAACCCATCACTTCTTCCACTCCACCAATACCAATAAAGTTAATTACTTTAACTTGACCAAAAAAATGTTGAACATATATATCAATTTCTTTGTTATTAACCTCAGCATAATTAACTAAGTATATTGTTTCCCTATCATCACTCAATAGTCTTATATTGTTGTATAATGTTTGTTTTGAGCCATTCCACCAAAGTTTTATATTGCATACATATTTGAACTCTTTAACTATTCCCAATGTTTCAAAGTATGATCATCGATCATGATTGATTTCTTTAACTACGTGTATTTCCCCACCAATGTATTTTAGTCTCCTCTTCTTTTTTACTTGTCCATATGCCGAAAAGCGACATCAAATCCCATTTCAAAACCTATACTGTAAATCATGACTCAAAATCAAACAACGATAACATTAAACACAGTCAACATTGCACAAAAAATAAAATCAATTTACAAACTAACCTCACTTGGACAAAACGCGATTTCGTTGATTAAACCCTTGCTTTTTAATGCAAACTCTAGAAATTACAGCTCTTCTCATCTTTGTTAATTCTAACAGAAATCCCCTAGGTCTTCTTCTCTTTGTTAATTCTAACATAAATGTCTTGAGAAAGCTAAACCCTAATTTCATTTTATTTTGAAACCTTAAGAATGCAACTATCAACTATTTTATTTTCTAATTGTAACAAGTGTCTTAAACAAGTTAGGACGTCACACACCGTTTTTCGCGTAAAAAAAACTAATGATTTTGGTAATAAAACATTAAATCGGTGACTTTATGAAAAAAGAGAAACATAGATAGAACAAAATTTGAAACAAAAAACGAAAACAAAAAACATGTGATAATTTTGAAAAAAAATATAATTAATCCTAAATAAATTAAATAGTTAAGAAAGATAATAAAAGTTGTTAAATAAAAGACGAGTTTTTTAAATGAAACATAAACAAATAACAAAAAAAATGTGAAAATGAATTTTATACATTACTTAATATATTAAGAATGATATAGTAATTTAACTTAAAAATAAAGATATAAGTTAAGTATCCAGTCATCCTCATATTATTCACATTTTATATGTTTTGTTTTGTTCGTGTAAATGAATTTATTTATTAGTCTTGTGAAGAGAAAGGAGAGACACGCTATATTAAGTTTTGTATCTTAACAAAGAAGGAAAAAATCATATAAGAGAGCACACGTATATTAAGTGTGAAATAAGCCTAGTAAGCAAACGCAACTAGAATTTTGGACAAGACAACTGGCTTCTTATCTTGCTTTTATATTTATTTTACTTTTGAGAGAAAAAAAGTATTTTTTTGATGAATTATATTTTTGGTGTCTCTCTTTAATTTTTGTGACAATCATCTCCCCATCAGCAATTTAATCTGAGAAGCAATACATTGTTTTAAAAATTTAAATTAACTTATCTGCAAATGATTTAAAAAAAAATAGGCATAATTAAACTAATAATGAGTTAGTTTAGTTCAATTATAAAACTTAATTAGGATTTAGGAAAGGAAAATAGAAACAGCGTAATTACAGGAGAACTAAACGACGGGCTGAACGGGAAAATCGGACAAGAAGAAGCAATAATTTCGGCTTCTGTAGCCAAACCAAACGCTCCCTTAGGGCCCACAAGCGTTTTCATAACACGATAAATACCACCACCCTCTTTTCATTCTTTCATCGCAGAATAAAAATACTCACTGCACCTTCAACACTTGGTTTTTCGTTCTCTTTCTTTCTGCACTTTCTGTAGCCATGGCATCTCAAGCATTCTCCGTCAATTTCTTCCTCGCTGCTCTCATCGCAGCGCTTTTCTTCGCCGTGGCCACCGCTGAAGAATTGTCTCCGGCCCCGGCACCGGGACCTGATGCCGGAGCAGGCGCTTCCGTGTCAAGCTCGATGGCCGTGATTGGAGCGTCGGTTGTGGTTTCAATGTTCGCGATATTGAAGCAGTGAGTTTATTGGAACGGTGATCTGATTGCGATTGTGTGTTATGGAAAGAGAGAAAGAGTTTATGATATGATGTAAACTGAACCATTCAATGTAGGTGTCGGTGAGATGTAAGAGGGATTTCTAATTCCTTTTATCTTTCATTCATTTTTTTCATTCATGAATTAATATACATTTATTAATCTTTTATAATTCATTATTCTGCTCTTCATTTTTATATTTATTTTGTTAGCTAACTTTGCTGTTCTAAATTTTCTTTCTTCTGGATAAGAATTGAAATGGATTTGGGCATCATCTCCATCAGAAATAAAGCAGAAAAGGGATAGAGGAATCTAGTTGGAAGCTTTTATGAAAAAAATAGGTGTTCAAAATTTATTACTAGGTAATTAATTTTAGTTTTACACCAAACTTTTTTTTCTGTATCATATTTCCAAACAGTTTATCTCATCTTCAGTCTTTTGAAAGGGGAAAATTAGTAAAATGAGTTTAATTGCTGAAATTCTAATATATAACAAAAATAATTGATTATATTAAATATTATTTTAATCTATTAAAGTTGGGTAATAGATTAGTTTTGTTAGTTAATACAATTAAAGAAGTGTTTGATAGTTTTTAATTTTAACAATTGCCTTATTCAAAAGAAAATTACCATTAATATATAATTAATTTGAAGTATTTAGTAAAGATTTCAAAATTTATATAAAAAAATACATTAACTTTTTTAGTTAACACGCGTCCCAATTAATAAAAAATTAAACACATATTCAAATTAATTATAGTAATTATTAACGGGATTAAGATCTATAGGTAAATTTAATGAAAATTGTAATTTAATGAAAATAATCCAATTTGTTTATTAGCTCAAAATTTAACCAGAAGGTGTAATTTTAGAAAAGATTAATGAAACTTTTTAAATGGTTTTAAGGGAAAACTGAAAATATTTTTAAAAAAATATCTGATTTATTGTTTTTCTATCTAGAATGTTTTTCATTTACTTGTGATATTAAAAATCTAGCCTCTAATTATGTTAAAAATCTTACGAATTATCTTACATACTATTAGATATTGATTTGAAAAAAAGATTTTTGAAAATACTATTTGTCTCTGGTTTTAAGTGCTCAATCATGTTGAGACAAAATCTCTTAGAGAAAGACTGATTTATTTATAGTATCTCTGGTTTTGAAGTTTAATAAACAACATTAAATGAAATAATCTTGAGTAATTAAATGGAAAGAACATATATATATATATCATGCAAAGAATAAAATTTCAATCTCAAGTACTTATAAAACAGAGTCTGAACACTAGATAACGAACAATCACTAGTGCAAAAATAGCGTTTAACATTACGCGTTCAACGTCCAATCATCGAATAACCAACTGAAATATGATTAGTGACATTTTTGTAAATAAATGCAATTATTAGACGTCATTTAAAATTGTAATTCGGCGTCCATTTGTTATATCGGGTAAATTTTGCGAAAATGCGTAGTGCGAAGGTGAAAATGTATTTACGTATTTGATACGCTGTCGTTGAAGCTATCAAATTAATACTACTTTTCAAGACAACTTTAGTATTGCCAAGTAGTATTCAAGAAAGTAGATATGCTTAAAGTATACTTGAGTCGTCTCCCAATGAATACGAAATTGCTTTTCAATATTTGACTCTTATGAATGCTATGTAATGCTTTATAAAGGTGAGAAACTATGCTAATGAAGTTAATGTTGAAAGAATGTTTGATGAACAAATAGGAAACCTAGAAACAATTATGATGAAATAAGCTAATTTCACTACTTTTCTAAGACAAATTCATCATCAGTTATTCACAGATCATTGTTCACTATATTATTGCTCAAGTGTCAAATTAATTAAAGTACATTCTTAATTAATTTGAGGGCGATCATGTAGTTAACCAAAGAAGATTCTCAATCAAATGCAAAACCTTTCTATCATTCACAATGAATTCAACTTAAGTACATTCTCAATCAAATCCTATTGTGTTTAATCATGTTTATTCTTAAATCTCCTAACCAAATTAAAAGCTAATTAATCAAAGTAAATTCTCAATTAATTATAGTTGAAATTATTACCACCAATCAAAGTACATTCTCAATAAATAACAAAAACCCATTTAATCATATGAAAGTTCCTAAATTTAATCAAAGTAGATTCTCAATCAAACCTAGAAACCCTTGAACTCATATGATTAATATGCATGTAGATTCAAACACCTTATGATGCAAAAATAATTACTTTTAATATGATTGAGAGATAAAAGACATATAAGAAGAATAACTCAAATCAATAATAAAAAAGAAACAATTGCATTAATTCAACTTAACCTCAGAATCCATTATGAAATTACAGTGGAATAGCCCTAGGAGCTTAGCTCTCCATGAATAGAGTGAAACACATGATGAAATAAAAGTGAGAGGAGTGGTGGATGCTTGCTTCCAGTAGAGGAATCTGAGAATGAATGAAGTGTGCCTCCCCAAAATTAGGGTTTACCAAATTGGGGGAACAAAAGCTTGCCCCTGTTCCAACTCTGAAGGAAGAATGCTTCTCTGCTTTTTGCACCAGGTTTTCCGAATGAAGATCGCTCGATTTGGAAGCGCATTGTTCCTGCGATTCTGGATGGCGCTTTTCGTCTCTCACGGTCGCGATTTGCTTTAGGGATTCTGAACTAAGATTTGTGCGACTTGATTTCTCTGGTTGCAGGTTTGTTGCGCGAGGAGGACAAAGGTTGAATCGCGATTGCTTGCGATTTGCATGGTGGTGTTGCTACAGTGTAAAGCTCGTGTCAATGGAGGCCTTCGCGATTTGGATTTTGGATTCTAGGAATGATTGACAGGTCCGGTGAGATGCGAAGATGATGGGGGAGTGTCGCGATTCTAATGGTGATGGTTGTGAATACTCACGACGGCGGCTTGCGCGAGCTCGTGGTGGTTTTGTGAGGATGGTGATGGTGGCACGACATAAGGGAGAAGACGCTTTGGTGATGGTAGCCTAGCGGCAGCGTGCGGGTGGTGGTTGTGGTGGTCTAGTGAAGGTTGCGGTGAAGGTTGTCGACGAGGATGGTTGGGCGACGCCTAGGGTTTCATGGTGACAACATAAGGATTTGGGAATTAGGGTTTCTGAGGAGAAGGCATAGCTGACGTGGCATCATCTGGGTGGTTTGATCTATTAGTGAAGGATTTAGACACATGGCAGAATCTGAGAGTATCTGACTAGGTAATGGTAGGAAGGGTGTGTATAGGGATTTAGGAGGGTGCAAGGGAAAAAATTGACTGTTGGGCCTGGTGAAGAAAAGAGGGGTGTATGAAGGGAATTTTAGGAGGTGCAAGAGTAAAGATTACATGTTTGTCCCATTTGTATATTATTTTCCACAAAAAATCTGATTTTAGGCCTTAATTTGTAATTTAGGACGAATAAAGCTTTAATTTTAGCTGCACAAATAAATATTATAACATCCAAGAATAATTTATGCACTAAAACTCACTTTTTCTGTCTCTTTAATTCCCAAACACAATAAATCCAATGGCAACAAATTCACTTTAAATAAATCATTTATGCACATGAATCTTATCAAAATTTTTAATTTTAATGCATAAATGTGGGCATAAATATGCACTCATCAGTATTACGTCGAATTCTGTAGAATTAGACGTCCAAAGGATATAAAACGTCGAATGCTCGAACGGTAGACGTTAAAATGTTAGTGAATTCAATAAAAATTAGAGCGCGAGATTGAAAATTCATTCACTTTATCTTAACGTGATACCTTCTTCTCTGCTCAAACTTTTTTGGAGCGAAGTTTGACGATCATCACATGTAATCTTTCTTTCATTTGTTACAAATGCATGTTAATTAACTACTTTATGATTTTCGTTTGTTTTGACTGATTATTTTTGTGTTCTTGTCCTTCATAGACGCATTCTGCTCTCTCTCTCACTAGTGACAACACTTTATTTCAATGAACCCACCTTTTGAAAGTTTGTTTTCGTTTTCGTTTTGAAGAACTTATTTGTTGAACTTGTTTGTTGTTGTTTTTTTGTTGAACTTGTTTGTTATTATTGTTTAGTTGAACCTGATTGTTGTTGTTGTTTGATTGAACTTGTTTGTTGTTTGTTATTGTCGTTTATTATTATTGTTTGTTGTTGATACTACACTACATGTTCATAGTTCATGCTTTACAAAATACCAAAAACTGAAATTTGTTTTTTTTTTGCTTTTTAGGTCTTGTAGAGTTGTAAAAAAGGATCACAATTAATTAAAAAAACAAAAAAAAATGATTAACATCGAATATTGACAAAATTTGATGTTAATACTGTGAACGTCAAATTGTTATATGTTCGACGTCAAGTTAACCTCTCTCGATATGACGTCAACCTCAAATTCGACGTGAAAGGCCAAAAAACACTGATGTTATACGATCTTTTTGCACTAGTGAATATAAAATCATCTAAGTATTCATCAAATGAACCATCTAGATGCCCACTTAACCAGAGAAAGAAGCCAGAGAGAAAAACATCCAAAGATTATAAACATCTAAGCGCCAAGCCAAATTAGAGTAAAAATCAAAGGTTACATCTAAGGGTACACGAGGTGTTTAAATATTAAATAACGAAAGAGATAATCTAAAATGACATGACATATTCTTGAGGAAAAGTTTCTGATAAACAGGAGAAGGCTACGTACACTTGTCAAGACACTATGCTTAAAAATATATATACATTTACAAAGTGATGCGTATAAAAATGCCTAAGTAAATCTTGTAAAGCAATAAGTGCAAAAATCTATCAAGCGAAACATGCTTTACAACAGGTATCATCTAAAGGACATATACGCAAAACAAAATGATATATTCTTAAGTCTTAAGGATGACACTTTGAGGAAAGATGTAATTCCAAAGCTTGTCGTCTTACAAATAATTAGTTCTACAAGGAGAAAGAGCTAAAACAAAAACATTGTCTAATGAATATAAGCTCTGAACAATAAAAACATGATCTCAAAATTATAATGGATGAAAAATGTCTTACAAATGATATCATCTGATGAAAAACGCGCAAATCCTTATGTATCAAATTATCCTTCATTTATAAATGTTTAACGCTTCACAACGAATAACAATATGTCTTATTCTGTCTAATATTATCTGAATATTGTGATCAACTGATATATTTATTGACACGATGTATGTTAAGATGTCTTGAACACATAGTGCAAGATAATGTTCATAAACGATCAAAACATTTAATGTCGTTTAATGCATGTATTGTAAAAGTGCTATTTGCTTTTATGTTTTGTTCTCATTTAATGTGCATATAAAAATTACACTATGGGTTAATCATAACAACTGCATACGTGGACAAAGATGTTAAGAGAAGAAAAGAACATTCTAGAAATGATCTAAGTATAAACTTATACTATGACATGTCGTACAAGCCGCACTTCAATTGAGATAAGATAAAACATTGTACTTCTACATGACAAGACAAGTGAGTGTGATCATATATATATAAAAAAACTTAGAAGCCTCTCTAGTGGAAAAATGACATTTTATGACGTACAAAAATGATATATTATGACGTAGTTATAGTAAATTTGTGCATTTTATGACGTAACAGAAATTTACGTTACAATAGCTTGAACATATTATGACGTAGTTTTTGAAATCAGTCATAATATGCGTAGTTTATTATGACAAATTTTCATTTGTCCATTATAATATGGCGAAAGATATTATGACATAAATGTGTTTATACGTTATAATATGTAATGTATTATAACGTAGATATTTTTACCGATCATAATATGCTGAATTCAGAATCAACATATTATGACGTACATTGTTTAGTACGTGATAATATATGCTTTTTTAAAAAAAATGATTATTACAATTGACATCCAATGAAATTATAATCATATTCCTGTATTATCATCTCATCCAATCAATTTATAATCAATATAACTCCACAAATGTCAACTCTACATCCAACGATTATCTCTTCAAAAGGTTATATAAAGAAGAGAGAAGATTGTAAGAAGATAGAATATTGACGAAAGAATGAAAATAGAGTAGGAAAAGAATGAATCATGATGCCTAAGATGGGATGGGAGAAAGGAGGAAGAAAAAGAAAAGAAAAAGAGGTTGAAGCAGTTGAGGTTGAAATGGATTGAAGTTGAGGTATATTGAAAAGAAGAAAAGAAAGGAAAGAAAGCATAAATTGAATATTCATTCTATTGTTCATTAAGCCTATACACATCGTTTAATGCTCTTCCATCCATAAGGAATGGAGAAGAGAAGGAGTAATCATATGAAAATTGGTTGAATATTCAACGTAGCTACTGGTTAAAACTTGCATAGTTTATAGCTCTTCAATCAAAGGACAATAACTTCATTAAAGACAAGCAAAGAGAGAAATAGCCAATATTCGTCCTAATGCTCTTCACGCTTATATCGTCTGATGCTCAATATCTTCTAAGAGAAAAATTCTTGTAAAGAGAGAAACACTTTCAAGTTTCAGATTGTATTGTATTTTGAACACATATTCTCTTACTGAGAGTCATTCATATGTACCTTGTAGAAAATCCATTTATGGATTTGTTGTAAGTTTTACAAAGAACTCAAATATTGTTTTCTTTAGCTAAAGTTGAGTTGAACGTCTAAACAATTGTGTAGAATTAAATTTTGGAAAGGCTAAAGTTGGTCTAGTCAGGTTGACTAGGAAACCAGGAGAGATGCTAATACTCGTTGTGACTAGGAGTAGTGAAAATACTTGGTGAGATCCTAGAGAGGAAAAACCCGTGTAATCTTGGAAAAGATTAGTGAAACCCCATAAGAGTTCTTAAGCGAGAATTGGATGTAGCTTAGGTTGCGCAAACTGGTATAAAAATATATAATTTACTGTTTCTCTATCTAGAACATTTTCCATTTACTTGTAATATTAAAAACCTAGCATCTAATCAACCTAAAACTCTTGCACATTATCTGTACAAAATATTATACGTTGATTTGCAAAATGATTATTGAAAACACTATTCACCCACTCTAGTGTTTTCCTTGTAATTTCGTATAAAATATATATATATATATATATATATATATATATATATATATATATATATATACTTTAAAAAAATTCCTTCAATTCTCCTATTAATAAAATTGATAAGTGGTAAAATAAAACTATTATAGTTAAGAAATTGTCTCAAAATATGATAAGTTAATCAATTTAAAACAATTCTCTAATTAAATAATAATAATGTTTTAAAGACAAAGATATATATATATATATATATATATATATATATATATATATATATTCCTCAATATTTTCTATTTTATCTTAATTTTTATTTAAGACCTTGTTTAATCCTAATCTGTTTTGAGAATAAGATATTGTCCAAAATTATTATTTGAGTTTTAAATCTTATGTTTTTCAACGTAAAGATAATAAAATAAAATGAAAAATATTTTAAATTTAGAAGTACAAGTTCTTAACTTTGGTTTTAGGATATGCAGATTAATATTTTATCTGTATTCATCGAAAATATATTTTGGATGAAACAAAGTTGTTTATAATTAAACATTTTATCTATTCAATATATATAGATAAAAAGAAGTATAACATTAACGATATATTATGAAGTTCACTTGTCATAACTTTAAAATAACTATCGTTTTAAAGTTTTAATTCACTATAACTAAATCAATTCAAATAAACTGTTTTATATAAGAATTACATTTTAAACCAAATAAATCATCAAAATATTGATCAATATATATATATATATATATATATATATATATATATATATATATATATATATATATGTAATCTTTCAAGGGAAAAATATTTTTAGTATAAATTTTAATTAAACACAAACTAAAACATATTTTAGTAAAAATATTTTATTGAGTTTTGGATCTTAACTGTTTTAACTATATAAAAGATTATCATTTCAACCTTTCAGTTTTAAAAGATAATTATTCTTTCAAAAAGAGATATTTTAAATGATATTTATCAAACATATAAACCTATAGAATTATATTTTTGAATTTCAAATATTATCTCTACTAC
The DNA here is from genome assembly GCA_027742785.1 of Vigna reflexopilosa. NCBI lineage: Eukaryota > Viridiplantae > Streptophyta > Magnoliopsida > Fabales > Fabaceae > Vigna > Vigna reflexopilosa. Next base: position 13,813,706 of record CM050924.1, read on the forward strand.
ATAGAAAAAAAAATCATTTCAACTTTTAAGATAAAAAGATAAAAAAAATATTTTGAAAAGATATTTATAATATGGTTAGATAATATAATATCTCTCTTTATCAATCTTATAAATCTATAAATACATGTATAACCATTGTTTATTCATCCTCAAAAATCTTAGCAAAATTTGAAGTTAATTGTTTTTCTCTCTATTTTTCTCCTTATGGCTTTCAGTGCAAACACAATCTTCTTGTTCACATTGCTTGTTGTCATTGTTGTTCCTACCACTTCACAGTCATGCAATTTATACAGGTTATTAAACATTATATTTTATCATGGAAACAACCGTTTTACTTTTTCTATTAGTGTTGTGTATAGATTCATTATTGATCTAAGTTTATTATTAGATTAGCTATTAGCATTTGATATGACATTCATAATATAAGTATTTCATATGTTTGTCATTTGTTGAATCATGTATTATCGTTTATATGATAATAATTGTTTATTTATATGTATGTATATACGTGATATGTGATTATCTCTTAATTATAAAATTATTTTTATTTAATTAAGTTTTAGTATTTTACGTTGTATTGCAATTTCATCTAATTGAATTAGATATATGAATAAAGGTGGTTCAGGTTTGGAAACAAAAATTTATGAATAGCTTCCATTCAAAAGATAATAGTTTTTTACACATTTATTGTTGTCATTATTGTCCTTACCATTTCATATTGCTACAACTTATACAGGGTTTGAAAAAAACACATTTATTCTGTTACTGTTATTTTTGTCTATATTTGGTTGAAAAGTATGCTTTTAAAATGTATAACTACATTATCTTTTTTAAATTATAAATTTAAATTTTATAAAATTTGAATTGATTCTCATTTAAAACACAATTTTTTTTTCTTGTTGACATTTTTAGTAGCTACCATTGTTCATAACATCTCACAATCGTGCAACTCATACAGGTTTTCAAAAAACATAAACTATGCATCTTGTCAGGATCTTCCTGTTCTTGAATCCTCGTTGCATTGGAACTATCATCCTACGTCAGGTGTTGTTGATGTTGCATTCAACAAGGCTAACGCAAAGGATTCAACATGGGTTGCATGGGCCATCAATCCTACCTCAAAGGGTATGTTGGGTTCACAATCACTTGTTGCAGTTCATAAATCAAATGGCATCATCAGAGCATACACATCTCCAATAACTAGTTATGCGACAATGTTACAAGAGGGTAATCTCAGTTTTTCAGTTTATAGCCTTTCTGCTTCATACACAAATGGTCGCATCATCATTGTTGCAAGTTTTCAACTTCCATCCAATAAGACTGTGGTGAACCATGCATGGCAAGAGGGTGTGGTTTCCGATGATGGCACCCTTAGACCTCACTCTTTCTCACCCTCTAACCTTCAATCCTATGGAACCATTGATTTCATATCTAGCAAGGTTTCTAAAGCCACTAAAGATGTGAACTCACGAAACATGTTGAGAAATGTAAGAAATAATTTTTATTTTCATATTTACACATTTTATGTTAGAGTGTATTTTGAGCTTGTGATTTATGCAGGTTCATGGAATTTTGAATACTGTGAGTTGGGGAATAATGATGCCAATTGGAGTGATTTTGGGTCGTTACTTGAAGGTGTTTGATGGTTTGGGAGGAACTTGGTTTCACTTACATCGAGCATGTCAATCATTGGCCTTTTTGATCGCCATTGCTGGGTTTGCGAGTGGTCTGTATATTGGAAATCACTATGGAGTTCATCATGCTCCTCATCGATGCATTGGAATCACTCTAATGTGTCTTGCATCTACACAAGTTTGTGTTGCTGTGTTTTTAAGGCCTAAAAAAAATCATAAGTACAAATTATTTTGGAACATTTTTCATTATATAGTTGGTTACACAACTATTGCCTTGTCCATATGGAATGTGTTAAAAGGTTTTGACATTTTGGATGCTCACAATAGATGGAAGAAGTATTATTTAGGCATAATCATATCATTGGCTGTCATTGCTGTCATTTTGGAGGTGATAACATGGATTTGGGTTTCCCACAAGAAAAGGACTAAAAACTCACAAATCCACGTTACGATTGGTCAACAACAACCATAAATTATACCATTGTTTACTTTTCATGTCTTTTTTTTTCTTACATTTAAAAGCTTCAATATACTGTAAAATACTATTTCTTTCATTAATGAATTTGTCATGTTATTAAATCCAAGCTTTTTTTTTGTCTTTTTTTGTCTTTTTCTACTTCTAAGGGTTTCTCTATGATATTGAATTCTCTAAAGTTTATGATAAGAGTCAAATCACTTTCTACTATTTTATTTTTTGAATTACCATATGTTATCTCTGGTAATATATCTAACCTTTTTTTTGTTAAGTTTCACTATGCTATATTTACACTTATTACAAAATGAAGCATATAAAATGTTTTTATTTTCTTTTTTAATATATACACATGATTATCTGTTGATAAATTGATAACGATTTTTTTTTAAATATGGAGGATATACATGTAGGTATTCAGTTATAACAATATTAATAAAGTTTTTGTGTTTAAAAAATTTTCAAACTTCATTGAATTTAAAAGGATTTTAAGTTATAAAATGGTCATGTCATTGGTTGATTTACCTTTATTAATTAAATTATTATTATTTTTTGCATATTTTTATTATTATTTTTACTCATTTTAATTATCATCATTATTTTCCCCTTTTTACTTATTTGAATAATGTCATCCTATTTTCCCTTTTTCTAATTACCAATGCGTTTTTTTACATGAGTTTAAATTATTTTCTATATTTTTGTAAAATTTAAGATATTAAATTCAAATTATATGTATTTAACTAATATTAATTGTAAAAAAATATAAATATTTACAACTAGTATTCAGTAAATAATATGATATAATATCGTATATATGAGTAATTTTTGTGATGAATTGATGTAGACTTAATTTAGAATCGATACAAGATTATACACATCCTAATTTTTAGTTAGGTGTATGTTAGTCTATCTTAATTAAGGTTGTTTTTGTGAAGATATCATTTTTCTTAGAGTTATGTAAGAAAACTAAAAGATTAAATAAATATCTATATTTTAGGTTTAATTTTAAAAATTATAAATATATAAACAAAGTGAAACATCCTATTTAATAGTATAAACTATTAAACAAAACATTATAAATTTTGATAATGCATAGTTATTAAAAATCGTTCAAAAATACTAATATAGTTATCCAAAGTAATAATTAGACTTAGTTATATGTACAAGGTAATCGAAAAACTAAACAAAAGTTTTTCAAAAGATAAATGATAGCTATATAAATGACTAGTTAAAAAGAATCATAAATGATCACTCATCAAAGGCATGTCAGCAAGTAACTTATCTTGTGCTCATACCAATAACTGATCATTGCAAATATAAACAACATGGAAGAGAAAAGAAGGTAGCGTAAGTTATTCTTCAAATGAAATCTCCATATAACAATTTAAAACATATAACATATTAACTCAACATATATAAAATCTCATATTTCTTATGAACATACATACATATGACTTTAGACTCAATTATTGGGATACATTCTTTGAATTGCCGCTCAGTTGAACGAATGGCATTCAATGCAATTCTTCTTGCAAAATGACTCGCTCAATGAGACCATTCCGCCGCTTAGCGAGTTGGGATTAAAATGGTTTTAGACTTGTAGTAGAAAGTGGTACTCAATTGGCCCCTACCACCGCTCAATGTCAGACCATTCACAAAATGGTTACTTGGCGAGAAAAAGTGGTCATTAGAGGTCTGGAGCTAAAATTCTTCCAGACTTGTAATGCCAATCAGTCTCGGTCATTGGCATATTAGAAAGAAACCACTTCAAATCTACGATTTGGGAAACCAGAAACTTGTTTAGATGATCGAATTGGTATTATTGACTTAGTGCTTGATTCAAATATAGTTCTTAATAACATAATGAACACCAACTTGATAAAATGGACAAATTCTCATGTTTCTCAATCATCATAACCAACACTCAATTTGTCCTATTAGTCTCTATATGATTCTTTTTTGATCAATGATAATAATGATATGGTCTGATCATGTTTGGGATGTTTCTATGTGTACATAATGCATCCTGTGAGTTTGGAAGTGTTGAGATGTGTTAAAGCTATTTGAGCAGTTTGGTCAGGTAAGGGAAGCTAGCCTATTGTTGTGATTTTGACTGTATATTGAAAGTGATATTATATGTTAATGGTGTGAAGTAATTAATGTTATAGCCTAGTAATGATTTATGTTAAACGAGTGTTGTTATATGTTGTTGTGAATGAGATGAATTTTATTTTGATAGGAAAATCAAATGAGAAGATTCTAAGTTGAGAAATTGGCTTAATTGGTACCATTTAAAGATTGCTTTGCATTTGTTTTGGACCTAAAGGAAGACGTAGAGGTACCAATTAGAGTCAAGTGATCAAACTAGATTTTCCCCATTCATTAATTATATGGTTTCTATCATGGTGGTAGGCGACAGTAGAGGACGTTAGGCGCTAGTTAAATTTTCCAAGTGTAGGAGTATTTCCGCCCCAAGGCATTCGACATGAGATGGCACCCACCACTTTGACAGTAAGCCTTTTATTTAGTTGTCGTTGGCTGAGCCTTTGCTTCGCTGGGCAAAACCAAAGTCAATGAAGTCACTAACTTTGTGTCGTTAGGTGTTATCTTGTGTCTTTGGGCACTAGTATGAAAATCTCATCCAGAGGTATTTTAAGGGCCTTAGCGCTAGGTGCAAGAGTGGCCCATTGGACACCAAGCCCCTTGAGAGCAAGTACTAAGCGCGCTTGTGATGTTGTTGGATGTCATTTGTGTTCTACATATTTTGTTAACCTTTTCTCATGCTTGTATGATATAAATGGTTATCTTAATTATGTATTTGGTTCGTAAGGATAAAAAATGGTATGAATGGACGAGTTTCAGGATATTTCCAAGGAGAGAGTCTAATTGAATGTGTGATTCACTAGAATGTGCTTTAAGGTAAGGACTATTTCATTTTGTTGAGTTATCCTAAACTCTAATAATCATTTATACTCATGTAGAGGAGAATGATTAAGTGGTGAGAATCGTAAGACTCCTATCAGAATAACTATTCCAAGATTCTTATGATTGTGTCAAGAACTAACCTTGTGTGTAGTAGCTCAAAAGAGTAGTGTATTACCATCACAAGTGCATGATTTTATAAGTCTAACTTAAGTACACTTATTCGGATAAGTTAAGGGTAGAAGAGGATAATTGTATGTATGATCTTGTTTGATGGTTGTAACTATATCTCATGTGTAAATTACATGACCTGGTATATTGTCATTATATCTATATCTCTTTTTCAGGTAGTGTACCTTGTTACGTGTTTTGTTGGTTGTTGTGTTTTGTCTTCTTATTTTTGTAGTGATCACCTTTGTGGTGTGAGCAAAGGATGATACAAGAGTGGATGCATCAGTGGATGTTGAGGATCTTGAAGTTTGATCCCTCAAGATAAATAGTATTTTGGAAAAACTCTCTAGTTTAGTAGTTTCCTTGTATATATTATGTTAATATGGTTATTTTGTTTTGGACATTTTTGTAAATATTATTTATATTCTAAATAAATATGTTATTATCTATTAAGTATGAAATCTCTTTTTTAGTATTAAATGAGATATTACACGGGTATCCATGGATACCCGTATGTTTTAAAAAAATTGCAGAAATTTTTTAAATATTTAATAAGATTTTTGTTGTGGGTTTGATACTAGGTAGACAATATCTATGTTTGACTCTACCTGTTGTCATTCTTAAGAGCATATAGGATACTAACATGGACACACATGATAATATCATTTGCTACTTCAATAAATCTTTAATGTCGTATAGTCAAGATGATTACTTTCATTCATTAATAAAATTTAGAGATAAAAATGATTAAAAATTTGAAAAAGAGAAAATTTAATTTTTGTCTCAAAAGTTAATCAAACTAAAATAATTCTACAACTAATGATATTGTTATTTCAATATATATATATATATATATATATATATATATATATATATTTGTTTCGGTAGGGTTAAGATTCCTAACTCAAAGCATTCAAAGTTGTCCACTCCATCATCCATTTGCGCTATTCTCTCTCTTCTCCTTGTCCTAGGTGCGTGAGAGGGCAAGACACCCGACGATCAAGTCAATTATTCACTCAATAAATTCTATAATAAGAATGAGTAATGATAGTTAAACTACTTGCCTTTTTCATATATTTATAAATATTATATTGAGCTTACCATTAGGTCTGACTCATTTACTACCATGACATTATTCCTATTAATTGTCAATCAATGACAATTATTCTCATTAACTGCTCATTAGTAGCTATTATTGCTCAGATTAATTGTCATTATTGGCTATTCCAAATCGGTCGGTCATTTTCTTGTGGGAGGATCGACCGATCCTTGGCTGACCGATGGTCATACAATACAATATTCTTTCCTCAATTTATTCTCTTTGTTAATTTTTATTTAAAGTATTGTTTCCTTATCTGTTTTGAGAATAAGATATTGTCACAGATTATTTTTTGAGTTTTAAATCTTATGTTTTGAAAGGTAAAGATAATAAAATAAAAATATGAAAGAAAAATATAATTAGAAGTAAGTTCTTAACTCTGGTTTTAAGATATGCATGAGAATAATATTTTATCAGTATAATATATTTTGGATAAAACAAAGTTGTTTATAACTAAATATTTTATCTATTCAATATTTATAGAAAAAAAGATAAAAGTATAACATTTAATATATATTATCAAGTTCATTTATGGTAATCTTAAAATAACTATCGATTTAAAGTTTTAATTCACAACAATTTAATCAATACAAATAAACTATTTTACATAGATTATATATATATATATATATATATATATATATATATATATATATATATATATATATATATATATATATATATATGTATATGGGGTTTACTAACGTGCGTACGCCTGTTTTTCAGTTGGTACATTTTGGCAATGTGTACCGGATTTTAGTAGACAAAAATATCCTTATATATCATGTATTCCAAGTTTTAAGGTTAAGGGTATTTTAATAATTTTCATTCTCAAAACTAAAAAAAAAAAAAGAAACCCCCCAAACCCTTACTCACCTCTCTCATTCCTCTCAACCCTTTCTCTTTCCTCTTTCTCACTCCAATCTTTTCTCTGTCATCCCTACGGTAGCCTCAATTGAAAAAATAAAAAACACTTGGTGTTAAACAATCTTACAAAAAAATGATTTTATAATGAGTTTTCATCTTATAATTTTTGTCTTATCTAATTTTATCCAATTTTCACAAGCATAAAGGAATTGGTAATTGACCTGGAAAAAATTCAGAAATACTCGCTGTTAAACAATTTCTTACAAAAAATGATTTTATAATGAGTTTTTATTTTATAATTTTTATCTTATCTAATTTTATCTAGTTTTCACAAGCATAATGACATCAAAGGAATTGGTAATTGGCCTGGAAAAAAATCAGAAACACTCAGTTGTTAAACAATTTCTTACAAAAAAAATGACTTTATAATGAGTTTTCATTTTATAATTTTTGTCGTATATAATTTTATCTAATTTTCACAAGCATAATGACATCAGAAAGAATTGGTAATTCGCTTGGAGGGTTTTTTTAGAGATGATGATTCAACAAATACAGATGATGAAATTAGAGAGGTTAGTGAAGATGGTGAAATTGAAGAGATCTTGAATGAACCTTTGCCTTGAAGGTGAATATGTCAATGACTCAACTCTTTACAAAGGAAATTTTTTTAAAGACATGTGTTTCTGATTTTTTTCAATTGGGGCTACAGTAGGGATGACAGAGAAAAGGTTGGAGTGAGAGAGATGAAAGAGAAAGGATTGAGAGGAATGAGAGAGGTGAGTAAGGGTTTGGGGGGTTTCTTTTTTTTTTAAGTTTTGAAAATAAAAATTATTAAAATACCCTTAACCTTAAAACTTGGAATCCATAATATATAAGGATATTTTTGTCTACTAAAATCCGGTACACATTGCTAAAATGTACCAACTGAAAAACAGGCGTACGCGCGTTAGCAAACCCCTATATATATATATATATATATATATATATATATATATATATATATATATATATATATTACGACTAATATTAGTTAAATACATATATCTAAGTTTGAATTCGGCGCCTTACATTTCAAATACTAATTATTGAGATATATTCTTAACGTCAACACTAATTAACTACATATATAATTTCAATTCAAGCCTTTATTTAACATGTAGAAACTATAAAGTAATTTAAATTCACAGAAAAAAAAGTAATGTCAATGAGAAAAAAAGGGGTAAATAGGAGGACATTATTCAAATGAGTAAAAAAAAGATAATAATAATGAGAATTAATGAGTTAACAAAATAATACAAAAAAGTAAAAAAATAAAATAAAAAACAGGAATAAATAATTTAATTCTTTAACCCAACCAATATAACAAATTTATACTTAAAATAAAATGCTTTTCAGCTAAATGAAGGAGAAAAAATCTTAAACAAACAAAACATATTGGTGTGATTCTAGTAACCTATGTTTTATAATTAAGTCTCTTAATTTATGAATAGATAACAAAGTATATATCATAAAAACAAACGTGTTATATACTTTCTTTTTTAACTAAAAGATTTTTATATTTCTTTTAATTAGGTTTAATTACTTATTTGATCTTTATTTTTGTCTAAAAATGTCAAGTTCTTTTAGTTTTTTTTAGTCTCAATTTGATTCTATTTTGTGAAAATTGATACAATTTGATTATCATTTTTGAAAAATTATGCAATTTAGTTTTTGTCATTAAATTTTTTGACGCTAGAATTATACATTACATAACCAAAACATTTATTAATAACTTCAATTTTGATGAAAAATCTTTTATCAATTTTAAGAAATTTAACGAAAATATCAATTACATCAATTTTTAACAAATCAGGACCAATCATCCATTTTCACAAGGCAATAGTTGTGTAACCAATTACATAATGAAACTGAATCCAAAATATTTTGTACTTTGTGATCCTTCTTAGGCCCAAAAAACACAACACAAATTTGTGCAGATGCAAGACACATTAGAATGATTCCAACGCATCGAAGAGGAGCATGATGAACCCATAAGGATTTTCAATATAAAAACCAATTCCAAACCCAACAATGGCGATAAAAAAGGCCAATGATTAGCATGCTCGATGCAAGTGAAACCAAGTGTATCCCAAACCGTCAAACACCTTCAAGTGACAGCCCATCATTACTCCAATAAGCATCATTATTCCATGCCTGCATAATTCACAAGCTCAAAACACCCTTCAACTTAAAATGGGTAAATATGAAAATACAAATTATTTCTTACGTTTCTCAACACGGTTCATGAGTTCATATCTTTAGTGCCTTTAGAAACCTTGCTAGGTATGAAACCAATGGTTCCATAGGATGGAAGTTGAATACTTGTAAATATGATGATGCACCATTTGTGTATGAAGCTGAAAGGCTATAAACTGAAAAACTGAGACTACTCTCTTATAGCATTGTAGCATAATTGGTTATCGACGATGTGTATGCTCTAATTGTGACATTTGATGTATGAACTGCAACGAACGCTTGTGACCCTAACATGCCATTTAATGTAGGATTGATGACCCATGCAACCCAACTTGAATAATTTGCATTGACTTTGTTGAATGTAACATCGACTACACCTGATGAAGGATGATAACATCGCATAGGATCCTAGGTTCCATAGGATCATAGATTATAGAGTGAGAAAGAGCGAGGCCTAAGGGCGCCATCGTCAGAAACCATGGTTCACCACAGTCTTGTTGGATGAGAGTTGAATACTTGTAAATATGATTATGCAACCATTTGTGTATGAAGTAGAAAGGCCATAAACTGAAAAACAGATATTACTCTCTTGTAACATTGTCGCATAATTGGTTATCGATGATGTGTATGCTCTAATGGTGACATTTGATATATGAACTGCAATGAATGCTTATGAACACAACGTACCATTTAATGTAGGATTGATGACCCATGCAGCCCAACTTGAATATTTTGCATTGGCTTTATTGAATGCAACATCGACTACACTTGATGAAGGATGATAATTTCAATGCAACGAGAATTCAAGAACAGACAAATCCTCACAAGCTATATAGTTGATGTTCTTTGAAAACTTGTATGATTTCTATGATTGTGAGATGCTAGTAAGAATTCTTGCAGCTAAACATGTTAACAAACAAGAATAATATATTTTCAATTGAATTCATAACGAAAGAGAAGAAAGTAGAGAAAAATAATCAATTATATTGAGCTCAACCTTCTCTTCTTCTTTCTTCTCTTGCTTGTCTCTTGCTTTGCTCAATGCTCTTTTTCTTTTTCTTTAAACTTTTTCCAACAACCCCAAACTTGAACCATTCTCATGTACCATACATACATACTCTACTCAACTGAAGGCAAAGATTTCAAAAGTTTTTCACATTAAGCTCAAGGTTGAAAGTGTTGAAATAGAATGGCTTTGTTTCAATACCAAGAGAGGGGAGGGGGGGGGGGGGTAAATTGGTGAAACACAAAAATCAGAGTCTTTTAAAAATCTTTTTCACAAACGGATGATCGTTCACAAGTTTCTTGAATTGCAAGGAATAAGATTTTTAAGTGCAGCGGAAATAGTTGACTACGTCAAAAGTAAAGTCGACTTTGAAAATTAAAAGTGTAGGGATAGAGAATTTAAACACGGGTTTTTATACTGGTTTGGCCAAACTGCCTACATCCAGTGTCCTTCAAATCCCAGGAAGCAAATGCAATATAATGATCAAGGTTCTTACAACAAAGCTTTTATAGCGACCTCCACGTCAAAATATAAAACACCTTTCTAACCCTCTAATCAAAATATAGGCATATACAAACAATGAACAACAACAAGATGTCCCCTCTCCTGCAGTCTTTAATCACTTTGAACAATCCTCAAAGTCTAGAACGCTGCCCTGTAGTCAAAACAGGGCAGCCACAATCTTCACAAGATTGAGAGAAGAAGTTGATCCCGTATTAAACACCTCAAGTGCAGGTTGATCAATCAGTCAATGCGCATAGATTCTTGCTCGTCAAGCAATCACCATAGAATGAACACCTCGGTCTTTTTTGATGGATTCTTGGAGCTTTAGCACGTTCTACCAGAGGTCAATAATTTGAAACAATTCAATCAAAACGTTAGATTCACAAAAGTCTCTACAGAAATCAAATTCGCGTCTATATATAGTTTTTTTACAAAACCGATGCTCCTAAGTCGACTATGCTACTAATAGAGTCGATTATACTTAAACAGTTATAACAGTTAGTAGTAGTCAAACCAACTTAATTGATTTCGCATTTAATACAGTTGACTCACAATCAATGCTTAGTCACAGATATAAAATATAACTGTTAAACATCACAAGCATTAATAAGTTTTGAAAACATAACTAACTAAATCGAGTAGCTTGCGCATACAGTCGACTTTGTAACACTTCAATGCAGTTTTGAAAAACTTTCTTTCCAAAAATACTCACATCACACTTTGAAAAAGTTTTTGCAAAGCTTGAGTTTTAATCGACTTACTTCATAGTGAAGTCGACTTAAAACTGTTGTTTTACCATATATTATAAGCTCAACAAAAGTGCATGTGATTTTCCTTTTCTAAAACATATGTCATGCAGTCACAGATAAGATCTCATGTAAAACATAGTGAATTGCAGCAATGACAGAATCAACATAAACATGTTCTCAAATAATCATAAACATGAAAGCTATGAACATGTAACACATTTAACAACACATGTTATTAATTATGTTGTCATCATCAAAAACCAGAAGTTCTTTGAGATTATAAGGTTTGGCTAAACCAGTGCTCCCCTTATCAACAATCTCAACACAAAGGATAAAACAAATTTAAAAATTTTTAAGTTAAAATTTTGGCATTGGCTTACAAGGGATAAGAACAGATTGCCTTGATCATTTGTAACAAGCAAGCAAATAGTTCAACAGAAAAGCTCAGGCAAAATCAACTGTGATTCCAAAGCAATAACATTCAACAACAAAAAACTCTAGAGCCCAACCTCTCACAGGTTAATTCAAGTTCCACAATTTGATAAACATCACGCCAAGCACATTAATCATAACATAAACCATGCATCTATCTTAAACAACTATGAGAAACCACCATCTGTGCTTAAAATCTAAAGCAATCAATATCTCAACATCACTCACAAGTCAATAAGGCAAACACAAGATAATCTTACTTCTCATAATCAAACAATTTATCACTTCACACCAAACCATTGCAGACACTATCCATTTAACCAAGTACATCGCTCGATTAAAAACAAAATAAACAAAGTTCAAACAAGCATAAAAATAAAGAAACATCCTGATCTAGCAACATTCATCAAGAGATGCTGTCATTTAAATCCTCCTCATCCTCTATTGTCATCTGAATCATCCTCTTCATCATCATCCTCATCCTCATCATCCTCATCATCCTTATCATCCTCATCCTCATCCATTTCTATGGCTCTAGACATGCCACCTCCTCCACTAGCTTGGGCCTGGTCCCAAGGCCATGCAACTTCAACTCGAAAATCGTCTAGAGACATAAACTAGCGCTCAAGGAATGCAGAAGTCATACTCCTCAATAATGTCTGCTGACCTCTGTATAATGCATAAAACCTAGCATTTACTAATGCCATATGCATATCTCCCATATGAAAATGATCTGGCTAGGCAGATTGAGATCTCCTATGGGCCCTAAGAGGCTTGAGGTGGTGGTACTGGCAACCCTTCTTCATCCAGTATGCAGTACTGGGTATAATAAGAAGCATTTATCTCCTTCCTAGGCCTCTTAAATGGAGGAACAAATGTATTAACCTCTGCTAGCTCATAGAGATGCGTAATAAGAGAAGGGTGCCCTAAAGGAGACTTACTGCTTGGAGCGTGAGCACATTGTTTAATTTCATTTGAAATTACTTGGACCACATTAATGTTCAACCCTCTTAGGACGCAGTAGACAAAAATGGCCCTTTGTGTTGTGATGTCTGACACATGAGAATAGGGCTGAATGTTAGCATGAGTGAATGCCATCCAATATTTAGCTAAGGGCGTGAGGAATGTCCCCTTGATGTGAATAGGCACATCCTGCCTATTCTTCTAAAAGTGTCCTCCTTGAACACAAAATGTTCGCTCCACTTCAGCAAAGTTAACGTCTTCCTCTAGCAAAGAAGCAAACTGACACTAGCTATCATTTCTTGGTCATTCAGTAGCCAAAAATATGTTAATTGTGTCAGCATCATACGAGATCCTCTTGCCCCTAACATAGCTCGTGTACCTCATTTCTCCTTCACCACCATAACACCTTGCATTTGCATAGAACCCTTTCACCAACACAATGCTAGTTGGTGCGGGGTAAGAAGCCAATTGCTCCCATTGCCTTCTGCTCAATTCTATCTCAAACTGAGGAGTTATGAGAGGTATCAGACCATCTTTTCTCTCCATTAATAATCTATGGTTTTGCATTGCCTCAAAGTTTCTTTCATGCATGTGGGAGAGAAACTTGTTAGAATAAAACTGTTCTTTTATTTTTCTTCCTTTCTCAGTTTGTGCAGTTGTGGTTTTAACACGCTTTGAACCAGATGAAGAGGCCATATCTGCACAACAAATGTACCGAAAAGCATAACACTAATGAGTAACCCAAATAATAGTTCAATCAAACACATACTCATCAGGCATAACCCATTCTATTTCACATGCCAAGCACAATTCCTACACCAAATACATCATAACAAAGGACATTAAGCATAGGCATCCAAGACTTAAAACACAAATCAAACATTCAAATATCTCCTCTGCCAGTGTTGGGTGCCCCTCACAGAGGGTCCTTAGTGTCACTTGTACACAGTTATACACAACCAAAAAACCAGATTCAACACCCTAACAGACTCGCCTACGCTGAGCACCTCTCAGAGGGACCTCAACGCTGCATCAATACCAAAATAACACCTTAGCTGGCCTATTGCCCAATGCAGATGCTTCCCATAAAAATCAACAATTAATGATCCATCAAGTTCAGTTCAAACACTGATTGCAACCATTATCTACTGCATGTGAATCAAAAATCATCAAAACACAAAGCTTTAGACACAAATGAAAATGCTTACTTGGATGGATAATAGAACTTGAAAGATGCAACTAGAGAATTGAGAAAGTTAGGGCTTTAGTGGATATTAGCAGAAACAACTCGAAACCAACCCCTATTTGATGAATGAAAGTGATTTTTAGTGAATGGAGAAATTAGTGTTGGTGGAAAGGATGAAGGAAAGTTAGATGGAGAGCTAGGGCATAAGTTTGGCCGTCTAGAAGAAGTGTGTGTGAGAATGAGGGACTTGGGTGAGTGTTTTAGGGTTAGGGGGTTTAGTTGGGCTTAAGTGAGCTGAGCCCAAAACGGACCAATATGTGTTGTCAGCGACGCTAGGGCTAAGCGCCCCTCAAAAGGGCGTTGAGCACGACTCGACCATAAGTCCTCCCACCTGATCAGCTATCGCTGAGTGCGCCTCAACAGATGGTCCTCAACGTTCAAACTTTCTAATTCTCCAACTCAAGGTTTCACATTTTACATTTGAAACTCTTAAAACTTTATTCAGCATATCACAAACATTCACCCAAACCAGAACATACCATTGCATACTAGATCACACTAGACACATCAACAACAAACAAAAAACAAAAAACAAAAAATAAAAAATAAGGGTTTAGAAAGTTGGGTTGCCTCCCAGTAAGCGCTTGTTTAACGTCATTAGCTTGACACCATTATGCTCATTTTATATTCTTGATATTGGCGTGCTTCTTTCTTTCATCACACTAACATAATTTCAAGAGCTTCCTAGTCACCACTTTGACTCTCCTAGAATACGGAGCCTCAATCTCAAGAACTCCCTTTGCTTTGATAGCCTTGATAACCCATAAACATGTTCTTGAATTTCACTGGTTTGCTAGGTTTGGGTTCATTATTTTCCAGCATAGAGTCTTGGTGCACTAGTTTCTCTTCATTATCTACACCATCTTCCTTTACTTTTAGAGAAAAACAATTATGACTCCTCTTGACCAAATTAGCAGCTTGATCAGGTACACTAGTCACTGATAGAACTTCATCTGTTAATTTAGAGCTAGTTTGTTTTACTTGAATTGGCTGCACATCGTTAAAGACATTAAAAGTCTCCTCTTCATCTTGATCTTTCAACGTTAAAACTCTACCATCTACATGAATGACAACCTTGGTTGTTTTCATGAATGGTCTTCCAAAGATGAGAGGGATCTCTACATCTTCCCCCATTTTCATCACTACAAAATCCACTGGGAATTTGAGTTGTCAATTTGGATCACAACATCTTCCACTACACCATAAGGATGCTTGATAGACCTATCTGCCATTTACAAGATCATTCTTGTGGGTTTGATCTCCACACCATGAATCTTCTAGTGCATACATAGGGGCATCAGATTGATGCTAGCCCCTAAATCAACTAAAGCCTTCCCTATATCATGATTCCTAATAGTGCAAGGGATGGTGAAACTACCTGGATCTTTGAATTTGGGAGGGAGAGTCTTCTGCATAATGGCACTGCAATTAGCCTGCACTTCAATTGTTTCTTCATCTAGATATTTCTTCTTTTTAGTGAGAAACTATTTCAAGCATTTAGCATAAGCAGGAATTTGTTGCAATGCTTCAGTCAAGGGTATAGTAATCTCCAATTTCTTGAAGGTATCCATGAAACGCTCAAATTGTTTTTCTTTTCCTTTTCTGAATATCTTTTTGGGTAAGGAAGGACCTTCTCAATTAATTATCTTTTTTCTCTCTCGTCCTCTCCTTCTTCTTTTTCCTTTTTCTCCTTTTTTTCGCTCAATTCCTCTTTCTCTCTACTCATCTTTTCTTTCTCAACAACTTCCTTCTCTTTTTTCTCAATTGTTCTCTCTACTAATATCTCACCAGTTATACTCAGGATGGAGTTACATTCCTCCTTAGGGTTAACTTCAGTATTAGCCCCAAAATTATTCTTAGACCTATCCTCCAACTTTTTAACTAGTTGACCAACCTGTATCTCCAAATTTCTAATGGCATCTTCAGCGCTTTTATGATTGGAGATAGGCACTTGCATGAATTGTTGGAGTGTCTCCTTTAGCTTTGCAGTTCTATCAGATAAGGAGGGTTGTGGTTGTCATTGCTGTTGTGGTGGTCTATTGAATTGTCCAGCTTGCCCTTGACCCATGCTTGAGTGAGGTTTAAACCCTTGGTTATTTGTTAACCCTCGGCAAGTGTACCAAATCGTATCAAGTAATAATAAAATGGTAAGGCCAAGTATCATTTCCCAAAGGACTCACGACCTAAACAGTTATGTGATTTGTTGATTATCTTAGACTTGTAACCGAAAACATTATTGTTGAACTATGAAAAATAAACATGAATGCAAAGTTTTGATCAATGGACTTGAAAAACGCAAAAACGGTTGATGTATAATATGAACGATTATGTTGTCGGTGTTTCGATTCATCCTATCCACTCTCATGTATTCAATAATTCATCTTTCTTCATTAATGTTAATGTCACTTTCTAATTTAACTTAAACCCGATGTCTCGATGAAGAAAGCCTACTCCTAATCACTAGTTTACAATGTGTTATCTCCCTAGCAATTATTCATGCATTACATTCGCACAGAAGCTTAAAGGCAACCAATCCTCCTATCCCTATGTCTAGGAAATATTGCTCTTGGGGGAATTTCTTCAGTTCTAGATTTACTTATATGTGTCCATACCAATAACATCAATGATCATGCAATTGGATGAGTTAAACAAAGCATGCATAGAGTATAGAAGAAAAACCCTAACAATTAATGAAAGAAAACATATAGAATATAGAACCAATTCAATACATGAGAGTTTCAAAGGATTACATCAGTTCCCGAACAACAATGAAGGTTTAGTTCACCCGTTTTTGCATCTTTCAAGTCCACTAATCAAAACTTTGCATTCATGTTTATTTTTCATAGTTCAACAACAATATTTTCGGTTATAAGTCTAAGATAATCAACAAATCACATAATTGTTTAGGCCATGAGTCCTTTGGGAAACGATACTTGGTCTTACCATTTTATTATTACTTGATACAATTCGGTACACTTGTCGAGGGTTAACAAGTTTTTGGCGCCGTTATCGGGGATTCAAAATTTGTTTATCAAGTTTTTGGTGCCGTTGCTGGGGACTCGTGGTTTAACTATTCTATTTGTGTGATTATTGATTAACTTTGACTTGAATTTTATCTTTTTATCTTTTTGTTCTTTTTATCATTTTATTTATCTTTTTATCTTTTTATCTTTATCTTGTTATCTTTTTAGTTTATCTTTTCTATCTTTTTGTGCTAACAATTGTTTCTAGGGTTTTGTGTTCTTGTGTATACAGGATATAATTAGGACTAGGTGCAAGAAAACTTCAGAACTTCTTCTTGAAGGATTGGACGAACGTAGAATGAGAAGGAGGATCCAAAATTCTAGAGAATTATTTCCTTCTTCGGAAACACTTCTACAACCTTCACCACAAAGATCCAGCTAGAGCACTGAAGAGATGGCCAAAGAGAACAATGTTAGACGTACTCTGGCGGACTACACCAATGTTGTTGGACCTCATCACTTTAATAGCGTTGCTAGGCCGAGGGTCAATGCTGCAAACATGGAGGTGAAACCGGCGTTGATACAATTGGTAAAAAGCAACCAATTTAATAGGCTATCACATGAAAGTCCATATGAGCATCTAACCACATTCAATGAGATTTGCAACACTGTGAAGATCAATGGTGTGTCGGATGAAGCTATAAAACTTAGTTTGTTTCCTTTCTCATTGGGAGGCAATGCTAAGTTATGGTTGAATTCTTTTCTGGAAGGTAGCTTTATTGAATGGGAAGCCGTGGTTTCAAAGTTCCTAACAAGTACTTCCCACAATCCAAAATCAATAAAGGGAAGCAAGAAATTCTTCTTTTAGACAAGGTATGGAGGAGACACTAGGTCAAGCATGGGATAGATACAAGACCTTGTTGAGAAAGACGCCTACTCATGGCTTTGAAGAAACAACAATAGTCATTCTTTTCCTTGGAGGTTTTGGCTCACAAACCAAGTTGATGCTAGATGCCTCAGTTGGAGGTAATATTAAATGCAAGACTCCAAAGGAAAAGATTGGAGGAGCTAATCTGACTCCTCTAGCAAAGTATTGGATGACATTCTCTCATGCCAACATCCAGTCGTGTTCACATGTCTCAGATATTACTGTTAGCAGGGTGCTTCTTTTGTACTATGTGCTCAGAGGGACGAGCATTAACATTGGCCAAGTCATAGACAATGAGATACAGGTGTGTGCCAACACTATGAACAATAAAGCACC
This sequence comes from Vigna reflexopilosa, assembly GCA_027742785.1. NCBI lineage: Eukaryota > Viridiplantae > Streptophyta > Magnoliopsida > Fabales > Fabaceae > Vigna > Vigna reflexopilosa. The sequence goes on from CM050924.1 coordinate 13,832,233, forward strand.
CTTGGGGAATCCCTCTTTCATTACACACCTATGTGAGCTAGTTGGGGTGAATATCTTTGCACCACCATTTGAGAGGCCTAGGAAAGCTATTGATGAGGCCTATTACAGACAATATTATGGAGGTGATGAGGCAACTCAACCAGTACCACCACGCCATCCTCGTAGAGGGAGAGGACCACCATAGGGTCAGGCATCTACAGAGCCTCAGGAGGCAGAGCCATTTCAGATGAGGGACATGTATATGTCTCTTAGAGATGCTAGATGCAATCCATTCACAGAGGGCGGATGACCACAACTGGGATGATTATTAGGATGTATGATAAACCCCCAGCACATGGTGGACCATGGATGAGTTTCATAATATAGTGGCGTGGCCAGAGGAGCAAGCCCAAGGCAGTAGAGCTGGAGCAGCTAGAGCTTCAGCTATGCATGATAAGGATGATGATGATGAGTTTGAATATGCTGAAGATGATGGAGAGGAGGAAGATTCAGATGACAACATGGGTTGATGAGGAGCTGATAGCATCTACTGATGGACGTTATCACCTCTAGAGTAGGATTTTTTATCTTTTGTTTTGTACTGTTGAACTTATTTGCATGATGTACTCAGTGCGAAACTTTATCTGCTATGATGGTTTTCTTGTGATTTATGCATGATGAGTATTGGTTGATGATGCTTGGATATTGATTGATGTTGAGATTGTGCATTATATGGTGATATATAGGGTTTTGTTCACGAGCTATGTGAACAAATGCATGATGTTGTGGTTGTGATTATGATGCTAAGCAGGATGTGTATGTGGAATGTTGAATGAGCCTATATGTGAGGTTTTGAACTTCAGGGTTTTTGTGAATGAGTGTTAGTACTTTGAAAGCATGAATGACTTTGCCCAAGTTTCTATGGTTGAATCACTTGCTTGTATGTATGATATGATCAAGGCCATTTGTTGGTAATCCTTTATTAGCCAAATGCATGATTTTAGCCCAATAAAAGAGAGAACAATGTGTTCTATCCTTTGGACCCTTAGCTTTGAACATGTTAGAAAACCCTTTTTGAAAATCTTTCCCTTGAGTTGAGTTGAAAATATCCTGTGGTATTGATCAATGTTCAAGTTTGGGGTTGTTCGGAAGTCTAAAAAGGGAATATGAAAATCATTGAGCTAAGCATATGAAAAGCAAAATAAAAAGGAAAGAAAAGAAAGAAAAAGAGAAAGGCTCAATGCAAAAGAAAGTTGGGAAGAAAGGAGAATGCTTGTGTTTAGATGATTCACTTAACTCAAGAATTTTGTGATCCAAAAAAACCAATTTTCTTGTTAGCTCAGCCACATTATAAGCCATAGAAAAGTCCTTGTGATGATACTTGCTTGTGAATGTGTTTGATTGTGGTTAAATGAAAGGCAAAGTTAATTCATGTGACATTGTGATAGTATAGTGAAGGAGTGACCTCTTATGCACTTGTGTGTTTGAGTGAATCATTTGGTGAGGAAAGATTCCATGAGCACATGATTACATCTATGCTTTGTTGATTGATCATTCATGAGAATAGCATTTGTTGGATACTATGTGTCGCAACCGGAATCGCGACGGGACGACGATCCAAAAAAGAAATCTGGTTTTGGAAAAGAGGTTTGGAGTCGCCACCATAGTTTATTCTGGGAAACTACGTAAAAACCATAAAAAAGGATAAGGTATGGTCTACAAGAACCAGATTCTGGGTTCGGGAGTCGGTTACGCGTAGGGAAGGTATTAGCACCCTACAGCGCCTGCCCGAAGGCAGTACCTTTAACTAAATATGCGAATGTGATGTGGTTTTCAAAATGTTTAACTATCCCCTAAATTAAAATTCTAAATAAATAAAATATATTTTTTAGTTTTTTGGGCCCGACAAGGATTGACCTTGCTCCTACGTATTCTCATTCAGAACGAGAAATCAGGGTTACGTAGTTCTTTTTGAAAATGTTTGAGAGATTTGTTTGAGAAATTGATTGAAAGATTTGTTTGAGAAATTGATTGAAAATTCGTTTTGAAATGATTTTGGGATTTTTGGGAAGTGAACCTGACAAGGACTAGCCTTGCTCCTACGTATCTCCAATCTTGATGGAGAATCAAGGATCACGTAGTTTTGGAAGAGAAATTGTTTGTTGTTTGAAAATGTGAATGTTTTATATTTTGGTATTTTTTTTATGTGAGGAGAAAAGTTTTTAGCACAAGGACGATGCGAACGATCACACATGTGCTTAAACCTTTTAAAATATTTTTGTTATTATTTGAGAAAAGAAGAAGAAAAGGTTTTAGCACAAGGACGATGCGTGCGATCACACATGTGCCTAAACCTTTAGAATATTTTATTATTATATCAGAAAAGAAGAAGAAAAGGTTTTAGCACAAGGACGATGCGTGCGATCACACATGTGCCTAAACCTTTTAATGTATTTTTGTTATTATTTGAGAAAAGAAGAAGAAAAGGTTTTAGCACAAGGACGATGCGTGCGATCACACATGTGCCTAGACCTTTAGAATATTTTTATATTTGTATTTTTTTTAGAAGAGAAGAAGAAAAGGTTTTAGCACAAGGACGATGCGTGTGATCACACATGTGCCTAAACCTTTAAATGTATTTCTGTAAATTCTTTTATTTAGGCTATAAATATTGTATTATTAAACCTATATTTTAGGATAAGTAGATATCTAGAATAAATAGATAACATAAAATAAAATAAGATATTAAAAAAAAATAAATAAAAAATAATAATAACAATAATAAAATAAATAAAAAAACAAATCAAATAAGATAAACAAAATAAATGAAATAAAAAACAAATACGTAAATAAAAAATAAAGCAAAAATGGGGGGCCAAATGAGAAAGGGAGTGCCGAACGGTCCAACGAACGGACGTTGGTAAAGGATTCAAAATGACAAGCGTTCGTTAGGGGTGATGGCGAACGGACGTTGGCAAATGAGGCTGAATGACGAGCGCTCTTTGGGGATATGGTAACCAAACGATCCGTCCAAGAAGTGGCCGGACAGACGTTGGAAAAGAGCTGAATGACGAGCGTTCGTTTGGGAGATGACGAACGGACGCTTGGGAAAGGAGGATGAATGACGAACGTTCGTTGGGGAGATGGTAACCAAATGACCCGTCCAAGACGTGGCCGAACGGACGTTGGAAAAAAGGCTGGATGACGAGCGTTCGTTGGGCAAGGAAACCGAATGAGGAGCGTTCGTTGGGCAAGGAACGAACGTTCAAAAATGTGGCTGAAAGACGAGCGCTCGTTGGGTGAGATGACGTACGGACGTTTGAGAAATGGAGGCGAAATAACGAGCGTTCGTTGGGGGAGATGGTCACCAAACGATCCGTCCAAGTCGTGGCCGAACGGACGTTGGAAAAATGGCTGGATGACGAGCGTTCGTTGGGTAAGGAACGAACGTTCAAAAATGTGGCTGAAAGACGAGCGCTCGTTGGGTGAGATGACGTAAGGACATTTGAGAAATGGAGGCCGGTGACAAACGTTCGAAAAAGGATTAATAACGTGCGTTTATTTCTGGGCTTGGCCCACCCGGGTGGTTTCTAACCTAGAATCCCCTAGGGGTTTGGCATCGTCCCTTCCATTCCTCACCCACTCAGATCCAACACTCTCCCATAAGCTCGCTCCCTTAGCTCGCACACTCTCTAGAGGCCCAAGGTCTCTTACTCTCTCCGCAGGCTCACCGCCGCCTATGCCAGCGCCGGCGACCGTCTTCTACCTCTGCGCACTACTACCTTAATCTAGTGTTCTACAACGTGATGGTGAGCCTGAAGGTGGGTGAGTGTGCCTCTTCTTAGATTGGACAAACATGAACGGAAGCGGGGGCTGGTGTTGCGTGGTTGAAGGTGAACGACATGGTGGCCAATTCCCGTTTTGGTTCAGTGAAGATACAGTATGGGCTTGTGTGTGGGTGCTGGGAATTGGTCATTGTTTTCTTTTTTTTTTTTTTTGCTGTGGCCTTGTGCAATGCAGGTTGAGGATGGTGGTGTTATGCGTGAGTTGGGATGGAGGTTCCGTGATAGTGGTGTATGGGTTGGGGTCTCTTCTTGAGTTGAATTTCTGAAGATGAAGGAGTATGTGGTTGTATGTGATGGTTATGGCAAACGAATATTGTTGAAGTGAATATGGTTGATGATTCGGGGAGGGGACCCAATATTGAGGTTTGGTCGTGTGGTATCAGGCGTTGGAGATGAAAAGGGATGAAAATGATGGTGTTGGCCGTGAGGTGTTTGATGAATGAAGAGTAAAACGATGGGTGTTCCCATTAACCGTGGGCGTGGTTTGGGTTGTTGGGAATGGACGGAGGAGGGTGACGGTGATGTTCGATAACATAATGGATGCATACAGATACCCAGGGTATTCAACAACATTCATATGCAAACTTAGCAACAACGTGACAGAGACATGTTCAAGGTCAATTAACCAAACTCAGTAAAACATAGAGTGGAAGGCATTACTTACCTCTTGAAGCTTGGTTTACTCTTTGCTAGCCTCGTGCGTCCAACCTCGTCCTCCTCCTCCTGGTTGGCTTTCGTTTTCAATAAGGTGCTCCTTCCTCAGTTCTCGGAGTGATGTCTCTTGGAAAAATAACGGATCCTCCTCCCTAGTTCCTTGTACCTCTCCTCCTTATGAATAATGTCTCTTCTTCCTCCTTTCCAGTAAGGTGTCCTCTCCTTTTTTTGCTGAGTGTTTTATTTTTTTTTTCTTGGTGAATCGTGGAAGCTCTCACTAGGAATCAATGAAGATTTTCCGAAGGCTCTCTACTCTTTTCTCTTTTTTACTCTCTTTTTTGTGTATCCCCTTTTATCTTCTCTTCTCCATTGCTTTTTGCAAATTGCCAATCCCTCTGCTGTGCCTCCTGCCAAACCAAATCGCGCCTCTGCTCTTCCCCAAACTTGCCTTGTCCTTGCCTGCCACAAAACCAGTTTGTCTCCTCGCAGCAGGAAACCATTTTCCTCCACTGTGTCCCCTCCTTTTTGCCAATTTGTCCTTTTCTCATTTTTTTTATTCATTTCGTTTTTTTAATTTAATTTAATTTTAAAACCTGTTAACTAATAATAATTTTTTAATTATAAACAAAATGAAAAGATAAAATTTAATTAAAATTAAAATAAATCAAAAAAATAAGAAATAAAAATAAATAAAAATAAATAAAAAAATAAGAATTAAAATTTAAACGAAGAATTAAAAGAAAATAAAAATATAAATAAATATTAAATAAATAAATAAATAAAAGGAAAAAAAAGTAAAATAAATAAAAGAGATAGAATAAAAACAAAATAAGCAATAAAGAAAAAGGGTAATAAAAATAATAAGATAAAATAAATAGAACTAAACAAGGAAATAGGTAAATGAATAATAAAAAGGTTAAATATGTGGCAACCAAAATGCAATAAAACTATAAAAATAATCTGGACGAAATTGGGTATTGACACTATGTGATTATGTGAACACTAAAGCATGTGTGCATCTTGACTGAATTCTTTATGTTGAGCTGATTTGAGTAATTACTTATCTTGAAAGAAGGAGTTTTGAATGTGGTGAACCATTGTAGTTATAGAAATTAATTTATTACACAATTAATGTAGTTGATTCACAATTAATGCTTGGTCAAACATATTTAAAAATATAGTCATTAGACACTTTAAGACAAGCATTAACAGAATTCCAAAACATAACAAACTTAGTCGAATGGCTTGCGCACATAGTCGATTTTGTAACAGTTAAAAACATAGTTTTGAAAAACTTTATCTTCAAAATTTCTCACAACACACTTTGAAAAAGTTTGTGGAAAGCCACGAGTTTTAATCAACTTATTTCATAATCAAGTCGACTTAAAACTGTTGTTTTGCTACAGAATTTAAGTTCAACTAAAGTGCATGTGGTTTTCCTTTTCCAAAACAATTTTCATGCAATCACAAATAAAATCTCACATATATAACATAGTGAATTGCAATGATCAATACAACACAAACATGTTCTCATATAATCATAATCATGAAAGTAATGAACATGCAACACATAAACACATGTGTTATTAATTATGTGTTGTCATCATAAAAAACCAGAAGCTCTGAGATTGTAGGTTCAGCTAAACCAGTGCTCCCCCTATCAACAATCTCAACAGATTTGATATTACCTCCAATTGAGGCATCCGACATCAATTTAGTCTGTGAACTCAATCCTCCAAGGAAAAGAATGGCCACCGTGGGTTCATCAAAGCCATGTGTGGGCGCCTTCCGCAATAAAACCTTTGAATCTATCCCACGCTTGACCTAGAGTTTCATCCATGCCCTGTCTAAAAGAAGAAATTTCCTACATGCCTTTGTTGACCTTAGACTGAGGAAAATATTTGTTCAGGAACTTAACCACCACATCTTCCCACTCAGTAAAGTTATTCTCTTGGAAAGAATTAAGTCACATCTTAGGATTGCCTCCTAAAGAGAAAGGGAAGAAACTAAGTCTAATAGCCTCATCTGGCACACCATTAATCTTCACTGTATTGCATATTTCATTGAAAGTGGTTAGATGTTCATATGGATTTTCATGAGTTAATCCATTGAATTGGTTGCTCTTCACCAATTGAATGAGAGCAGGCTTCATATCCATGCTTGCGGCATTAACCCTTGGCCTTGCAATGCTATTAAAATGAAGAGGACCGGTGATTGTTGCGTAATCTACCAGGGTATGTCTACCATTCTGATTGTTAGTCATATCTCCTGTCTCCTGATCAGATAATGAAAAAGGCTGTTGAAGAGTCTCAGGAGAAGGAAAAAGTTCTCTGGAAATCCTTTTCTTCCTTCTTCTTCTACTATTTTCCAGACCTGTAAGAAGAGGTTCAGATAGTTTTGTGCTCCTATTATGAACTTTGTCCTGCATACACTAAAGAATACCACACTAGAGCACCAAATTAGCCCAAACAAATAAAAATAAAAAATAAAATAAAGATTAAAGAAAAAGTCTAAACAAACTAAGAATCACACAAAAGTATAGTATGATCACGAGTCCTCAACAATGACGCCAAAAACTTGTTAACACATTGGCAAGTGTACCAAATCGTATCAAGTAATATAAATTGGTAAGACCAAGTATTGTTTCCCAAGAGACTCGCGTTTACTTACCAGTTGTGTAATACCTTAATTAATCAAGACTTAAGAGCTATTTTGTTGGTGTTTAAATGCAAATGCAACAAAAGTAAATATGAATGCAAATTGATCAATTGAGGCTTGACACAAGAATGAATAGATGAGATTGATAATATGAGATGATGATGTTGTTGGGGTTATATTTCACCTACTTCACTCTCATGCATATTAGAATTGATCTTCTTCATTGGAATGTTAATGTCAATTTCTAAATTACTTAGACCCCGATGTCTCGGCGTAAAAGCCTAGTCTTGATTATTAGACAACAATCCCTTGAAAACCTTAACAATAAATTATGTATTAAGAAAAGAAGCTTAAGACAATCAAATGTCCTATCCCTATCCCTAGGCAATATTCCCTTTGGGTGAAATCCTCCGGATCATGATTCATAAGATATTTCCCAATACTCAAATAAATCAAACATCAAGTCATGAGTGGCCAAAACATAACAAGCATTAAGAATAGGAGAAAATCACTAACATTCAATGAAAGAAGCATAAAATGTTTAAACCATATTCAAATACATTACACTTTAGAGGTTACATCATCCCCAACAACAAATGAGTTTAGTTCTCCATTGTCATGGAGAACCTTGGCTTACAATGGAAGAATGAATGAATTGAAACCCTAGAAAGTGAGAAGGAAAGTTCCCGCATGCCCAATCTCCCTCCAAAGGGTCGAAATCAGCTTTTCTATGCTTTAGCCGTCCAAACATGTGAACCCTAGAGTGTGGAAGCCTTTTAAATAGATCAACATTGGATCATGGGCCAACATCGCTAGCGCTCAGCGCCCCAACTAAAGGCGCCCAGGCGTGACTACGAAGAGACTGGCCCTCAGCGTCTTAAATGAGGGCAACCTGGTGTCGTACGGTGTGGCTTGTTGGCGCTCCGCGCCCCTAAAGGCGGCACCCAGGCGTGCTTACGAGGAGGGTGGCGCTCAGCGCCCCAAATGGGGCAACCAGGCGCCCTTGCGAGACTTTTGACGCTGAGGGCAACCAAGTGCCCTACGGTCCTTCTTCAGCCTTCTTTCAGTCTTCTTTCCCTATGCTTATGTTGTCCCTCCTGGGTTCTAACTCCTTGACACTTTTGCTCCTCTTTCAATCATACCAATAATCTACAAAATTGAGGGAATTAGTGATCAAATTCTTAAAGTATAACCTTTCTTCACTTAGTTACCAAATTCAACTAAAACAAGAGTTTAAGCAAGCTTCAAAGTCAAAAAGGGTTATTTTAGTATCAAAATAGCATCACAAATAACGGGAAATTCAACCGTTATCAGTCACGACTGCGACTACGGCTTCTACTGTGTCCTCGTCTCCGTTCGGCCTTTTCATAAGACTGTTCGAAATCCCTACGTTGAGATCTTTCTCTGGGAGGACTTCTGCTTTGGGTCCCTTCTTCTTTTACGAATTTCTGTAGATGGCCTCCTCGAATGAGCCTTTCTATTTCATCTTTCAATGTACCACACTTTTCTATGGTGTGCCCCTTATTCAAATGAAACCGGCAGGTTTTTCTTTCGTCAGCGTCTTTAGGAGAGGACCTCTTCCGGAGTGTGAGAAGCTCGGTATTAAGGGCTTCTTCAAGAATTTTTGTCCTGTGTGCATTGAGGGCGGTATAATGATTAAACTTGGGGGACTGACGAAATCCTTCTAAAGAGGGTCCCCGTTACTGTTGAACAATTGTTTCCCTTCCTTCTTGTTGTTTCCCCCAGAAGTTTTTTGCTGCTGTTTTTTCCTTGACTGTCTTATATTCTCAATGCGAATAAACTCTGTCACTCTCTCCTGAAGTTCGTCCATATTTTTAAGCGATCTCACATAAATTTTTTAAGAAATATCCCGCTTTCATGCATCAAGACAAATTGCTAATGATAAAAGTATGGATTATATTATAGATTAAAATCATCAATATTTATTTGATAGCAATAATTAATTAGGTGGAAAGTAATCATATATATATATATACTTTGAGAAACCTGATTGAATCTTTTATTAGTAATGAACCAAATTAAATAAAAACATTTTTTTTACCATATGTATGAGATAAATAACTGAGTATCCTCATAAAAACAAAACACCAGTTAAAAACATTAAGAAGCAACTGAATAAAAAAAACAAGGAATAATAAGAATAATGGAAAATATTTATATAAATATAATAATAGAAACAATAATGAATACAAAAAACCCTCTTATTTCTCACTAACACCTACAATAAATGATTTACTACATAAGAATAATCTCTCTTTCTTTTTCTCTTTTGCAGAAGACATAGATCAACTCATCATAATCATGATTAGTGTAGTAAATATTGTTTACACCAAATCCACCATGGACTCATCAGATAAGCAAGATTCAGTGCTTGAATATGGCGAACATCGAAAGCACAATCGAAGCTCCAATCACGGCCACAGAGCTTGAAACAGATCCAGAAGCTCCGGCATCGGGTCCTGGAGCCGGCGCCGGAGACAGATCTTGAGCGGTGGCGACGGTGAAGAAAAGTGTTGCGACGAGAGCCACGAGGAAGGCGTTGACGGAGAATGCTTGAGATGCCATGACTCGAAAAAGCACAGAGAGAAAGAGAACGAAGAAACAAGAGTTGAAGGTGTTGTGAGGTTTTTGTTTTTATTCCGCGATGGAAGAAAGAAGAGAGGGTAGTGGTATTTATAGGGTTGCGGGAACGCGTGTGGGCCCCACCAAAACGTGGGACAGGTGGATGATGAGGAAGATGTGTGGTGTAAACGAATGGCAGTGAGTTGTAAGAGAAGGTTTCGTTTGTAGGTTTGGTTTGGTTTGGTTTGACAAAAACGCCGACATTCTTGTTTGTTCTCTCATTTTGAGCTTTCCTCGTTGAACCCGTCGTTGTTGTGTCGTCATGTTTGGAATTTTTCTAACTTATTAGCTGAATTGTTAAACAAACTTCACTAGTTAGAATCGGCTGGTACTTTTATGAGTCATGCATAATCCAAAAGGTTATGTAGAAATTTATTATTTTTATAAAATATATTATAGTTTAACTTTGATATGAGTTGTGTTGAAATTAGATAGTATTAAAAACAAATTGTATTAGTCCTTTGTTAATAAAGGAAAGATAGACTATATATAACTTTTGAAAATCTGTGATGTGGATGTACTTTGATTAAATAGTGTATTTTAACAAAGTAAAGCAAATTTTAAAATAAAACAAGCATTAAATTAAAAGGAAAGAAAACTTAAATAAGAACATTTTCAAAGGAGTTTGAAACTTGAATGATCAATCAGAGAGCATGATACATGATATTGGTGAAGAAAATTTTGGAAGAATATATTTATATGATTCTTTTAAGTTCAATTAAGAGAAAAAGTTATATCCATGATGCTTTAACTTTACATTATTGTTAGCAATTTTAAAGTTGTTCAGTTTAAAAGCGAGAAATGGATAAACCGATAAAAGTTTCAAAAATTTTGAATTTGTTGAAGAAGATGCTTCTAAAAAAAATATGTTATGTATTCGTCATTACGAGGCGAATGGAATTCTATGTCCAATGACTTTGGAATACTAAAAGATACATGGATGCCCCCATGATTGTGCATTACATATAGAGAAAGGAGTTTGCTTCAATGAAAACATGTCCAACATGTGATTTATCGTGATTTATCGCGGTTTAAAAAGAAAGTTGATGGAAATAGTGATGATGAAGACAAAGATGATTCACCTACTAAGGTGGGGTGATACTTGCCTATACTACCAAGGTTGAAATTATTCTTTTCCATTAAAGAAGATGTGAAGAACCTGAAATGGCACGATGATGGAAGAAAGTGTTATAGTCTTCTTTGATACCTAGCTAATTCCCTATATAATGGAAGAAAATTGATTAAACATTTCCAAAATTTGGTACAAAGCTAAGAAACTTAAGACTCAGACTTACTACAAATGGTATGAATCTTTATGAAAAATTAAGTGGCAAACATATTTCATGGCCAGTTTTGTTTATGATATTTACAATTTATCTCCTTTGTTGTGCTTGAAGAGAAAATATATGATATTGTCTATGATGATATCGAATCTTAGACAACTTGGAAATAACATTGATGTGTATCTAAAGTCGTGGATCGATGATTTGAAAATGTTGTGGGAGGAAGGTGTCAATGTGTTCAAATCATATTTTCAAGAAACTTTTCATTTGCATGCAATGTTTCGCACTATAAATGATTTTTCAACATATGGAAACTTGAGTGGTTATAGTGCTAAAGGACATTTTGCATGTCTCATTTGTGAAGAAAACACAAGTTATATTCAATTGAAGCATCGTTAGAAAATTATGTATACAAGACATCAAAAATTCATTTCCCGAAATCATCCTTACCGTATAATGATAAAATGTATTTAATGAAAGTCCTGATGATGAAGTTGTGTCGAAACCATGCAACGGTGAATAAGTATATAACCAAGTGAAAAACCTTGGCATTATGTTCGAAAAACATAAAAAAGAAGACCACTAGGAAACACATTTGGAAGAAATGACCAATATTCTTTGACCTTTCATATTGGTGAAAACTTGATGTACGACATTGTATAGATGTGATGCACGTTGAAAAACAGTATGTGATCATGTTGGAAGATGGAAAAAGAACAACAAGATTTGGCTAACGTGAGCGTCCATTCTGAGTTATATCGACAATTAGAAGATGCACCTACCTGCCCCCAACCTGTCACATTCTTTTTAAAAAAGAAAAACAAATTTTTTGTAAGTGTTTAAGTAGTATGAAGGTTCCACAAGTTTACTCTTAAAATATTAGTAACCTTGTTTTTATGCAAGATTTATAGTTAGTTGATTTAAAGTGTCACGATTGTTATTTGCTCATGCAACAACTTTTACCAATAGTTATTCAAACCGCTTCTATTAGAAGTATTCTAATACATTTGAGTATGGTTTTTAATGCCATTTGCAAGAAATTTATTTACTCTCAAGTATTAGATGATTTGGAAAATGAGGCCATAAGACTATTATGTCAATTGGAAATGTATTTTCCACCCTTATTTTTTGATATTATGGTTCGTTTGATAGTTCATATAGTAAGGGACATTTGATTATACGGGCCGATTTTCTTAAGATGAATGTACCCAACTAAGATATGCATGAAGATCTTAAAGGAATAGGTCAAGAATCAATATAGACCAGAATCTTCAATTGTAGAGCGATATATTGTAGAAGAGGCCATTGGATTCTATTCAAGTTATATGCTAAGTAGTGAATCAATGGGAGTTCCTAAGGGTATACATGAAGGTAAAGGTGAAGCTAAGGGTGTTCGAGGAGTGAAGATTGAAAGTGTTAATAGAAAAGAAGTTGACCAAGCTCATTCGTACATCTTAGAAAACATTGTCAATATGATTCCTTACATTTTGCAACACATTAATGAAATCAAGTATGGACATTTAATGTTTTTGAAACTTTATTGAGGCTAGCTCGTGGAGCGAACATCGATGTGATTTAATATGACAACTACTACATAAATAATTATTTTTTTTATTCAAATATGGAAGATGACAATAGTAAAGTTCAAAGTACTGAGGTTATCCTTAATGCTGAGGTTGTACACTTTCTCAGCTCTAAGCACAAAAATCTAATTACATCATCCATGAGTGATTTCGGAATAATATAAGAAATATGGGAAGTTGACTATGTAAGTTTTAGAGTTCAAATTTTTAAGTGTAAATAGGTTGATAACAATTCGGGTGTAGGGACAAATGACCTCAGGTTCACTTTGGTGGATTTTAACAAGATGAGTTATAAAGATGACCTATTTATTATGGCTAGTCAAGCAAGACAAATATTCTACATGACTAATCCAACTAATAAAAAATGATCAGTTGTATTGGAATGAAGAAGCCTGCATGGGAATTACGATGAAGACTCTTAAGACGACATCTTTCTCATCAAGAACCATTCAAGACAAGGTCGATGACGTAGCCGATCACATCCATGTCATTCAAAGTGATAACAATGAAGACATATAACAACAAACAATGCCCTAATAGTTTTTTTTCATTAATGTTACCACATTTACAAATTTTAATTTTTCTGGTTTTAACTTTATAGAGTCAATTAGTTGTATTTTTCTTATCTACATGTACTAACAATGTGTTTTTAGGTATTAAGAGCTCTGGATCAAGAAAGAACGGACATAGTAGATTTGTGCCTTGGTTGTCGGATATCACAACCTAACAAATTGCCATGGAGAGAATGGTGGTTAAGATTGATCCTCGATTAGGTACACCTAAAGGCCTATATGCATAAATGTTTCGTAGTTATTTAGGTATGTTAGCCAAAATGCATGTCTTTATTGTGATTGTGTCTTGGGATGACGTCCCAAAGAAAAAGAAGAACCTCCTATGGCAAGATAGTTTGGAATGTTTACTTAAATTAAATATAGTGTTTAATATGTTTACTTGAAGGATTAACATCTTTTTTTTTAAACAACAAAATTTTGACATTTCAAACATTGAAATTAGGAAGGTGTTATCTCCCATAGTCATCTGAAGGAGGGACCACAAGACAAGACTGACATGTCTTTATGTGTTCGAAGACAAGCAACATGACATCCATGTGGGAAGTACAAAATAATTGAGGAGGAATAGATGCCTTTTCGTGAATTTAGAGAATTTGGGGACTAATACATTTTTTTCTTAAACTTTTTTATAGTCACACGAGGCACTCATTTGTAATTTACAGTTATAAATTTATGTTATGTGTGATAGGAAAAAGGATAGCAACCCAACAAAGACAAAAGTTTAATGATGCACCACACATACTCTCGAAATGTTACTATGCATTATTGAAGAAATGATTGAGAAAGTCTCATGCAAAGGCTTTATGACTTGAGTCCCTTGACCTAGTACTTACACCTGCTAGGTACAAGATGTAAAAGGTTTCTCGGACTAAGTCCGATGACATCACAATCAACTCAATTGATATATGAGAAAATAGTAAGTACAAACCCTAAATCCAAAATCATAGTTCATATGAAGTGTTTTATGATTAAAATTGATTATATGATGCAGGATGAGTTAAGTGAGCAATAGACTCAGGGTTCATTTGTTGGCCATTGTCAGGATTATATACTTAAAATGACCATTAGAAAACTAAAGCACCTAAGTTGTTTTCATGGCGTTGGAGGTGCAATTGGGCTTCGAGACTACTTTGGCCCTCCACAAAGAAGTAGTGAATCCCTTAATAGAGAGGCATTAAGGAAGATAAAGTTGCAAATGGAGGAAGTAATCAACCAATGCATGGTAATTATGGAGCAACACTTCATGAAAAAACTACAACAACAACAATAAATACAAAGAACACTTGAAGAAAAGCTTCAGTCCATGACCCAAGAAAATAATGAAGCTCCAACAAGACACCATGTGAGCACAAAAAGGTTCATGCTCTGCTGTTGATCTTTCTAAATACACTTGTCAATATGAGCTATTGGTTGATGGAGATCCCCTATGCGTAGTGGTCGTAGGACGACAACATGAAGGAGGGAAGACTATTCATAGTGTTCCTCTATTACCTGTTAAGACCTCGTCAAGTGTACCAAATCGTATCAAGTAATAATAAATGGTAAGACCAAGTATCGTTTCCCAAGAGACTCACGACACTAAGCAGTCATATAATTACTTAACTAATTAAGACTTTGAAGAACAATTTAAGGTTTTTTAAATGTAAAAACAAGAAAGTAAATATGAATGCAATTTTGATCAATTGAAGAGAAATGCAAAAGTGAATGATGATGTTTGTACTATGAGATGAAGATGTTGTTGGGGTTTAGATTTCACCTAATCACTCTCATGCATATAAGAATTCTTCTTCTTTATTAAATGTCAATGTCACTTTCTAAATTACTTAGAACTCGATGTCTCGACGAAAGAAGTCTATCCTTAATTACTAGACCACAATGTCTTGCATCCCTAATAGTTAATTTTGCATTACGAACGGAAACTTAAGACAACCAAGCATTCTATCCCTATGTCTAAGCAATAGTTCCCTTGGGAGAAATTCCTCAGTTCTAGGTTTCTAGGTATTTGTCAATAATAAAGAAAATCAAAAATCATGCCATGAATGAGTTAAACATAACAAGCATAGAGCAAAGGAGAATAACCCTAACAATTAATGAAAGAAGCATATATAAATCGGAATCAATTCAAATACATGAGAGTTTAGTGGTTACATCTTCCCTAGCAACAAATGAATTTAGTTCCTCATTATCATGGAGAAACTAGATGTAAAATGGAATGAGAATGAAAGATAAACCCTAAAAACTGAAGAGGAGAGCTTTCGCATCCAATTCTGCCTCTAGAGAGTTGAACAAGTCTGAATTTGTGTCCCTTCTCTCAAAAGATACCCCCTCTAAAACGTGCAAGTCCTTATATAAAGCTGAATTGGACCATGGGCCAACATCGTCAGCACCCAGCGCCCCTACTTAGGGAGGCCAAACGAGCTTGCAAGAGAAGTGGCGCTTAGCTCATTCCCTACTTTCCTTTCATTGAGCTTAACCTTTTCTTTTCTTTCGTTTCTTCTCTTTTTTTTTCTTTTGGTTTTTCTTTTGCTCAATGCTCTTTAAATATTTTCACAGAGTTCTTTCTGGTTTCCCACAACCCCAAACTTGAACCATTCTCCTTTACCACATAAACATACTCTACTCAACTCAAGGCAGGGATTTCAAAAAGGTTTTTCATAATTAGGGTCAAGGTTCAAAGGATAGAACAAACATTGTTCATTATTGGGTTCACATATTAGCATTGACTTATATGGGAGAAGAACAAATGGCCTTAATCATGTGTAACAAGCAAACAAGTGGTTCAATCATAAAAAATCAAGCAAAATCAATCATGCTTCCAAAGCAATAACATTCAATCAATCAAAGACTCTACAGTCCAACCTCTCACAAGTTAACTTCAAGTTCCACAATTTGATAAACATACTGCCCAACATATTAATCACAATTGAAATCATGCATCTTTTTTAAACAATTATGAGCAACCACCATCTATGCTTTCAAGTTAAAGCAATCATTAACTCAACATGAATCATAACACACTCAAATAGACACAAGAATGTTACTTCTCACAATCAAAACAATTTATCACTAAACACCAAACCATTGCAACAACTATCCATTTAGCCAAGTACATAGCTCAAACTAAAAACAAAATCAACAAAGTAAAGAAAATAAAAGAAGAATCATGATCTAGCAGCATCCATCAATAGACGCTATCATCTGAATCCTTTGGTCCCGGACATGCCAATGCTATGAAGTCTGGAAGAAGCATCATCCTAACCTGGAAATACTCATAACACAATCAAATCAAAACCACACAACTAAAGCAACTAAAACGAAAAGCTTATAAAAGTTGGGTTGCCTCCTAGTAAGCGCTTGTTTAACGTCACGAGCCTGACACCATTATACTCAAGGGTCAACCAACTTCATTACTGTGGAAAAACGTTCAACCTCTCCACCTAGATAATGCTTGAGGCATTGTCCGTTAACCACCCAGCTTCTTTGCAGATCATTAGCAACCGGATCCACCAACTCAATTGCTCCATTCGGTTTAACATCCTTAACTGTAAACGGTCCAGACCACTTGGACTTCAACTTCCTAGGGAAAAACTTTAGACGTGAGTTGAATAACAAGACTTGTTGCCCTGGATAAAAAAACCTTCTTTACCAACTTCCTATCATGATAAAATTTTACCTTCTCTTTATAATTCTTGGAAGACTCATAAGCATGTTGTTAAACCCTCGGCAAGTGTAACCGAATCGTATCAAGTAATAAACCTGGTAAGACCAAGTATCGTTCTCCCAAAGGACTCACAGCCTAGACAGTTATGTGATTTATTGATTAGCCAAGATTTGTACAAAAAGTTACTTGAGATTTCAATGCAAACTACTGAAAAGTAAATATGTATGCATGTATTGATCAATGGGCAAGAAGAAACAAAACACATAATTTGAATTATATGGATGAATATGTCATTGGGGTTTATCAATTTCATCCTATCCAATCTCATGTATTAAGGAATTCATCATTCTTTTCATTAATGTTAATGTCACTCTCTAAATTACCTTAAACCCGATGTCTCGGCGAAGAAAGCCTAATCATAATTACTAGTTTACAATGTCTTGTCTCCCTAGCAATTAATCATGCATTTTAGTGAACAGAAGCTTAAAGGCAACCAACCATCATACTCCTATGTCTAGGTTTATACTACTTTTGGGAGAGATTCCCCATATCTAGATTTCCCCGTATGTGTCCATATCAAAAAAATCAATGATCATGACATCGAATGAGTTAAACAATGCATGCTATGAGCAAAGAGGAAAAACCCTAACAATTAATGAAAGAAAGCATGTATCTTATAAAAGATCTTAAAGAACAAATTCCATTACATGAGAGTTTCTAAGGATTTACGTTGATTCCCCAACAACAAAATAAGTTTAGTTCACCATATTCATGGTGAAACTAGATGAAATACATTGAAAGATAGAAAGATAGAACCCTAGGAAGTTGAGAAAGAAGCCTTAGCATCCAAAATCCTCCTCCAAAGGGTGAAAGAGTGTGTTTCTGCTTCATCCCAGCCAAAGATGACTGACCTAGGTTAATTAAAACCTTATATAATATTCTAAAAATTACAGAAAAGTAGGCCCAAGCCCAGAAAAGTGGCGCTCAGCGGCAGTAGCGCGTGATCAATTCTTCCCCTCAGCGGCATTTTTCCCCTCAGCGATGCCAACAGGTCTTTGAGAGTTCCGCTCAACGGTAATTGGCGCTGAGCGGTACTTGCGATTTCTCTTCATTTGCACTTTTTGTGTCCTTTTCTGATTCCATCTCTGTTTTACTTCACTTCTTTCATCAAATTCATCTCAAAACCTGCAAAAATAAGGAAATCAAGCATAAAACGTGTCCAACTCTCTTATTTCCAAAAACATAAGCAAAAACTTGGTTTCAAGCTAGTTTCTAAGTCTTAAAGGTTGCTTTTGATATAAATTTTAAGTGTAAAAATAACATTTTTTCAACTGTTATCACAACCCCAAACTTAAGTCTTTGCTTGTCCTCAAGCAAACAAGATGTAACTCAATCTTCCACCAATCCATTTAATGGTTCACCACATTCAAAAATCCTTCTTTCAAGATAAGAAAATACTCAATTTCGCTCATCACCAAGACTTCAATCAAGATGTGCACATGCTTTTAGTTTTCACTCAATCAAATAATATCCAACAAATGCTATTTTCATGAATGATCAATCAACTAAGCAAAGATGTTATAATGTGTTCATGGAATCTAACCTCATCAGATAAAGTGTTTCACTCGAACACACAAGTGTATAAGAGGTATTCACTCATTCACTCTACTATTACAATATCACATGAATCAACTTTGTCTTTGATTTAACTAGAATCAAATTCATTTACAAGTAAGCATCATCACAAGGACTTTTCAATGGCTTATAATATGGTTGGGCTAACAATAAAAGATGGTTTTTCTGGATCACAAAACCCTTGAGTTAAGAGAATCATCTAAACACAACCATTCTTAATTATTCCCAACTTTCTTTTGCATTGAGCTTTTCTTTCTTTTTCTTTTGCTTTTCACATGCTTAACTTTTAGCTCAATGCTTTTTATTTTCCTTTTCTATTTTCCAACAACCCCAAACTTGAACATTTATCAATACCACAAAATGTTTTGAACTTAATGTCAGAGCGGCTGCAGCAGAATGGTTAGCGCGGAATAACAAACCAAGAGGGTTTTCAAATACTAACGTGTGCCTTTTAATTTCTACTCAATTAAACTTACTTAGCAATTAATAAAGACAAATAATGCAAGAGTAAGGTAGAGAGAAATTTGCACAGATGATTTTATCCTGGTTCGGATCTTACCAATCCTACGTCCAGTCGCTTATCTCAAAACAAGATAAACCTTTCACTAATCACAAAACAATTACAAACTACAATCACAAAGATACAATTTGTAAGAGTTTAGAAACCACCTCTCTTGATGCCACAAGAGATGAGACAACCACCTCCTTTGAGTCTTCACAAAGGATGACCACCTCCTTCGAATGCTTCACGAAGGATGAACCAACTTACACCTCCTTTGAATCTTCACAAAGGATGACCACTTCCTCCGAATACTTCACGAAGGATGAACCAACTTACACCTCCTTTGAATCTTCACAAAGGATGACCACCTCCTTCGAATGCTTCACGAAGGATGAACTTCCTCTTCCGAACACCTCCTTAGACACACCAAGGATGAATCAGCTATTCCTCTATCCCCGTAGAAGTATTCCACCAACTCTACAGACAGAGTTTCCTTAGCTGAGCAAGAGCACACAATTCTCAAGAGTTTCTGAGTATTTGAGCACAAGGGAAGAGTTTCTCTAGTTGGTTTTTTTGTTTCTTGAGAGAAAATGAGAGTCTATTTATAGACTCATCCAAGGACTCCTCCATTTTTCGTTTTCAGCCTTTCACACTGTGTTAATCGATTAGCTACAGTGGTTAATCGATTAGCACCCCAACGGATAGTTCAACGGCTCTTAAAAACGGCTAGTTTTTCAAACGGCTCCTGTGTTAATCGATTAACAGCCCTTGTTAATCGATTAACGTTAATCGATTAACACCCCTTGTTAATCGATTAACAGCTTAATGCAGCGTTTCTTCATTTGTCTCTGGAACAATCGATTTACACCCTGTGTTAATCGATTAACACTGCACAGATTTTGCTGTTTGGCTTATTTTTACATCTCTTTTGAATGTAAACATAAATCCACTCATAATCTAAGTCCTAGATACTAAACTATAATTATTACAAAAGCTTTCCATAGCAATACAAGTCTTCATAACATTTTGAATCTTGATTTCTCTTAACTTGATTTGGACATCATCAAAACTTCATCTTCATCATTTTGCTAACAATCTCCCCCTTTTTGATGATGATCAAAACCTTCTTGATTTAAAGCTTTTGGGTAATAATCTGTATTTAAAATACAACTTAAGGAAGAAACAATTGTTAGTAAACTTAGAAATAAGTTTAAGACTTTAAATATTTCTCCCCCTTTTTGATCATTATTAAAAAGAGATGTATATTTGCTCCCCCTAAATTTATTAGAAAATATACTCCCCCTTAATAAAAGCATGTATGCATATTAAGGAAAAACAATATATATTTTATTGAATTTTTAAAGAGGTAAGCATGCAAGGAAATATAAAGGGCATACACTACTAAAAACATAGAAACATAAAGTACCCCTTTTAGATATGCCTCCAATTTTGTAATGAGAATCCTCTAGGTTGTTTTCACATTTTGTTTAGATCTTCATTTTGAGGATTGTCATCATTCTTCACTTCGTTTGTTGTCTTATACAAATCTTCATCATTGCCTGCATGTAATTTAAATGACTCAAGAGGTTTTGCCTCAAGGTCTACAATTTCATCAAAGACAACATGCACAAATTCTTCTATCTCAAATATTTTCCGTTTGAAAACTATATATGCTTTAAAAAAAAATTTAAAAAAAATTTCTTAATTCTTCTTTTTAAAACAAAATTGTTTTAAAGAAATTTTAAATTTTAAACAATAGGTACCCAACTATTTTGTATGGGTCCTTTGGGTTAGTTTGAAAATATGAAATCATTTTACAACCCAAATATATCTACCACTTGGAACACCATAATGCTTAATTTTACATTTGTTAGATGTATGACCCTTTTTCATACAATAAAAGCATGATACAACATTTGTGTTCCTATAAGTTGTTCCTTTTTCTACCTAAGTTCTACGGGTTCTATGATTGTGTTTATTTTTAATTCTAGGAACATACTTATTTTTAACAACCTTATTTTCATTATTTTTACTACATTCTCCTAAGCTCTGATACCAATTGTCAGAGCGGCTGCAGCGGAATGGTTAGCGCGGAATAACAAACCAAGAGGGTTTTCAAATACTAACGTGTGCCTTTTAATTTCTACTCAATTAAACTTACTTAGCAATTAATAAAGACAAATAATGCAAGAGTAAGGTAGAGAGAAATTTGCACAGATGATTTTATCCTGGTTCGGATCTTACCAATCCTACGTCCAGTCGCTTATCTCAAAACAAGATAAACCTTTCACTAATCACAAAACAATTACAAACTACAATCACAAAGATACAATTTGTAAGAGTTTAGAAACCACCTCTCTTGATGCCACAAGAGATGAGACAACCACCTCCTTTGAGTCTTCACAAAGGATGACCACCTCCTTCGAATGCTTCACGAAGGATGAACCAACTTACACCTCCTTTGAATCTTCACAAAGGATGACCACTTCCTCCGAATACTTCATGAAGGATGAACCAACTTACACCTCCTTTGAATCTTCACAAAGGATGACCACCTCCTTCGAATGCTTCACGAAGGATGAACTTCCTCTTCCGAACACCTCCTTAGACACACCAAGGATGAATCAGCTATTCCTCTATCACCGTAGAAGTATTCCACCAACTCTACAGACAGAGTTTCCTTAGCTGAGCAAGAGCACACAATTCTCAAGAGTTTCTGAGTATTTGAGCACAAGGGAAGAGTTTCTCTAGTTGGTTTTTTTGTTTCTTGAGAGAAAATGAGAGTCTATTTATAGACTCATCCAAGGACTCCTCCATTTTTCGTTTTCAGCCTTTCACACTGTGTTAATCGATTAGCTACAGTGGTTAATCGATTAGCACCCCAACGGATAGTTCAACGGCTCTTAAAAACGGCTAGTTTTTCAAACGGCTCCTGTGTTAATCGATTAACAGCCCTTGTTAATCGATTAACGTTAATCGATTAACACCCCTTGTTAATCGATTAACAACTTAATGCAGCGTTTCTTCATTTGTCTCTGGAACAATCGATTTACACCCTGTGTTAATCGATTAACACTGCACAGATTTTGCTGTTTGGCTTATTTTTACATCTCTTTTGAATGTAAACATAAATCCACTCATAATCTAAGTCCTAGATACTAAACTATAATTATTACAAAAGCTTTCCATAGCAATACAAGTCTTCATAACATTTTGAATCTTGATTTCTCTTGACTTGATTTGGACATCATCAAAACTTCATCTTCATCATTTTGCTAACACTTAACTCAAGGTAAAGCTTTTCAAAGAGGGTTTTCTATCTTGTTCAAGGCTATGGGTTCAAAGGATAGAACACATAGTGTTCTCTTTTGATTGGGTTACAATCATACATTTGGCTAACAAAAGGGTTACCAATAAATGGCCTTGATCATATGATGCAAACAAGCAAATAATTCAATCATAGAAAACCTGGGCAAAGTCATTCATGCTTTTAGAGTAATAACATTCAACAACAACTCTGGAGCTCAACATCTCACATATAAGATCATTCACATTCCACACACACATCCGGCTTAGCATCATAATCACAATTGCAACATCATCCATTTGTTCATAAAGCTTGTGAACCACCTGTATAAGCATATAATGTGCACAATCTCAACGTCAATAAAGATCAAAACATCATCAAGCATTACTTATCACACAATAGTCACAAGCAAACCATCATAATAGAAAAGTTTCAAATTGAGTACATCAACCCTATTCTAAAAACATAAGCAAATAAGTTCAATATTAAAATACTAGGTTGCCCCTAGTAAGCGCTTGTTTAACGTCACGAGCCTGACCCAAAATAATTCAAGGATCCTTCAACTTCATCACTGTGGACAACCGCTCTACTTCTCCTCCTAAATAACGCTTGAAACGTTGACTGTTCACCACCCAGCTTCTTTGTTGATCACTAGCACCTGCATCAACTAATTCAATTGCTCCATGTGGACGCACACTCTTCACTATTAATGGCCCGGACCATTTTGACTTCAATTTTCCAGGAAACAGCTTCAATCTTTAATTGAACAATAGCACCTGCTGTCCCGGATTGAAAATCTTCTTTATCAACTTCCTGTTATGATTGAATTTTACCTTTTCTTTGTAGTTTCTTGATGAATCATATGCATGCAACCGCATCTCTTCAAGTTCCAACATTTACCTTCTACACTTATTTTGAGTTTCAGAAGGATCAAATTCAAAAATTTAAGCGCCCATAAGGCTTTGTGCTCCATCTCCACTTGTAAATGACATGTTTTCCCATAAACAAGCTGATAAGGTGATAAACCCATAGATGTCTTCATTGTAGTCCTGTATGCCCAAAGTGCATCATCAAGTTTATGTGACCAATCCTTTCTTGATGTAGCAACTGTTTTCTCCAAGATCCTCTTGATCTCTCTTTTAGATACTTCAGCTTGCCCATTAGCTGTGGATGATAAGGTGCAACTACCTTATGTCTCACAACATAATGTTTGAGTACCTTGGTTAGCTGATAATTGCAAAAATGAGATCCTCCATCACTAATAAGTACTCTAGGAGTTCCAAAGCGTGAGAAGATTTGTCTCTTTAGAAATTTAATCACAGTGCTTGCATCATTTTTAGGACACGCCAATGCTTCTACCCATTTGCTCACATAGTCCACTGCCACCAAAATGTATTCATTGTTGAAAGATGATGGAAATAGTCCTACAAAATCAATGCCCCAGCAATCAAAAATTTCAACTTCTAAAATGCCTTGTAATGGCATTTCATGACGTCTTGAAATATTTCCAGTTCTTTGACACCTATCACAATTCCTGGCATGATTATGAGCATCTTTAAATAAAGTAGATCAGTAAAAACCTGATTGGAGAACTTTTCCTGTTGTTCTTTCTCCATTAAAATGTCCTTCATAAGGTGAGTCATGATAATGCCAAAGAATTCCTTTAGCTTCTTCATTTGTCACACATCACCTCAAAAGATTATCTGCTCCAATTTTGAACAAATAAGGGTCATCCCAAATAAACTGCTTGGCATCCTGCAAAAATTTCTTTCTTTGTTGCCAATTAAAATCTTCTGGAATTACCCCTGCAGCTTTAAAATTTGCCATATCAGCAAACCACGACCTCTTTTGAATATACATGAGTGTTTCATCTGAAAAAGATTTCTAGATTTTTGTTTCTTTGCTAGTAACCTCAGTATTAATTAATCGAGATAAATGATTAGCAATCAAATTCTCACTCCTCTTCTTATCACGGATCTCTACATCAAACTCTTGCAATAGCAGCACCCATCTAATTAGACATGGCTTAGAATCTGGCTTTGTCAACAAATATTTTATAGCTGAATGATCTGTGTAGATAATCACCTTAGACCCTATGAGATAAGATCTGAATTTCTCTAAAGCATAAACTATGGCTAGAAACTCCTTCTCAGTGGTAGCATAATTTAACTGGGCATCATTCAAAAATTTGCTTCATAATGGATAGTATGAAATACTTTTTATTTCTTTGACCAAGGACGGCTCCTATTGCATAATCACTAGCATTACACATTAATTCAAAATTCTGATTCCAATTTGGGGCTACCATCACTGGAGCCGAAATCAATTTGCTTTTCAATATGTCAAAAGCTTTCAAACATGCATCATTCATCACAAAAGATATATCTTTAACCAACAAATTACTCAATGGTTTTGCAAGTTTTGAGAAATCCTTAATAAATCTTCTATTGAATCCAGCATGGCGTAAGAAGCTTCTGATTCTCTTCACATTTGTTGATGGAGGAAGTTTCTCAATAACCTCTACTTTGGCTTTATCTACTTCAATCCCCCTAGCAGAAATCTTATGCCCCAACACAATTCCTTCTGTTACCATGAAATGATATTTCTCCCAATTAAGTACCAGATTCGTCTGAACACATCTTTTGAGAACAATATCCAGATTCATCAAACACTTTTGAAAGCAATCTCCAAAGACTGAGAAATCATCAATGAAGACTTTAATGCACTTTTCTATGAGATCTGAAAAAATTGCCTGCATACACCTTTGAAATGTAGTTGGGCATTACATAACCCAAATGACATCTTTCTATAAGTAAAGACACCAAAAGGACAAGTAAATTTCGTCTTCTCTTGGTCTTTTGGATCTACCACAATTTGGTTGTAACTAGAATATCCATCCAGAAAACAATAAAAAGCCTGACCTATCAATCTTTCCAGCATCTGGTCCATGAAAGGAAGAGGAAAATGATCCTTCCTGGTAGCTTTATTTAATTTCCTGTAATCAATGCACATTCGTCATCCAGTAACAGTCCGAGTAGGAATAAGCTCATTCTTCTCATTATAAATTATTGTCATCCCACCTTTCTTTGGAACTACCTGCACTGCACTTACCCATTCACTGTTAGAGATTGGATAAATAATGTCAGCTTCCAAGAGCTTCAATACTTCTTTTCTAACCACCTCCTTCATGGCAGGATTTAGTCTTCTCTGTGGTTGAGCACTTGGCCTATAGTCATCTTCCATAAAGATTATGTGCATGCAATAAGTTGGACTTATACCTTTAAGATCTGAGATTGACCACCCAATAGCTTCTTTGTTGGCTTTCAATATTTCCACCAACTGTTCTTCTTCTTCAGGAAGCAAAGAATTACTGATGATTGGCTTTGTTCCATTTTCTTCTAGAAAAACATACTTTAAATGTGATGGTAACATTTTTAATTCTAACTTCTTTGCTTTGACTTCTTCATTGGTATCAATTGTTTCAAACTTAGCATCTTCCACTGGAATCTCCTTCAATGTCTCCATGTCCGTCATACATTCATCAATCAATTTTTCTTCTTCTTCATTTAAGTCTTCACAAGCATCAATAACAGTTTTCTCTAGTGGAGAAGAATAACGTACCATCCTTTCTTGCACCATACAAACTTCATCAAGTACATCAAATTGAAAACATGTTTTGTCATCTTTTGGATGTGTCATGGCTTTGAATACATCGAAATTTACTTGTTCATCTTGAACTCTCAATTTAAGCTTACCATTCTCCACATCAATTAAAACTCTAGCAGTCTTCATAAATGGTCTCCCAAGAATGAGAGGTATATCTCCATTTTTATCCATCTCCATGATAACCAAATCCATTGGGAGAACGAATTTGTCTACCTTGACCAGCACATCTTCAACTACTCCATAAGGATATTTAAGAGACTTATCCGCCAATTGAAGTGTCATTCTAGTGGGTTTGAGTTCTAAACCCTCAATTCTTTTAAACACAGAAAGTGGCATTAAATTAATACTAGTTCCCAAATCAATTAGAGCTCTTCCAACTTCCAACTCTCCTATAATGCATGGAATAGTGAAGCTCCCTAGATCTTTAAACTTGGGAGGTAATTGTTGTATGATTGCACTACAGCTACCTTGCACTTCAATGGTCTCTTTCTCAATATATTTTCTTTTCTTTGTAAGGAGTTCTTTCAAAAATTTTGCATAAGATGGCATCTGTTGCAATGCTTCAAAGAAAGGAATGGTAATCTCTAGTTTTTTAAACATCTCCATGAACCGCTCAAATTGTTTTTCTTTTTCCTTCCTTGAATAAATCTTTGGATAAGGAAGTGTCTTTTCTAACTTTCTCTCTTTTTTTCTCTCATTTACCTCTTCTTTCTCTTTCTCTCTTTTTTCTCATCTTGCTCTTCTCCCTTTTTTTCTCTCTCAACCATGTCTTTCCACTCAAGTGTTTCTTTTTTGCTCTCATTTTCTCTCTCTTTTCTCTCTATTTTTCTCTCCTCTAACACTTTCCCACTTCTTCTTACAATAATTTTACATTATTCACTCATAGTGTTCTTTGCATTCTTTTCACGACCTTCTATCTTGTTGATCATTCGCCTAATATTCATCTTCATATTGTTAAATGCATCTTCCACATTCTTACAATAAGAGACACTCATTTTCATGAATTTCTTAAAGGTGTCCTCCAATTTTTTGTTTTTCTCATATGGAATATGTTATGGTTGCCATTGTTGGTGCTGCTTTTGGACCATTGAAATATTATATATCTCTTGAGATAACAAAGAAAGCTTCTTTGTTACTTCTTCCAACTTCTTAATGATGATCTCATTTTGTGCAAATAAGGCGTCTTGAGATTGCATTTGTAAAATTACCATTTGTTGACGTTCAGTTCCTGTTTTGCTGTATAATTCATTGTCACTAGTAGCCATGTTCTCTGTCAATTCTGTTGCTTCCTCTGGAGTCTTACATTTAATATTACCTCCAGCTGAGGCATTTAACATTAACTTGGTTTGTGAACCAAGACCTCCAAGGAAAAGTAGAACTACTGTTGCTTTGTCAAAACCATGCGTAGGAGTCTTTCTCAACAAACTTTCATACTGATCCCATGCTTGGCCTAATGTTTCCTCCATGCCTTGTCTGAAGGAAGAGATCTCTTGCTTCCCTTTGTTGACTTTAGATTGTGGGAAGTACTTGTTCAAAAACTTTGCAACCACAACTTCCCATTCTGTAAAACTACATTTTGGAAAAGAATTCAACCATAGCTTAGCATTGCCTCCCAATGAGAAAGGAAACAAACTAAGCTTGATTGCTTCATCCAGTACTCCATTTATCTTCACGGTATTACAGATTTCATTGAAGGTGGTGAGATGTTCATATGGACTTTCATGTGATAGCCCATTAAACTGATTACTTTTCACCAACTGTACCAACGCCGAATTCACCTCCATGGTTACAGCGTTGGCCCTCGGCCTTGCTATACTGTTAAAATGTTGAGGGCCAACCACAGTGGTGTAATCTGCAAGAGTCCTTCTGCCATTATTCCCCTCCGCCATCTTCTTAGTGCTATGGTAGGAACCTTGTGGTGAAGGTTGTAAAAGTGTTTCTGGAGGAGGGAAAAGTTCTCTAGACGTATGGATTCTTCTCCTCCGTCTACTCTCGTCTAAGCCTTCAAGAAGAGGTTCCGAGGTTTTCTTGCTTCTAATGCGAATTGCTTCCTGCATACATAGAAAAACAAAACCGTAGAAAAATTTGTTAGAACAAAAAGATAGAGAAGATATAAAGAATAAAAGATACAAAGATAAAATAAAAATAAACAAAACAAAGCAGAAACAAGATGATAACAAATAAAATAGAAAGATAAAAAGATAGAAATTCAAAATTCAAGTCAAAGATAATCAATAATCACATAAATAGACTAGTTAAACCACGAGTCCCCGGCAATGACGCCAAAAACTTGTTAAACCCTCAGCAATTGTAACCGAATCGTATCAACTAATAAACCTGGTAAGACCAAGTATCGTTCTTCCAAAGGACTCACGGCCTAAACAATTATGTGATTTATTGACTACCTAATATTTGTACAAACAGTTGCTTCAGATTTCAATGCAAACTACTAAAAAGTAAATATGTATGCATGTATTGATCAATGGGCAAGAAGAAACAAAACACGTA